>JAYESA010000019.1:99395732-99983232 GCA_036927795.1 Iris macrosiphon
TGCACTAAATTATGTTGTAGAATTTTACAAGAATATTGCTAATGATACAAAAATTTTGTATCAAAGATTGAGAAAAAATCCTACGCCTTGGACTGATGCTCATACTGAGGCAGTAAAAATTATAAAACAAAAGGTTAAGAATTTACCTTGTTTACATTTAGCCAATGCTGAATGGTTTAAAATTGTTGAGACTGATGCCAGTAATATTGGTTATGGTGGCATATTAAAACAATTAAATCCTACTACTAACAAAGAAATGTTAGTAAGATATCATTCAGGAAAATGGAATACTGCTCAGAGTAATTACTCTACTATTAAGAAAGAAATTCTTTCTATTATTCAATGCATTCATAAATTCCAGGATGACTTACTCAATAAGAAATTCTTATTACGTATTGACTGTAGCTCTGCGAAGACTGTTTTAGAAAAAGATGTTAAAAATTTAGCATCTAAACAAATATTTGCTAGATGGCAATCTGAATTAGCCATATTTGAATTTGATATCGAATATATTAAGGGAGTTAATAATTCTCTTCCTGATTTTCTTACTCGTGAATTTTTGCAGAACCATGAGTAGGAAGGAAAAGGGAAAACAACCATGGGTTCCAAGACCCATGACTGAGGACTCCAATGAGTTCCGTTATCAGTCCAAGAAAACTGTTCTTGGGAAAGGCAAGCCCTCTAATAGAGGCATTCAAATTCAGGAAAAAGAAGAAACCAATGTTTCTTATAAACAGGCTGTTGAGGTAGAAACAATTTTTACCCATAATAATTATTCTAATCATTACTCGGAAGAAATTCTTCTACTTAACAAATCTGACATCCCAATGATGGATGAACCTTGGAAAATAAAGGAAAAATATTTGGAACATCATATGTTTCCAATCCAGGGTAAAGATAGAAATATCTTTGAAGGTATCTTGCTCCAAACCAAATCAGTGGAAATTGAGCATTTTTATCAGAAGACCAATGATCTTCGAAGTGATGTGAATTACAGCAAGATAATCATCAAGCAGATACTTACCCCTCAATCTTGGGGACTTCATCCCAACAGAACCAGACAATTGGTTCACCGTGAAAAAGGAATAAATACTTCCTTTACTTATTGGGATTATGTTGAGGCTTTCACTAAAGTCTTTTACTATGACAATAGCAAGCAGAAGCATTCATGGTTTATTCGTATCTGCCCAGAAATTCTGAAACAGGAAATTCCTGTCTGGTTTAATAAATGGTGGCTTAAATTTGGTACCACTTTGGAAATTTTGCCTCCATCTTTGCAGGATTTATTTGCTACTTGGAGTCAATCTTATCCTTTATGTCAGAATGCTGACATTCTTATGGAAGGGGAGAGTACAATGTACTTTTTTGTTCACTTTGAAATCCCGTATATTTTCAAGTGGATAATAAAATGTGAGTTCAATCAACTCAAATTCCCTGTTCTTGAAAGAAATTTCATGATCAAATGGTGGAACAGAATTGATGAAAAAGAAAAGGTACAAATTGTACAAAAATCTATTAAGGATAATGAGATCCTTATAGAAGAAAAATTGAAAAAAGAAATTATTGAAGACAGTCCTTTAAAAAGGTTAAAGGAATCTTTGCGAAGAAGAAATCCTCGAATTACTGAGGAAGAGTTAAAAAGAAAATGTCTTCAGTATATGCAAACTCAATTCGAGTCAATCTTTGAAACAGATAATATGTCTGTAAGCTCTACTAAATCTGGTAAAGAGGATGAAGATAATTTGGATGAAGAAACTTTCTTCAAACGGATGCATAAAAGAGTCACTACTCAATCTGACAATGAAAGTGACAATGAAAGTCTACAGTAAAGATGTATTATTGCCAGAATACAGGTGGCAATCACTGTTTACTTTACTTTTTATAAAAAGAATCTCTTTAATCACTGGCCGACAATGGTGGACCCTACCACTTACTTCTTTCAATAAAGGCTACTACATGGACGGTGGAGAATTAAAGAAGATAAAGTGAAAAGTTGATAGTGACGAGCACTCACGTTGCTGTCTTACCAAAGAATCTCCTTCACAGCTGCCGGTCATCTTACTTGCATCTGTCAGTCGATCAATGTCGACTTTTGTAGTATAAATAGAGGCGAGGTCCTCCCTATTATGTACGCTTTTTCTTTGGTGTGTTTGTTTTCCTTACTACTCTCTGTAAGCCTGTGTGATCTGTAAAATATTATCAATAAAATTCCTCTTAAACGTTCGACGCCTCACCCTTCTTATCCTGCTAAATTTTGGTTGGTAAGCCTGTGTGATCTGTAAAATATTATCAATAAAATTCCTCTTAAACGTTCGACGCCTCACCCTTCTTATCCTGCTAAATTTTGGTATCAGAGCCAATATGGCTCAAGGCTGAGGTAATTCTACTTCTTTGCATAACATGTAATTGTATAGTTGTTTGAAGGAAGATTGTTATGATTCATACCATGTTTAAAGCTGTAGTGTTACTCAACCATGAAATATGTTAGAATCCATCTTAGTGATGTGTCTTCTACCTAATGGAACGACATCAAAGTCGCGTAGCCTGTTTATGCCGTGATGGCTGTGTTTTGGCATAAATCGTTGACAGTCGTGTTAGGTCTTTACTATCGTCTAAGATAGATGACAACTTCTTGATTAGTTAAGTAAAACAACAGAATTTACATAGTAAGTTTCATTAACAACTTCCTAAATAATTATGCATATTGACATGTATGACAAAGAAGTAGAACCTCATATGTGCTATGGAAAAACCCTTAGCAATTGGAACCAGTAAGAGAGCTCTTAATAAGGGCAAATCTCTTAAGAATGCTCAAAATGTTGAGTATCCTTCTGAAATGGAGGAACTAAACAAATGGACAATTCCAAATGTAAAGCCAAAAGAAATTTACCAAATAGGTACTTTTGACTTTAAATCATCCATTGCCATTAAAACAATGGAAAGAACTATCTCTGTTAATAATACAGAACATTCGCTTAAATTAATAAGCGAAGAAGATATTGGGCATGTTAGAGATGCTTACAATTATGTCCATATTGGACTAATCCAAATAGCGTTTAAACCTTTAACTTTACCAGGGTTAAATGCCTCAATAATGACATCTCTACGAGATGCAAGATGTTTAGACTGGAGCCAATCCTTAATGGGAGTTATGCAAACTAGTCTTTGTCATGGCCCAGTATATTTTAATGTCTATCCAAATTTAACCTTGTCTTTAACTGATAATCATCTATATGATGCAGTTACTTTAAATCTAAAGACTAATGGTTATAATTTTCTTCCTGGATCTGAAACTATAGCAATAATCTATAGAGTTCATTATAAGGTAATGAATACCATTGCCCCAAAGGCTAAGCATATAACCAAGCCTGGAAAGACTACTTTGATAGAAACTAATTTGTTGACATCAAATGTAGCAACTAATCGTATAATTAGATGGGATGAAATAAATTTCCCAAAAGAATGGGTATTAAGTCAAGCTGTATTACCACAACCTATTGTGGATACAGAAATTGATCAAATCATTCAAACTCACGATGGTGAGGTGGAAGTTAGATTTACTCCACAAGAAATTTCAAGGCTTTCTATATCAAGTAGAAATAGAAAACCTTTACCATCTACAGTTGGATCTACTTCTTCTAATAAAGAAGAAATAAATAAGATACAAATTTCTGATGATGCAATAGCACATCCTCTTTATAAAGAAAAGAGCAAATTGAGCTCACCGACAATGTCGGAAATGGCATTCTCTACTTTTTAATGGTTTTTACAACCAATAAAGTAGTTCGGGACATTCTCAATAGAATGTACTATGAAGACATTAATTTTAGAAAATGGTTTGAAAGAACCTTCTCTCTTAAAAGGAGATATGAATTAAAAGATGAATATTACAATCATCTTGAAAAGACAAAATGTCTTATACCTTTTACTGAATGGTTTATTCAAGACCATGTCACTAAGGAATTAACACAACTAAATGTGTTAGAAGAATATTACAAGACTTGGAGTACCGATGAAGGTACAAGTAAAGGATTTGTGAGATCAATGTATCCTCCTTCTGAGTCAATCAAACTCACGGTAAAAAATATGCCAGAAAAAGTTGATGCTTCTTCTTTTGCTAAAACAATTGAAAGCAAGAAAGCAATTATTAAAGAATTACAAAAAGTAATTAAGCAAAATAATTATACTAATGTTTCCATTCAAGTTATGGGTCAACAATTGACTCGAATAGAAACAGATTTAGAAAAGGTTTTGCATCAAATTGATGTAATCAAAAAATTAGATTTTTCCATTAAATCAGGAAAATCTTCTTTAAGGGAAACTTCTAATATCCCTATAAAACCTCCTCCTGAGGTAAAAGACTTTAAGGTTCGAAAGAATCCTGAAGTTACTAAAGAAGATATTAAGGAGCTAATAGCTCAGTTTAAGAGAACAAATATTCAGACAATTAATGCTGAAGAAATTGAATTGCGAGACTTAATTGCTCATGCAAAGCAACAATTTGCTAAAGAAATGCTTCAGCAATCTGAAAAGCATAAGCATATTCAAATGCTTAATAGTTCTGCAATGAAGGATTCGTCTTCTGAGATCAATGATCTTGAAGAAGAGGAAGAAGAAATCAATATTGAGCAAATTGATGATATTCAACAATCTTTTGTTGAAACTAAACCTATTAATAATCCTCAGATTCAGGCTGTTAAATATAATAAGCCAAATCTCATGAAGTATTATTATCAAAGACCAACTCCAACTGATGTATTATTTGAAGAAAATGATTCAATAATACAAAATCATTACAGTGGTGGAGACATCTATGAATGGAACATAGATGGTCTTACTGATAAACAAATTCATGACCAGTTACATCGAATGATGATGTATTCTAATGTTGCGAAAGCTACTGGAAATAATGATAAAGAAACTGCACAATTTATTACTTGTGGTTTCACAGGAATTCTTAGAGGTTGGTGGAATAACTGCCTTACTGAATCGCAACGGCAAGAAATAATTAATGCTGTTAAGACTGAGACAAATTCTGAAGATAATACTCAGGTCACTAAGACTGATGCAGTCTATACTTTAATGATCACAATTTTAGAACACTTTACTGGTGGAATTTCTGATCATGGAGAAAGAATAAGGACTCTTCTTCAGAATTTGAGATGCCCAACTCTTACTCACTTTAGATGGTATAAAGATACCTTCTTGAATAGAGTTATGTTACTTGGTGATGCAAATGATGCTCACTGGAAATCTAAATTTATTGATGGACTTCCAAATCTATTTGCTGAAAGAATTAGGCAAGGATTAAGAAGTCAGAATAATGGAGTAATTCCTTATTCTAGTTACACTTATGGTAGTTTGATTAATAAGTGTATTGAAGAAGGATTAGCTTTATGCAATGATTTAAAGCTAAGACATCAATTAAAGACTCAGAGAATCTCTGAAAGAAAGCAATTGGGAGAATTTTGTGACCAATTTGCTATGGATGTTCCTAAATCCCCTAATAATAAGGGGAAAAAGAAAGTCAATGACTATAAGGAATACAATAAGAAACCTTATAGAAGAAGGAAATACCCTTCTAAAAGAAAAGATACTGCCAATAATAAAGATGGTAGAAACTTTCGTAAGAAGAAGTCTTCTAAGAAAGTTATTAAATGTTATAAATGTGGCAAATTAGGCCATTATGCTAACAAATGTTACACAAAAAAGAAAATAGAAGAAATTGAAGATGAAGAATTAAGAAATACTCTTTATAAGTTAATGATCAATTCTGATTATGAAGAAAGTAGTTCATCCGATGATGAATCATCAGACAATTCTGATAATGAATGTGGAGAAAATTGCCAATGTAACGAATGCGTTACAGAAAAGAATGTTGACTACTATAAATCTATAGTAGAAATGAATGGCTTATCAATTAATACCCTAACTCTAGATGAGAAAAAGGATATAATTGAAGCCTTATTACGGGATCAGATTAGTCCCAATATTAAAAATAAAATTATTGACTTTATTGGTCAAGAAAAATTAGAGGAAAATAGTCCTATTAAAAGTCCTACTGAAGCTTATAATATGGCTGAAGTTTTCTCCAGATATAAGAGTAGGCAAGTTAAACCTGTTACAATGCAGGATCTTCAGTCTGAAATCAAGACTTTGAAGATAGAAATAAAACAGTTGAAATCCCAAGATCAACAAATTCAGATACGATTGGATAAGCTTGAGCTAGAAAATATTTCTAGACACTCAACTAAAACTGTTACTACTAGTAACACTTCTGCTAGTTCTTCACACTCTCAAGAACATGAAGGGAAGAATTTAGTAGAAGATGAAATTGATAGGAACAATTTCCTACAAAAAATGGATCTGTTTATTACCCATAAATGGTATATAAAAATCAATATGCTTGTTAATAACGAGTATTATATTGATAATTTGATTGCACTTGTTGATAGTGGTGCAGATTTAAATTGTGTCAAAGAAGGGATCGTTCCCATAAAATATTGTGAACGAACTACTCAGACACTTAGTGCTGCCAATAATAAAGCATTAACTACTCCTTACAAAATCACCGATGTGAATATTTGTAAGAATGATATTTGTATTCCTATACATCTAATAGTTGTAAAGGAAATATCTCAGCATGTTATTCTAGGAACTCCTTTCCTAGAAAAACTTATGCCAATTAATGAGATAACAAAAGAAGGTATTACTACCTGTTATAAAGGCAAAAGAATAACTTTTGAATTTATAACTAATCCTATTGTTAAAATTCTTAACAATGTTCGCTTGAAAGAAAATCAAGTTAATTTCCTAAAAGAGGAACTTGCTCAGGTTACAATAACCCAGCAGCTAAAACAATTTGAAATTCAAAATAAAATAAAACAAGTTGAAGAAGATTTCAAACTACAAACTTGTAGTAATTTGCCAAATGCTTTTTGGAATAGAAAACAACATATTGTTTCTCTTCCTTATGAAGAATCCTTTAATGAAAAGGATATTCCGACAAAGGCTAGACCTTGTCAGATGAATCAAGAATATCTTGAATTATGCAAAAAAGAAATCCAAGAATTATTGGATAAAAAATTAATCAGAAAATCATACTCCCCATGGAGTTGTACAACATTTTATGTAAATAATAATGCTGAGAAAGAAAGAGGAGTACCTAGACTTGTAATTAATTACAAGCCCTTGAATAAGGTTTTGAAATGGATTAGATATCCAATTCCTAATAAAAGGGATTTATTAAATAGAATTGTAAAAGCCAGAATTTACTCTAAATTCGATCTGAAATCAGGTTACTGGCAAATACAAATTGATGAAAAGGATCGGTATAAAATCGCTTTCACTGTTCCTTTTGGACATTACGAATGGAATGTGATGCCTTTTGGTCTGAAGAATGCTCCTTCAGAATTTCAGAATATAATGAATGAAATATTCATTCAACATTCTAATTTTATATTATCATATATTGATGATATATTAATCTTCTCTAATTCTATTGAAGAATACTTTAAACATCTTAGTATGTTTAAACACTTAGCCATTAAAAATGGTTTAGTAATATCTGCTCCAAAAATGAAACTTTTCCAACAGGACATAAGATTTTTGGGACATAATATTACTAATAATACAATACATCAAATTGATAGAAGTATAGAATTTGCTTCTAAATTCCCTGATGAAATAACTGATAATAAACAGTTACAGAGATTTCTTGGTGCACTAAATTATGTTGCAGAATTTTACAAGAATATTGCTAATGATACAAAAATTTTGTATCAAAGATTGAGAAAAAATCCTACGCCTTGGACTGATGCTCATACTGAGGCAGTAAAAATTATAAAACAAAAGGTTAAGAATTTACCTTGTTTACATTTAGCCAATGCTGAATAGTTTAAAATTGTTGAGACTGATGCCAGTAATATTGGTTATGGTGGCATATTAAAACAATTAAATCCTACTACTAACAAAGAAATGTTAGTAAGATATCATTCAGGAAAATGGAATACTGCTCAGAGTAATTACTCTACTATTAAGAAAGAAATTCTTTCTATTATTCAATGCATTCATAAATTCCAGGATGACTTACTCAATAAGAAATTCTTATTACGTATTGACTGTAGCTCTGCGAAGACTGTTTTAGAAAAAGATGTTAAAAATTTAGCATCTAAACAAATATTTGCTAGATGGCAATCTGAATTAGCCATATTTGAATTTGATATCGAATATATTAAGGGAGTTAATAATTCTCTTCCTGATTTTCTTACTCGTGAATTTTTGCAGAACCATGAGTAGGAAGGAAAAGGGAAAACAACCATGGGTTCCAAGACCCATGACTGAGGACTCCAATGAGTTCCGTTATCAGTCCAAGAAAACTGTTCTTGGGAAAGGCAAGCCCTCTAATAGAGGCATTCAAATTCAGGAAAAAGAAGAAACCAATGTTTCTTATAAACAGGCTGTTGAGGTAGAAACAATTTTTACCCATAATAATTATTCTAATCATTACTCGGAAGAAATTCTTCTACTTAACAAATCTGACATCCCAATGATGGATGAACCTTGGAAAATAAAGGAAAAATATTTGGAACATCATATGTTTCCAATCCAGGGTAAAGATAGAAATATCTTTGAAGGTATCTTGCTCCAAACCAAATCAGTGGAAATTGAGCATTTTTATCAGAAGACCAATGATCTTCGAAGTGATGTGAATTACAGCAAGATAATCATCAAGCAGATACTTACCCCTCAATCTTGGGGACTTCATCCCAACAGAACCAGACAATTGGTTCACCGTGAAAAAGGAATAAATACTTCCTTTACTTATTGGGATTATGTTGAGGCTTTCACTAAAGTCTTTTACTATGACAATAGCAAGCAGAAGCATTCATGGTTTATTCGTATCTGCCCAGAAATTCTGAAACAGGAAATTCCTGTCTGGTTTAATAAATGGTGGCTTAAATTTGGTACCACTTTGGAAATTTTGCCTCCATCTTTGCAGGATTTATTTGCTACTTGGAGTCAATCTTATCCTTTATGTCAGAATGCTGACATTCTTATGGAAGGGGAGAGTACAATGTACTTTTTTGTTCACTTTAAAATCCCGTATATTTTCAAGTGGATAATAAAATGTGAGTTCAATCAACTCAAATTCCCTGTTCTTGAAAGAAATTTCATGATCAAATGGTGGAACAGAATTGATGAAAAAGAAAAGGTACAAATTGTACAAAAATCTATTAAGGATAATGAGATCCTTATAGAAGAAAAATTGAAAAAAGAAATTATTGAAGACAGTCCTTTAAAAAGGTTAAAGGAATCTTTGCGAAGAAGAAATCCTCGAATTACTGAGGAAGAGTTAAAAAAAAATGTCTTCAGTATATGCAAACTCAATTCGAGTCAATCTTTGAAACAGATAATATGTCTGTAAGCTCTACTAAATCTGGTAAAGAGGATGAAGATAATTTGGATGAAGAAACTTTCTTCAAACGGATGCATAAAAGAGTCACTACTCAATCTGACAATGAAAGTGACAATGAAAGTCTACAGTAAAGATGTATTATTGCCAGAATACAGGTGGCAATCACTGTTTACTTTACTTTTTATAAAGAGAATCTCTTTAATCACTGGCCGACAATGGTGGACCCTACCACTTACTTCTTTCAATAAAGGCTACTACGTGGACGGTGGAGAATTAAAGAAGATAAAGTGAAAAGTTGATAGTGACGAGCACTCACGTTGCTGTCTTACCAAAGAATCTCCTTCACAGCTGCCGGTCATCTTACTTGCATCTGTCAGTCGATCAATGTCGACTTTTGTAGTATAAATAGAGGCGAGGTCCTCCCTATTATGTACGCTTTTTCTTTGGAGTGTTTGTTTTCCTTACTACTCTCTGTAAGCCTGTGTGATCTGTAAAATATTATCAATAAAATTCCTCTTAAACGTTCGACGCCTCACCCTTCTTATCCTGCTAAATTTTGTTTTGTTATCTCATTAATTGGCATAAGTTTTTCTAGGAAAGGAGTTCCTAGAATATATATATATATATATATATATATATATATATATATATATATATATATATATATATATATATATATATATATATATATATATATATATACGTTTTGAGTTAAACTATGATTTAAAGAATCTGGACCTGATTAGTATTAGCTTCAGTTTAAATAATTTGCGAAGAGATATGAGTAAGGGCATATAAAGGAAACTAAATCTATTTCTTAATAGTAAGATCCTTATCTCTAACATGCTTCAGAGTCTAGATAGATTAGGTTAATCTTAGATCAACTTAGGATCTTATCTTATTTATTACTTTAAAATATTTGTCATATTTGGAGGAACCGAGTTCATCTCCTTCTCATTTCTTTTAATATTTTAATATTATGTAATTAATTTAGTACTTATTTATATACTATTATTAGCAAAATTTACTCCATGAACTATTTTATTTGATTTATATATTTACTATATTATTTATTATTGGTAAAATTATAAGGACTTTATTATACTATTTATACTTTAAAAAATACATTGGAATATTAGCTCTAGGGTTTATGAAATTACTCAACTATTTTGTTTATTAACTTTTAGGTTGAGTTAAAAAATTTGAAATACATGAAAATTAAATTTCGGACAAAGTGTTTACAACCTACCCACCTTTAAGGAATTTTGTCCTCAAAATTTAATAACTTTAAATTTTAACTCCACAAAATTTTAAATTTAGTTCGATCCTCAAATTAAAAATCCTTAAAATTTAAAGTATTTAAAATGTAAAATTTTTAATTTCCCTAGTAACTTACTCCTCGAATAAGTTTTTTTCAACCTTAAATTTCTACCCACCTTTGATCACACTACTCCCTGAAAGTAAGAAATAACCAAAATATTTTTTTTGAGTTCATCTAATATCGGTTATCCTTGGAAAACTTCTAATACAACTATGTACCTATAGTTTATAGCATATCTATCATACTCCTACCTAACTACCAAAGTACATGTATAAAAAAATTAATCACAAGCAACTAATAACATAATATACCCAAGTAATATTTATTTCTAACCATTTTTTCTAACCTCCACCAAGCACGAGCGTTCATCCCTCTGAAATAGGGGAAGACGAGAAACAATGATAGTAAGGTCAAGGGGAGTAGATGAGTACACTTTTGAGGGCCAAGGGAGATAATCGAGTTCAAAGGAGAATTTGTGAAATCAGTTATGGTTTGGGATCCTATCTTGGTATATTCTTAATCATAAGCTCGTATCAGTACAGTTACGTAACCAATACGATATGCACTGATCTGCATGGGCCACCAAAAAAATATGTCACGTCCCAGTCCTAAAATACGTAGGTCCAGGATACACAACCATGCCAACAGTATGTATACGTAGGCTACTCCAATATATGAAACCTAAGAATACATACTTAAGTTGTAGATGAACTCCAATTCACAAGTGGTATATATATGTCACAGTCATAGGCATACTAAATCTTATCCACATACGCAAGTCAGTAAAATAAAGAAATAAACTAAGTCAAATAGATCAAAATGATCAAGTTTGAATAATGCAAAATGATTGTCGAGTGGAGACAAATCCACTACCAACAACTATATCAAATTAAAAGGATAATGATAAAGAAAATTATCAACCAAGGATCCATAACTAGAAGACAACAGATGAGCTCAGAGGATAAGACCTCTTCAATAACAAATGATACGTCAGGCTTGGGTCCATACCCCTACGAATAGTCATGATCATCTATACATGGGGACAAAATTTGAATCCAGGTCCTCAAAAAGACATAACTAGCTCCAATAAAAGCATGCCAAATATATCAAAATATAGCATTTAGAGTAGACACGCACAGACAGAAAAATAACTAAGACATAACCTATACAATAGTCACATACGAAAGAGAACAACTAACTACACATGAGCTGCAAAGTACGATGGGATACAAATACCGTAGCTCGTAAGTAAACCACGGATAAGAGAACATTCACCCGACATTATTGGCCACAGGTTTTTTGCCATTGAAATAAGTTTGGAAAACCTTCGTTTAATAATAAATAAAAAAGTACAAACAAATCCTAGATAGAAAATCTAAGTACAATATTTTTTATCTTGATAATTTGACGATGGAGATCGAGTATTGCATCGACTCTTTTAATCCGTTGATGGTCCGACAAGGGAATAAGGATGTTATCTTCTTTCTTCTGTCTTCTGATCTTGTTTGCACATACGTAGCTCACCTGGAGGGGTATGGTCTCTGAAATAGAAAAATCAGCCCTTGGAACTTCCAAGTTGCTCTTATTTATAGCCATCATGTTGGTGGGCTATAGGTGCCGCATATGCTTCTGTTTGGTGGCCGTAGGGGGCTCCTTTAATAGAATACGGTTGCAACTGTAGATGCATATAATGGGATGGCTGCCACATGTACATCCTTAAAATGATATAGTTTAGTCAGGTCGAGCAGCCACGTAGATATTTTTTGTGATTTGTTTTTGCTGATGATCTAGGCGATTCTCATCATTTGTTTGCGTATCTTGGTCAGCTTGACTCGTGGCCCACTTTTGGTTGGAGAGAATCACTTCAGTCGCAGTAGAAAGATTTTGTCTTAGGGAACCTTACCACGTTGGACACATGGATCTGGAACGCATAGGACGTATAGAACGCATAAAGTCTGGAACGCATGGAGCCAGAGATTCATGGAAGCATGGAGTATAGAACACATGGTGATAGAGACGCAAGGACCACAAGGAATCTGGAATGCATGGGGCCATAGACACATTGAACACATAGAGTCTAGAATGCATATGGCCTCGTACATGTGGTGTTGTACGCCTTTCATGAGTAAAGTTTATGCTGATGTGAGGTTCTATCATTTAGCGTACTTACGTCTTTCGAGACATTCAAAAAGTCCTTTTTATTAGGATTTTATGTCAGAAATAATCTTTGTTTCAAGCCTTTATGTGGCCAGTATTGGGGTGCAGGGATGCGTGAAGGAGTAGTGGTGCATGCGGACACTAGTTACTTAGTGGCGAATGGCACTGCTGACACATAGAAATTCTAGTTACATAGTGGAGCATGGCACTGATGGCACACGAAAACACTAGTTATGAAGCGGTGGGCACATGACACTACTTCATTATGGTGCCTGGGGCTTGATCACTATGGCGTATGGCCTTTGATTACTGTTGGCGCATGATAGCTGATTTTTTTGGGCTATATAATCATTCTGTAGCCTAATTTCTTCTGAGTCAATCTTGGTACGTATGTTTGTTATACGCATGGATCTAGATTTTCTATGCATCTATAAGACCCCTACAAAGTTTTCAAACTGATAAGTTTAGAATACTTTAAAAAAGAAGCATGGAGGAGAAGACCTTGGGCCGCATCTAAGTGACATGCCGCATAGGCACGTTGCCGTATAGTTGCTTCTGTCAGGCTGTCAAATCATTAAATGCTAAGATTTGGCCCGATCTCCTAGGAGATTTCTTGGGGATTCTGAGTCAACGGTAGTTTTTGCGTAGATAAATGAGGATCATGCAAATCGTGGCATTAGGTTCATCATCATAACTTCCTGGTTCATCGCCTCGATCTTCTCACATGCCCTAGGAGCCTATAAATAGGCGAGCTAGGAAGGAGAAAGAAATTTTATCTCTCAGATTTCCCCTATTTTGTGAAAGAAGATGTCGAGGGCTGTTGTCTATCTCATCGAGGAGTTTATCAAGATCGGCATCGATTTGTGGCCTCATGATACTGGCGTTCTTTTTGGAAGTAGGGGTTTGTCAAGATGACAGGGACACAAAGACCCATGTATACGGCCTCGCAGCATGGATTAAAAATCATCTAGAATACGCACAGCCCCCCCAAATTCTGCCGTATAGATGAGCAATCATCTGCAATATGCACACATAGACTATTTGTGAATTGGTCGCATAGATGGGAACTTATCTGCAACATGCACGTAGAGCCTATCTATAGATTATCCATATGGATGAGACCTTCACTTGCTCATGCATGCGGACTTAGCTATCTCGATATGTTCCCTCCAACGTGTGGCTACGATCTGGAAGAGGCATCCGGCTGCTGTACACTTTTACAATCTTCGTTGAGACTATAAGTGTTCTCTCTATACAGGTTTTGTTACCCTTCATGGTACCCATGATGGAGCATGGAGGATATCATCGAACCCGTTATTCGAAGAGAATGCCAACCTTACGCGGTAATGTTTTTCCAAGAACTGATACAGGAGACTAGGGTGAACATCCTGCATCATATGTGGAGCTGTCCCAATTTATGAAGCGTGCTAGTTACGTTTCTCCCCTTTATGCGGCTTACTATAGGCCAGGGGATTGTAGTATCGGTGACAGAATTTGGACTAATTGTCATTCCTGTCTTCGGTATTTTTGCATGGTTGTAGAGTGCCTCTCCCTTCTTGTCCCTTGTTATCCATCAGTATTGATTCTTTTCCATATACTGAGGTTTGCACTATGGAGGGATGATCCAGAAAGCATTGAGCTCTGCTACTAGCTCTACTTGTGTTGGTAGCAATAATAGCACGGAGGGACGCCTTTAATGAAAAAGGTCCGTGTCAGCGAGACTTCATGGAAGCCCTTAAAATGGATTTCTATCATATGTATTCATGATCTTGAATATTAATCAATAAAGTCTCTCATTTTCCAGAATTTTTTCTTTGTATTTATCATATTACATGTTGTAGACTTTGGATATTATACTAGAGATAATATGGATATAGCACAATACCACAGTTTGTTAGGGACATCCCACTGGGGGATCATTGGTGGACCTATTACCTTTTGTGCACTTGGGTGCAAGTAAAAAGTTTGAGGCAAAAATCCTATCAGAGGTGATATGAACGTGATAGGTTTTGTGGGCCCATTATTTTTTGCGCACCTAAGCGCAAGTAATATGTTCTAGACAAGCCCTACCAGAGGTGATATGGACATGACATATTTTTGGACTTAACTCCTCTGGCGTACTTAGAGTTGAGTACGGGTGACAAGTTTAGATGATGACCGATATCAAAGGTATTATGGACGTGACAATCGATAGTCAGACAAAAGTTTGCTCAGAGGTAATATAGATATGGAAAACCCTGCTGGGGATAATCAGTTAGGACATTAGTTTAGAGGTGATGTGGACGTAAACTAATGCCCAATGAACTAATTATGAGTGGTCTACCCGAAAGTGTGGATAGACCTGAAGATGGCTCCGCATGTTGCGTATTTAGGATTCATAAATACAAAAAATAGATTTTATCAAGCTTTTTATGGAAAAAAGTGTATAGTGTGCTTACACACTTGTTAGAGATGAACAACAGGGAACGTACACAGTAAATTTTTGTTGTCCAGATGATAATAAAGGGAGTACAACTCTAGCTTAGATATAGTACTTTTTGAGGAACTTGTCGTTGATAGACATTATAAGAAAGTTGTCATTGGGTTTTATGTAACCTCCGTATCCTGAAATTCTAGCCTAAATGTTATTTTTAGGTTAATTTGGGGCTAGTGGGATTTTTCCATAATTTTTAGTTAATTAAAAACTAGTAACACTAATTTTCTAGGACTTGTAAGAATTTATTTTAGGTTCAAACTTAATTAAAAATATTTCAAACTTTTATTTTAGGTTCTAAATAATAAAATATATTTTCTAGAATTTTTTTGGGAATTTTCTGATTATTTTTACATTTATTTTGAGTTAATTAGGGAAAACTGAATTAAAAACTAATTTCTGAAAAAGAAAATCCAAAAAGTAATTATTTTTACCCAGTCAGCAAACAGGGGGCCCACCTGTCAGCCTCCCGCAGCGAACAGTGCGGGGCCCGTCTGTCAGTGACTGCGGGTTGGGTGTGGGTGAAGCCGAGCCGACATCGAGCCGAGCCGAGTCAGAGTTCGACTCGGACTCAGCTGAGCCGAGCCGCGTCAGATTCGGACCGTCCGATTTGGGCGGGGCAGCGCGGATGGCTGCCACTTGTCAAGCTCCGAGCCGCGGCTGCACTCTCTCTCCTCTCTATATATAATAGTTTAGTTATTTATTTTTAGGGTTTTTCTTGAGCCGATTTTTGGAGAATTGCCATATAGGGTTCCTTCATCTTCCAGAAGCCATTGCGCATAACTTCGGACTCCAAACGAGGCCTAATTTTTTGTGTTAGAACGATATTGAGGTTAGATTTCTGATTATATAAATTTTTTAACGAAATTATGAGTATTAAATTCTGGAAAATTCGTAGAGCACAGCATGTCCAAAAATAAATATGTTTTAATGTTTTTGCGATTTCGGGAGAACCAGGAATCAGAATCATGAGCCGTTTAAAGTTTCGGAAAGTTAATGTCAAGATCATTGACATATGTTTTTCCCAGAATTTAATTCAAAGTATTTATATACTGTTAATTTTGTAGAACTTCTAGGTTAGAATTTAACCATTGGTGCACGATACAAAATTTCTATGTGTCATAATTCCCAAACGAATTTGAATTCGGACGAGCCGTAAATTCCAGCATATTTTGATGATAAAATCTACAGGAAATCATGCATGAAAGTCGAGTTTGTGTCGATTGACTTTTTAGTCAACAGATCGCCTCGATTTGCGTGCCATGAGTCTCGAGTTGATAAAATTAAGTTTCTTTGGACAAAATTTCGGAATTAACCTAACAATACGAATAATAAGATTAAAATAGGATTTTAGAGTAATTATTCCAGAATTAAATAAATTAAAATAAGTTATCTTTTGACATGGTAAAATTTGTAATACATAGGCTATTTGGACTGTGACTTGGACTCTGATTCATACCAGCTAAGGACCCCAGGCGAGTATATTCTCTGATAGTTTCTTATCTATAATATCCTCTATGTTCATTATATTTAGTGTAAATATCCATATTTCTTGACACGATGGTTACACAGATTGGTATATCCATATTTCTAATTTAAATCCTTCCTCCTTGTTTTCGTCCGTTCTCACTTGTTAATATTGAGTTTGATTCTTGTTGACCAGTTATTAAATTTAATTCTTGGTATCGTTGTTGATTTTTGATTTCATATCGAGATAAATTTTATGGGCTAAAATTTACGGTATCATCTGATGACATATATTGATGAGGACAGTGAGAAAGGTAAAACGTCTACTTCGGTTATGGAGCCTAGAATTTATCACAGCCATATTAGATGGCATGTCGAAAACATAGGTACCTGACTTCAGATGTATATATCTTAGTTATAAAATTTAGAATTTCTCGCAGCTATACTAGTCGGCACAGCGAGGATTCTAGACGACATGATTATAGAGTTGCATACCTAAGTTATGGAATCTATCGTTCATCGTAGCTATGCTTACTGGCGTGGCGAGGATTCTGAGTGTCATGATTTCAGATAGACGTGTATAATTATCAGGTTGTATCTTAAATTTGTTCTTATAGTATCATCTCAATACTTATCCACTTCTGTTATTACATGACTTTGTTCCATCGCTTCTTTTCTTTACTAGCAGTAGGAATACCTTCAGTTCCTCAGTCCAGTTCCTTCTAGAGTTTTTTTTTTCCATTAGGATTCCTTGTTAGTGTGATAATGGGTGACTTGCAATTATGTTTGTGTCTTGTATTAGTGTTGACTGAGTATGACTTGTGAGTTTGTAAGTATTTCTTAGTTGGATATGTGAGCAGTAGGCATCAATCTAGAGTTAACCCGTAGCGTAGGACCTTGTAGCAATAGTTCTAAAATAGGTGCTATTATAGTTAGTATTGGTACTGTATCTAGAATTTTCTTAGACCGTAATTATTGGTGTTGACCGTAACAAAGATTAATGAAGAGGTTATGATTTGTCAGAGAGAGACAATGTGCCATAAATTTCGAGAATAAACATTAATTTAAATAAAGAGTTGAGAACTTAATATGGCAGAATTGACGATTTGGTTAAATCATTGATTTTTATGAAGATTAAGATATGATTGAATTTGTTATTAAATTTGAGGAATTTAAGAAGATTATCATTGTATTTATTTGACTGCAAGATATAAATTTAAGATATAAATTGAATGCGGTATTTGAAGATTTTATAAGTATTACATTGATGAGTGTTATGTGGAAAAAGAATAGAGGAGTAAATCATTAATAGATTAGTGTTTAAATTCAAATTTTGGGATGAGACTTTAGATTTTATAAATATACACCGATTTGATTCAAATTAGAGGATTGGATATTAATTTTTTTTGAGTATTTAATTATTAACTTAAAATTTTGAAGGAGATTGTAATAAGAATGTAATTTGATTTTTATTTCGAGAATTTTCAGGAATATGATATTTTGAAAATTTTGTGAAATAACAATGTGGATTTACTTCATGATTATTTGGTTTGATGAATTTAATTTTGATGGTAATAAATAAATAAATAAAATAATTAAGGATTTTAAATTTCGAGGACGAATTTTTTTTAAGGTGGGTAGACTTGTAACCTCCGTATCCTGAAATTCTAGCCTAAATGTTATTTTTAGGTTAATTTGGGGCTAGTGGGATTTTTCCATAATTTTTAGTTAATTAAAAACTAGTAACACTAATTTTCTAGAACTTGTAAGAATTTATTTTAGGTTCAAACTTAATTAAAAATATTCCAAACTATTATTTTAGGTTCTAAATAATAAAATATATTTTCTAGAATTTTTTGGGAATTTTCTGATTATTGTTAGCATTTATTTTGAGTTAATTAGGGAAAACTGAATAAAAAACTAATTTCTGAAAAAGAAAACCCAAAAAGTAATTATTTTTGCCCAGTCAGCAAAAAGGGGGCCCACCTGTCAGCCTCCCGCAGCGAACAGTATGGGGCCCGCCTGTCAGTGACTGCGGATTGGGTGTGGGTGAAGCCGAGCCGACATCGAGCCGAGCCGAGTCAGAGTTCGACTCGGACTCAGCTGAGCCGAGCCGCGTCAGATCGGACCATCCGATTTGGGCGGGGCAGCGCGGATGGCTGCCACGTGTCAAGCTCCGAGCCGCGGCTTCACTCTCTCTCCTCTATATATATAATAGTTTAGTTATTTATTTTTAGGGTTTTTCTTGAGCCGATTTTTGGAGAATTGCCATCTAGGGTTCCTTCATCTTCAAGAAGCCATTGCGCATAGCTCCGGACTCCAAACAAGGCCTAGTTTTTTGTGTTAGAACGATATTGAGGTTAGGTTTCTGATTATATAAATTGTTTTACGAAATTATGAGTATTAAATTCTGGAAAATTCGTAGAGCACAATATATCCAAAAATAGACGTGTTTCAATGTTTTCGCGATTTTGGGAGAACCAGGAATCAGAATCATGAACCGTTTAAAGTTTCAGAAATTTAATGTCGAGATAATTGACATATGTTTTTCCCAGAATTTAATTCGAAGTATTTATATACTGTTAATTCTGTAGAACTTCTAGGTTAGAATTTAACTATTGGTGCACGATACGAAATTTGTATGTGTCATAATTCCCAAACGAATTTGAATTCGGACGAGCCGTAAATTCTAGCATATTTTGATGATGAAATCTACAAGAAATCATGCATGAAAGTCGAGTTTGTGTCGGTTGACTTTTTGGTCAATAGATTGCCTCGATTTGCGTGCCATGAGTCTCGAGTTGATAAAATTAAGTTTCTTTGGACAAAATTTAGGAATTAACCTAACAATCAAAATAATAAGAATAAAATAGGATTTTAGAGTAATTATTCCAGAATTAAATAAATTAAAATAAGTTATCTTTTGACATGGTAAAATTTGTAATACATAGGCTATTTGGACTGTGACTTGGACTCTGATTCATACCAACTAAGGACCTCAGGCGAGTACATTCTCTGATAGTTTCTTATCTATGATATCCTCTATGTTTATTGTATTTAGTGTAAATATCCATATTTCTTGACACGATGATTACCCGGATTGGTATATCCGGATCTCGTCGTGAGATGTTATTCCTTGCATATGGTGTATCGTGTACAAGTCTTGTTTCATTGTTTATCTTGTGCATGTACAGACACTGATTCTCGGGAAGACTTGCTACCTTCCTAGGGAATCTCGTGCCATAGCATACCATGGTTTGATCTACTATACCAGTCGGGGGTGGGGAGTATTTTAGTGTAGATATGTGATCATACCCTCCATGTACAAGTCTTGTTCACATGTTAGTGTTGGTCATACATCGCACGTATGACTAGCCAGGCCCGTACTCGTGTACAAGTTCCCAAGTCGGTCACATGTCAAAGATAGTACTCACACACTTAGTCATAGTATTCTTCTTCATTGATATATTGTTCCTTCCCGCATTTATTTACAGTATTTTTTAGTATTTACTTTATTGTATATCTCTCATACATGTATATGCATCTTGTATATTTTTATCTATTTACTGCTACATAGTTTATATCATTGATGTAGAACTGCTGTTAGAGATATACTTTGCTCCTTCCTGACTTGAAATATTTTTCCAGACTACGCCTTAGAGGACGGGTGTCCAACATTTTATGGACCACAGGGAGAGTAGCTGTTGACTTGGACCTTGTAGCCAGGTGTGATTCCGGGAGGTCTAGCCGGGATCAATAGTTATTTAGTTAGTTTTATTAGCAGTTTATGGTACCGAATTTGTCTCCGGCATACTTTGTTGAGACTTGGATATTATTATTGAGTTAGATTATTCTATTTAGACTTGTGTTGCAATTTGGTTTATTTATTTCTTCGATATCTTATCGTGCCTTAGTTTATGTGATTGAGTATTCCATATTATATTATGATATCTGTGTCTCCTCATGGAGTTGTATATTCATGTAAGATTGATTAGATAGTATCATGACCTAGACAGCATTCTACCGCCGATGCTGCGGCTTAGGCTGGACGTACCCACGCACTCGTGCCCCTATATCGGGTGCGGGTCATGACATTTTATGATGGTCTTGTTGAATGCTTCTGTCAGACCATTTGCTATTGGATTGTAGACAGTCGAGGCTATATTCTGGATTCAGTTTTTGTTATAAAACGGATAAAAAGTATAACTTGCAAATTATGGACCATTATCGTGGATGATCCTCCGTGGTAAGACGAAGTGGTATATGACGTGATGCTTGACAAAGCTGATTACGTTTGAGGTCTTAACTTTAGTGAGTGGAACAACTTCCGTCTATTTGAAGAAGTAGTCGGTGATAGCCAAGATGAACCGATGTCCCTAAGAAAAAGATGGACTAATTGGTCCGATAATGTCCATTCCCCATGCTTTAAACGGCCAAGATTCTATTGTTGTGTGTAGGAATTCTGAGGGCTGGTTGACAAAGTCTGTGTGTATTTGGCACGCTTGGTAGTTTCTCGTATAGTCAACAACCTTTTCTACCATTATTGGCCAATAGTAACCCATTCTCCGAAGACAGTCCTGTAGGTTAGGTCCAGGCTGATGGGCACCACAAACTCTATCGTGAATCTCGCTGAGAGCCTACTTCGCTTCTGTATTCGATAGACATCATAGCAGAAGACCATCATAGGAACAATGATATAATATTTTTGTAGTTGTATCATAATTGAACAAGAGGGAACGTCTTCTGACAAAAGTGGCTTCCTTTGGGTTCTTGAGAAGAATTCTATAGACTATGTAGTCGATGAATGGGAGTATCCAATCTTAGGAGTCGATATTTGTCTATACTGAGTAGCTCATACAAAAATAGAGATTCGAGCAGACCAGTTCTTGACCGACCACTGTTATCAGCTGATGGATTTTTACTAGAACTGCTAGGGAGGCGGCGAGGTGGGCCAGGCCGCCAGTCTTGATATTTTACAATCGAGAGACATACTCTATGAAGAACCCCTCGAAGGTGGAGATTATTCCAAGTGTGGCTTTGTGCTAGAGAATCAAGTCCTCGTACTGGACCTCGTATTCTCCACGGACCTCACTGACTATCATCTTGGAATCGCAGTAGGCCTCCAGCTAGTCTACTCTTACTTGTTTAGCGAGTTGGAGCCCAATGACGAGGGCGTTATATTCTAGCAAATTTTTGGAGCATAGCTCTGTGAGGGAATAAGCGCAATTTATAACCAGATCGTGCGATAAAATTAGTACTATCCCGATGCCAGCAACAATATTGCCTTTGGGCCCTGTTCTTGAAGCACCAAAGAACATTCACCAAAAGGCTTCTATGCTTGTTGTCATATTTGAGTCTGTTACTTCGTCTGGGATCTCCTTCGTAGAGCTTCAAAGTCTTCGGTACGGGATGGGCTTCCAGAAAATCTGTTATTGTATAACATTTGATCACCTTTTGTGGGACAAAAATATGTTGTACAATGATAGCAGTATTGCCCATGTGGCTAAGGGAGAGTTTAGGACTCTAAATTTAGTCATACTGACCCTGAGAGGATTAACTTGCGAGATTACATGGATAGTTTTTCCTACCACGTAATATCGGGTCATTTGAATAGCAAAGACCAGATTAAGGCACTCCTTCTTAACTGGGTTGTATTTGTGCTCTGCGCGGGCCATCATTTTGCTGAGATTGTAGATGGCATATTCATGACTTGTATCACATTTTTGGGCTAGTAGAGCTTCAAAGGAGTGAACCATTGCCCGTGCATATAGCAAGAAGGGTCTTCCCATAAAATGGGCCACCAATATTGGGCGTTCATAAGATACTCCTTGATGTCGTCGAAGGCGCACTAGCATTCATTGTTCCAGACAAAGGAGACTCCCTTCTTCATGAGCTGAGTAAACGGCTGACAACGTCTAGAAAGATTTTATATGAACCTCCTGATGTATGCCAGTCTTCCTTGAAGGTCACAAAGTTCTCTGAGGTTCTTCATCGGGTGCATTTTAAGGATTGCTTTATTCTTGTAGGGGTCTATGTGGATACCCTTTGAAGTTATGACAAAACCCAAAAAAATTATCGCTGGAGACACCCAGGAAGAATTTGATAGGATTTATCTTGAGTTGGTGCGCACACATAAGGTCAAACACAGTCTTCAAGTCTCAGAGGTGATCATCTTTGGAGCGACACTTGACAGCGATATTATCAATATAACACTCCACTGTCTTGCATAGATGTTCACAAAAGATGGTGCTCATAGCTCCTTGGTATATAATACCTATGTTCTTCAGATCGAATGGCATGCTGAGTATTAATATACTCTTATCTACGTTCAGAACGTTGTATGCTTCTCATCATCAGAAAATATATTAATTTAGTTGTAGCCTGAGAATCTATACATGAAGGACATGCACTCAAAGCCACAAGTGTTGTCGATCATTATGTCTGTGATCGAAAGGGGAAACTTGTCTTAGGGCATGCCGCGTTCAGATTACGAAAGTCAATGCTGATTCGAATCTTTCGTTTCTTTTTGACGAAGGGCACGATATTGGCTACCCAATCGGGATGTTGTTCCTTGCGAATGAAGCCACTAGCTATCAGTTTGTTGACTTCAGCTTCGATGGCATTCATGACGTCCGGCCAGAACTGTCGTTGTTGTTGTTTGACTGATTTAGGTTTTGGCAAAATATTGAGTTTGTGGACCACAATTTGGGGGTCAAGTCCCGACATATCTTCGTAACTCCAGGCCAAGACATCTATGTACTCCCTGAAGAGCTATAGTAGGGATTTTTGATCTTCATCAAACAGACTTTTGCTGATGAAGATAGTTTTAGGGGAGGATTCGTTGCCCATATCCATTGTATGACTTCATCGTCAGTAGAAGGTTCCTGTTGCTCAAGCTGTATCTCCCTTTATGAGTCTAAGTGTTGGACCCACAGTTTTACTTCAAAGAGTTTAGTTAGATCATCGTCGTCTTTCTCAGGGTCAGTTGATACCATGTTGGCAGACAACGTTTGTTTCAGCATCTCCCTGATACTGATATCGGAGTCCCAAGCAAAAGATTTTGAAGAGTAAGAGTGTAACTCATCTTCTTCATCTGATCCTTCGGGGGTAGTGGGAGGCGTAACGTACCCTAAGACATACTTGGTATTATGGTAGTAATCCTTAGACTTTCCTGTAGTAGCCTACAGACACAGATGCTGTTGTCGATATTTGTCGTAGTTCAAACCCCTTACGGCTTTCAGATCGTATCTCATCTTCTGGATGAGATGCTTTGTTTGAGAGCTGTACCGATAAAGTGGCATTTTACCGGTATTGAGTTCTGGCTCCAGTTCCTCTGGGATAGAGGATTGGGGACTTTCCACTCTGCCAAAGTTGATGAGTTTGTCTCCCCTCTTTCTTGTCGAAACTATGAACCTGGACTTTTGACAAGGGAGAACTCAGTTCACTGCATAGGTGGAAGTCACCTGTGTGTGCAGGTGCAAGCCTAGACCGTGCTCTATGGAATATAATGTGCTGGTATGTGCAATATCCGAGTAGTTCAAAAATAGTCCTTTATTCATAAAATAAGATATTTTATCCTCAATAATTATATCGTCAAGAGAAGGGACGTTAGCATGAGCGGCTACGTACTTCTCAGTTCACCCTTTCCGAGATCTGCCCCTAGTACAAGTGACGGCTTTGGAGGTCTCATGTGCAGCTTTACCACTAGAGGTTCGAAAGTCGTAGTAGGTGCTGGATATTCCTTTAACGGTCGACTCAGTCTACGAAGGAGAACGACCAGAGGTTCGGGTGCTTTCATGTGTTATTTTACCATGAGGGGAGAGTTTGTGTCAGGAGCGTATACTTTGAGATGGACTCTCAAGGACTAGTCCGATGATGTCCCAGTCTCTGCCTCATCATCAGCATCATTGCCACCTTAATTTTGGTAGACTTGCTAGTAGAGGATCAAGTCAGAGTAATATGCCTCAACCTCTTTGAATGGATCGACATCGGCAAATTCGTTTTGACGATGCCATGATCGTCCAAGTACTTCAAGCACTGGTACAAGATTCATGGTATGATCATATACTGATGTATCTATGGATATCCAAATAGGATATTATTGAATACGTCTACGTCTATAATATAGCAGGTGACCTCTGTTTTCAAATAGTCGATATAATATTTGAAGCGAATCTTGTCCAGAGGGTAGCTCCTTCCTGAGTTTAAGCTACTAATGGAAGTATTTGTTGCTTCCAGATGATGCATCGGGATCCCCATGGTCCAAAGCAGACTCTACGGGATGATGCTGATTAACAAGTCGGGGTCGATGTACATCCGGTCCACCTGGATGGCACCGATGTACCCAGTGTAATACAAAGGGCGATCGTGCCTATTATTCTTTAGCAACATATCTTATTGCAAGAACATGATTTTGGATATCACCTCCATCACATTATTGCAGTGGGGCCATGCAGCAGGATCCATAGCTGGCAGCTTAACCTGCGCCAGGTAGGTTTTGACATTCTTCAATTCCTCACTCAAAGCAATCCGAGTATCTTTGGAGAGTCAGAGAAGCTCAAAAAATGATAACTTTGCTGAAATATTGGATAGTTGTGCCATGATGTCGAAGTTATAGAGTTATAGAGCTTCTCCAGCCCCTGAGCGGTATTTTTGTGCTGGGTTTGTCGAAGCAAGTTTATTTTTGCTTGGACTTGTCCGCTGTTGGAGGCTCGGATGGATCCAGATCGGATGTTACGATTGAGAGCGTACCATCTTCAGGGATGTCGTACTCTCGTTGGTATGCCAGGCCTGACCTCATTTTTCCTACTATAACTTCTTCGGAAGGGATAAAAACCGTATAGCGGGACTTGGACTTCGTGTCCTTGGACTTGGTGGCAAAAGGTGTTGCCTGCTGCATCAAATCTGGAGCAAGATCTGGATGGTCCCACATGACCTCCCCACATGAAGTAGTGAGAGTTATCATCCCGACTGTTTGGTCACGAGCTGGCAAAAGATTGACAACCTCCTTTGTTGCCCTAGGATCAAGATCACTCCCTCTTGAGCTTTTATTGCCGAAAAGTTACCAAAATAGAGATATACCATGTTAGCGATAACTATTTTGTCATCGAAATCCATGGTTGTCACGACCCGATTCCGTAGAATCGTTTGAGGCGTCCCCCGAATCGTGACCGCCGTGCGGGCCTGGAGTTGCGCCCGCACAAGGCTTTAATGATTTGCATAGCAAGCACATATTCAGAGTACGCAGATAAATTGAAACACAGATTTGAAACATGGAAAAGTTCTCTTTATTGATAATGAACATCTATTACAAACTCTTGAACGAGTTAGCTAATATACCGAACGGCTTACAAAAGAGTTGACTCAAAATGAGATAGCAGTCCTGTACATTACATCCCTTTATAACTTCAAAATGTATAGACTTCCAGGCTGGAGGACGGCTTTGCCACGGAGCTGCATTTGTGTATGAAGAGTTGCAAGCTCCTGGTTCTTCGAGTACTTCAAAGGCGGCGCAATCAGGATGCGCCAACAGCTGGACTGGATCGGAAAGACGACTTCGGCTCCTCGCTCGGTTCGCCTTAGTGCGGAGAACCTGTTTCAACGAGGGTCAGCATATCGAAACATGCTGGTGAAGGCGAGCTAGCCGAACTATGCCAATCAACACGTTATTTTAATGAAGCATGCATAATTGTGGGTTTCTATCTTGCCTTAGTTCATTTTCAAGTAAGCAGCATATAGAATTTACTGAAATGAACGTGCCACCGTTCGGTGGATTTTACCTGTCCGTCTGAATAACCTGCACAATACTTACCTTGCCTTCCCTGCCACGAAGACACAAGTTAGTTTGCAACAGGTTTAAATATACACGATGATCACTGGCATGGTTGCCATAGTGGACGTAGACGAGGACAAGGATAGCATGCTACGAGAGAACACGATTGCGCTGCAAGCTATCTGGTCCCGAACACGAAGACTACACACGAGTTCCGCCCGGATCGGATCGGTGCCAGTGCCCCAGCGACCGTCCGCAGAACCAATACCTTGTGCACAAGTTGTCCATGATCGAACACGATTTACACGTTAACAAGTCATGCATTTAAGGCAACACGAGTATATGAACACGAGTACACGACAAGCAGTATTGCATGATTTATTTAACATAGCCTCATTGAACAGTTTAGCGCATACAATGTGTTCCATACTTAGCACGATTCATAGAACAGTTATAAACGAACAAGCTCGCTGTTCAGTATCCGTTCAGGAAGTTATATTGACAAGCATAGGAACCAAGTCTATTCTCTTTTATCTTGGTTTCTTTTATTATTACTTGGTATCGTTTGATCGGGGCAAAGAAGAATTCAAGCTTTTAGGGTGTGAAGCTTGGAAGCAGGGCTAGCTAATCGGGTTGGTAGCCACTCACTTAGATTTGGAAGGGAGAAGGAAAGAGGCGCTTCACGACTCCGCTCGCAAGCCGCCTACTGCTCGTTCACCTGCACACGAACAGCTTGATCAATACTCCTTCCACTCTTTCCAACTCGGAATCGAAGTGCAGTTCAATGAACGAAAACAATAAAAACTATCGAAACCGTTCAAGAAAAACAAGCAAATCCCAAAACCAACTCAAAGCACGAAAGCAACAAGCGACATCGAAAACCGAGGCATAAAAGATAGCAGCGGAGAGGTCCCTCCTGACTCTGCCGCTAAGCCGATCCTTGGGGCGCAGTCCACTGAATATGGGAATCGATTCCGAAGAAACAAATCCATAACGAGGACGAGTTCTTAATTCAATCTATCCCGATCGAACGATACCGACTTGTGTTTCTTAGCCGCATTCTCCGCACCGGGAGAACGGGGCGCTACATCCTACCTAACTAATTGGAAGTTTCGTCCCGAAACTTAGGAATAGGACCTACCGTTAGGGAACGTTTCGTTGGGGACGACGATCAGGAAGGTTCGGGCAGGAACTAATGGCATGGCCTGATCGTCCACAAGCGAGGCATAACCCAAGTCTCAAGCGACAGTCTTTCTTGTCGTGTCCAGTCTTCTTGCAGAACCGACACGTAATGCTCCAATTCCTTATTTACTTACCACCATTGTTTCGTCGTTTTGCAGCGTTGTTTCCTCTCTCGTTGCTTTGGCGTTTGTGAGTGTAGGTATGCACAGCGCCGGTAGGAACGTGAGGATAAAGTGGTTCGAGAGATAGGGCGTGATTCATGACTTCACGCATTATACGGTACTGATGAACGGCTACGTGCGAATAGATGGCAGGGCGTAGTCCACCTTCAAACCTTCTTGCTCGACTCGCTACATCAGGTAAATAGGCCCTAGCGAATTTGGAGAGTCGGTTGAATTCGGCGGAGTACTCTTTAACTGTCATGTTGCCTTGCCTCAGTTGCACGAAGTCGTTCTCCATTTGACGTTGTACTGGAGGGGGTACAAACTCCTCTTCGAACGCGGCACAAAAAGTCGTCCACGAGATCGCCTCCTCTCCGTGATCAAATTAGAGAGATCGTCGATGCACGTCCCACCAATCGTGTACGTTGAGTCGGAGCTGTAGTTGCGCGCAGGAGACGCGCTTATCTTCGGGGACCTCTAGCAGAGCGAAGTGATCTTCAAGTTTGGCCAACCAATCTAGAGCTACGACTGGGTCCTCAGTCCCGTTGAATGGGGTGTTGCAGACTTTCTTGAAGTTGCCAAAGTCGAAGGCAGTCACGTCCCTCGCCCTTGGAATATGCGGCGTCTCTACTTCAAGCACGGGCTGTTCCACTGGAGTCGTTGCTGTTGCAGCGGAATGGTTGGAAGCCAAAGTCTGAACGATTTGTTGCAGGGCATCCACCTGCTTCTGTTGGACTGAGAATCGCGCTTCTATATTGTCTTAAAACTTGAGCTGACTCTCCTCCGCCCGCTTTTTGGCCCGTTCGTCGCGAGCCTCGTCCCTTTGTTGGTTTTCCTCCAACATCCGCAACATTCGCTGGACGGGATCGATGCTTGGCACGGCTCGCTGACTCTTTGAACTTCCCGAAGTGCCCGAACTACTTTCTTGGCTTTGCGTTTCGTTCGGTAGTTGCGCTGCAGATTGCGCTGGAGCCATTCCTTCAAAAGAAGGTAAATTACATTAGAATCATAATGTATTATGGACTTATTGCATGAACGTATCTCATTTTGGCCTAGCGAGTTCAAGAGTTCGCACAGGAATTTGATCGTTAAAGGAACTTTTCCAGCATGAAGTCTAAGGAACTTTGAATCTGTGCTCTGATACCACTATGTCACGACCCGATTCCGTAGAATCATTTGAGGCGTCCCCCGAATCGTGACCGCCGTACGGGCCTGGAGTTGCGCCCGCACAAGGCTTTAATGATTTGCATAGCAAGCACATATTCAGAGTACGCAGATAAATTGAAACACAGATTTGAAACATGGAAAAGTTCTCTTTATTGATAATGAACATCTATTACAAACTCTTGAACGAGTTAGCTAATATGCCGAACGGCTTACAAAAGAGTTGACTCAAAATGAGATAGCAGTCCTGTACATTACATCCCTTTATAACTTCAAAATGTATAGACCTCCAGGCTGGAGGACGGCTTTGCCACGGAGCTGTATTTGTGTATGAAGAGTTGCAAGCTCCTGGTTCTTTGAGTACTTCAAAGGCGGCGCGATCAGGATGCGCCAACAGCTGGACTGGATCGGGAAGACGACTTTGGCTCCTCGCTCGGTTCGCCTTAGTGCGGAGAACCTGTTTCAACGAGGGTCAGCATATCGAAACATGCTGGTGAAGGCGAGCTAGCCGAACTATGCCAATCAATACGTTGCTTTAATGAAGCATGCATAATTGTGGGTTTCTATCTTGCCTTAGTTCATTTTCAAGTAAGCAGCATATAGAATTTACTGAAATGAACGTGCCACCGTTCGGTGGATTTTACCTGTCCGTCTGAATAACCTGCACAATACTTACCTTGCCTTCCCTGCCACGAAGACACAAGTTAGTTTGCAACAGGTTTAAATATACACGATGATCACTGGCATGGTTGCCATAGTGGACGTAGCCGAGGACAAGGATAGCATGCTACGAGAGAACACGATTGCGCTGCAAGCTATCCGGTCCCGAACACGAAGACTACACACGAGTTCCGCCCGGATCGGATCGGTGCCAGTGCCCCAGCGTCCGTCCGCAGAACCAATACCTTGTGCACAAGTTGTCCATGATCGAACACGATTTACACGTTAACAAGTCATGCATTTGAGGCAACACGAGTATATGAACACGAGTACACGACAAGCAGTATTGCATAATTTATTTAACATAGCCTCATTGAACAGTTTAGCGCATACAATGTGTTCCATACTTAGCACAATTCATAGAACAGTTATAAACGAACAAGCACGCAGTTCAGTATCCGTTCAGGAAGTTATATTGACAAGCATAGGAACCAAGTCTATTCTCTTTTATCTTGGTTTCTTTTATTATTACTTGGTATCGTTTGATCGGGGCAAAGAAGAATTCAAGCTTTTAGGGTGTGAAGCTTGGAAGCAGGGCTAGCTAATCGGGTTGGTAGCCACTCACTTAGATTTGGAAGGGAGAAGGAAAGAGGCGCTTCACGACTCCGCTCGCAAGCCGCCTACTGCTCGTTCACCTGCACATGAACAGCTTGATCAATACTCCTTCCACTCTTTCCAACTCGGAATCGAAGTGCAGTTCAATGAACGAAAACAATGAAAACTATCGAAACCGTTCAAGGAAAACAAGCAAATCCCAAAACTAACTCAAAGCACGAAAGCAATAAGCGACATCGAAAACCGAGGCATAAAAGATAGCAGCGGAGAGGTCCCTCCTGACTCTGCCGCTAAGCCGATCCTTGGGGCGCAGTCCACTGAATATGAGAATCGATTCCGAAGAAACAAATCCATAACGAGGACGAGTTCTTAATTCAATCTATCCCGATCGAACGATACCGACTTGTGTTTCTTAGCCGCATTCTCCGCACCGGGAGAACGGGGCGCTACATCCTACCCAACTAATTGGAAGTTTCGTCCTGAAACTTAGGAATAGGACCTACCGTTAGGGAGCGTTTCGTTGGGGACGACGATCAGGAAGGTTCGGGCAGGAACTAATGGCATGGCCTGATCGTCCACAAGCGAGACATAACCCAAGTCTCAAGCGACAGTCTTTCTTGTCGTGTCCAGTCTTCTTGCAGAACCAACACGTAATGCTCCAATTCCTTATTTGCTGACCACCATCGTTTCGTCGTTTTGCAGCGTTGTTTCCTCTCTCGTTGCTTTGGCGTTTGTGAGTGTAGGTATGCACAGCGCCAGTAGGAACGTGAGGATAAAGTGGTTCGAGAGATAGGGCGTAATTCATGACTTCACGCATTGTACGGTACTGATGAACGGCTACGTGCGAATAGATGGCAGGGCGTAGTCCACCTTCAAACCTTCTTGCTCGACTCGCTACATCAGGTAAATAGGCCCTAGCGAATTTGGAGAGTCGGTTGAATTCGGCGGAGTACTCTTTAACTGTCATGTTGCCTTGCCTCAGTTGCACGAAGTCGTTCTCCATTTGACGTTGTACTGGAGGGGGTACAAACTCCTCTTCGAACGCGGCACGAAAAGTCGTCCACGAGATCGCCTCCTCTCCGTGATCAAATTAGAGAGATCGTCGATGCACGTCCCACCAATCGTGTATGTTGAGTCAGAGCTGTAGTTGCGCGCAGGAGACGCGCTTATCTTCGGGGACCTCTAGCAGAGCGAAGTGATCTTCAAGTTTGGCCAACCAATCTAGAGCTACGACTGGGTCCTCAGTCCCGTTGAATGGGGTATTGCAGACTTTCTTGAAGTTGCCAAAGTCGAAGGCAGTCACGTCCCTCGCCCTTGGAATATGCGGCGTCTCTACTTCAAGCACGGGCTGTTCCACTGGAGTCGTTGCTGTTGCAGCGGAATGGTTGGAAGCCAAAGTCTGAACGATTTGTTGTAGGGCATCCACCTGCTTCTGTTGGACTGAGAATCGCGCTTCTATATTGTCTTGAAACTTGAGCTAACTCTCCTCCGCCCGCTTCTCGGCCCGTTCGTAGCGAGCCTCATCCCTTTGTTGGTTTTCCTCTAACATCCGCAACATTCGCTGGACGGGATCGATGCTTGGCACGGCTCGCTGACTCTTTGAACTTCCCGAAGTGCCCGAACTACTTTCTTGGCTTTGCGTTTCGTTCGGTAGTTGCGCTGCAGATTGCGCTGGAGCCATTCCTTCAAAAGAAGGTAAATTACATTAGAATCATAATGTATTATGGACTTATTGCATGAACGTATCTCATTTTGGCCTAGCGAGTTCAAGAGTTCGCACAGGAATTTGATCGTTAAAGGAACTTTTCCAGCACGAAGTCTAAGGAACTTTGAATCTGTGCTCTGATACCACTATGTCACGACCCGATTCCGTAGAATCGTTTGAGGCGTCCCCCGAATCGTGACCGTCGTGCGGGCCTGGAGTTGCGCCCGCACAAGGCTTTAATGATTTGCATAGCAAGCACATATTCAGAGTACGCAGATAAATTGAAACACAGATTTGAAACATGGAAAAGTTCTCTTTATTGATAATGAACATCTATTACAAACTCTTGAACGAGTTAGCTAATATGCCGAACGGCTTACAAAAGAGTTGACTCAAAATGAGATAGCAGTCCTGTACATTATATCCCTTTATAACTTCAAAATGTATAGACCTCCAGGCTGGAGGACGGCTTTGCCACGGAGCTGCATTTGTGTATGAAGAGTTGCAAGCTCCTGGTTTTTTGAGTACTTCAAAGGCGGCGCGATCAGGATGCGCCAACAGCTGGACTGGATCGGGAAGACGACTTTGGCTCCTCGCTCGGTTCGCCTTAGTGCGGAGAACCTGTTTCAACGAGGGTCAGCATATCAAACATGCTGGTGAAGGCGAGCTAGCCGAACTATGCCAATCAACACGTTGTTTTAATGAAGCATGCATAATTGTGGGTTTCTATCTTGCCTTAGTTCATTTTCAAGTAAGTAGCATATAGAATTTACTGAAATGAACGTGCCACCGTTTGGTGGATTTTACCTGTCCGTCTGAATAACCTGCACAATACTTACCTTGCCTTCCCTGCCACGAAGACACAAGTTAGTTTGTAACAGGTTTAAATATACACGATGATCACTGGCATGGTTGCCATAGTGGACGTAGCCGAGGACAAGGATAGCATGCTACGAGAGAACACGATTGCGCTGCAAGCTATCCGGTCCCGAACACGAAGACTACACACGAGTTCCGCCCGGATCGGATCGGTGCCAGTGCCCCAGTGACCGTCCGCAGAACTAATACCTTGTGCACAAGTTGTCCATGATCGAACACGATTTACACGTTAACAAGTCATGCATTTGAGGCAACACGAGTATATGAACACGAGTACACGACAAGCAGTATTGCATGATTTATTTAACATAGCCTCATTGAACAGTTTAGCGCATACAATGTGTTCCATACTTAGCACGATTCATAGAACAGTTATAAACGAACAAGCACGCAGTTCAGTATCCGTTCAGGAAGTTATATTGACAAGCATAGGAACCAAGTCTATTCTCTTTTATCTTGGTTTCTTTTATTATTACTTGGTATCGTTTGATCGGGGCAAAGAAGAATTCAAGCTTTTAGGGTGTGAAGCTTGGAAGCAGGGCTAGCTAATCGGGTTGGTAGCCACTCACTTAGATTTGGAAGGGAGAAGGAAAGAGGCACTTCATGACTCCGCTCGCAAGCCGCCTACTGCTCGTTCACCTGCACACGAACAGCTTGATCAATACTCCTTCCACTCTTTCCAACTCGGAATCGAAGTGCAGTTCAATGAACGAAAACAATGAAAACCATCGAAACCGTTCAAGGAAAACAAGCAAATCCCAAAACCAACTCAAAGCACGAAAGCAACAAGCGACATCGAAAACCGAGGCATAAAAGATAGCAGCGGAGAGGTCCCTCCTGACTCTGCCGCTAAGCCGATCCTTGGGGCGCAGTCCACTGAATATGGGAATCGATTCCGAAGAAACAAATCCATAACGAGGACGAGTTCTTAATTCAATCTATCCCGATCGAACGATACCGACTTGTGTTTCTTAGCCGCATTCTCCGCACCGGGAGAACGGGGCGCTACATCCTACCCAACTAATTGGAAGTTTCGTCCCGAAACTTAGGAATAGGACCTACCGTTAGGGAGCGTTTCGTTGGGGACGACGATCAGGAAGGTTCGGGCAGGAACTAATGGCATGGCCTGATCGTCCACAAGCGAGGCATAACCCAAGTCTCAAGCGACAGTCTTTCTTGTCGTGTCCAGTCTTCTTGCAGAACCGACACGTAATGCTCCAATTCCTTATTTGCTTACCACCATCGTTTCGTCGTTTTGCAGCGTTGTTTCCTCTCTCGTTGCTTTGGCGTTTGTGAGTGTAGGTATGCACAGCGCCGGTAGGAACGTGAGGATAAAGTGGTTCGAGAGATAGGGCGTGATTCATGACTTCACGCATTGTACGGTACTGATGAACGGCTACGTGCGAATAGATGGCAGGGCGTAGTCCACCTTCAAACCTTCTTGCTCGACTCGCTACATCAGGTAAATAGGCCCTAGCGAATTTGGAGAGTCGGTTGAATTCGGCGGAGTACTCTTTAACTGTCATGTTGCCTTGCCTCAGTTGCACGAAGTCGTTCTCCATTTGACGTTGTACTGGAGGGGGTACAAACTCCTCTTCGAACGCGGCATAAAAAGTCGTCCACGAGATCGCCTCCTCTCCGTGATCAAATTAGAGAGATCGTCGATGCACGTCCCACTAATCGTGTGCGTTGAGTCGGAGCTGTAGTTGCGCACAGGAGACGCGCTTATCTTCGGGGACCTCTAGCAGAGCAAAGTGATCTTCAAGTTTGGCCAACCAATCTAGAGCTACGACTGGGTCCTCAGTCCCGTTGAATGGGGTGTTGCAGACTTTCTTGAAGTTGCCAAAGTCGAAGGCAGTCACGTCCCTCGCCCTTGGAATATGCGGCGTCTCTACTTCAAGCACGGGCTGTTCCACTGGAGTCGTTGCTGTTGCAGCGGAATGGTTGGAAGCCAAAGTCTGAACAATTTGTTGCAGGGCATCCACCTGCTTCTGTTGGACTGAGAATCGTGCTTCTATATTGTCTTGAAACTTGAGCTGACTCTCCTCCGCCCGTTTCTCGGCCCGTTCGCAGCGAGCCTCGTCCCTTTGTTGGTTTTCCTCCAACATCCGCAACATTCGCTGGACGGGATCGATGCTTGGCACGGCTCGCTGACTCTTTGAACTTCCCGAAGTGCCCGAACTACTTTCTTGGCTTTGCGTTTCGTTCGGTAGTTGCGCTGCAGATTGCGCTGGAGCCATTCCTTCAAAAGAAGGTAAATTACATTAGAATCATATGTATTATGGACTTATTGCATGAACGTATCTCATTTTGGCCTAGCGAGTTCAAGAGTTCGCACAGGAATTTGATCGTTAAAGAAACTTTTCCAGCACGAAGTCTAAGGAACTTTGAATTTGTGCTCTGATACCACTATGTCACGACCCGATTCTGTAGAATCGTTTGAGGCGTCCCCCGAATCGTGACCGCCGTGCGGGCCTGGAGTTGCGCCCGCACAAGGCTTTAATGATTTGCATAGCAAGCACATATTCAGAGTACGCAGATAAATTGAAACACAGATTTGAAACATGGAAAAGTTCTCTTTATTGATAATGAACATCTATTACAAACTCTTGAACGAGTTAGCTAATATGCCGAACGGCTTACAAAAGAGTTGACTAAAAATGAGATAGCAGTCCTGTACATTACATCCCTTTATAACTTCAAAATGTATAGACCTCCAGGCTGGAGGACGGCTTTGCCACGGAGCTGCATTTGTGTATGAAGAGTTGCAAGCTCCTGGTTCTTCGAGTACTTCAAAGGCGGCGCGATCAGGATGCGCCAACAGCTGGACTGGATCGGGAAGACGACTTTGGCTCCTCGCTCGGTTCGCCTTAGTGCGGAGAACCTGTTTCAACGAGGGTCAGCATATCGAAACATGCTGGTGAAGGCGAGCTAGCCGAACTATGCCAATCAACACGTTATTTTAATGAAGCATGCATAATTGTGGGTTTCTATCTTGCCTTAGTTCATTTTCAAGTAAGCAGCATATAGAATTTACTGAAATGAACGTGCCACCGTTCGGTAGATTTTACCTGTCCGTCTGAATAACCTGCACAATACTTACCTTGCCTTCCCTGCCACGAAGACACAAGTTAGTTTGCAACAGGTTTAAATATACACGATGATCACTGGCATGGTTGCCATAGTGGACGTAGCCGAGGACAAGGATAGCATGCTACGAGAGAACACGATTGCGCTGCAAGCTATCTGGTCCCGAACACGAAGACTACACACGAGTTCCGCCCGGATCGGATCGGTGCCAGTGCCCCAGCGACCGTCCGCAGAACCAATACCTTGTGCACAAGTTGTCCATGATCGAACACGATTTACACGTTAACAAGTCATGCATTTGAGGCAACACGAGTATATGAACACGAGTACACGACAAGCAGTATTGCATGATTTATTTAACATAGCCTCATTGAACAGTTTAGCGCATACAATGTGTTCCATACTTAGCACGATTCATAGAACAGTTATAAACGAACAAGCACGCAGTTCAGTATCCGTTCAGGAAGTTATATTGACAAGCATAGGAACCAAGTCTATTCTCTTTTATCTTGGTTTCTTTTATTATTACTTGGTATCGTTTGATCGGGGCAAAGAAGAATTCAAGCTTTTAGGGTGTGAAGCTTGGAAGCAGGGCTAGCTAATCGGGTTGGTAGCCACTCACTTAGATTTGGAAGGGAGAAGGAAAGAGGCGCTTCACGACTCCGCTCGCAAGCCGCCTACTGCTCGTTCACCTGCACACGAACAGCTTGATCAATACTCCTTCCACTCTTTCCAACTCGAAATTGAAGTGCAGTTCAATGAACGAAAACAATGAAAACCATCGAAACCGTTCAAGGAAAATAAGCAAATCCCAAAACCAACTCAAAGCACGAAAGCAACAAGCGACATCGAAAACCGAGGCATAAATGATAGCAGCGGAGAGGTCCCTCCTGACTCTACCGCTAAGCCGATCCTTGGGGCACAGTCCACTGAATATGGGAATCGATTCCGAAGAAACAAATCCATAACGAGGACGAGTTCTTAATTCAATCTATCCCGATCGAATGATACCGACTTGTGTTTCTTAGCCGCATTCTCCGCACCGGGAGAACGGGGCGCTACAATGGTGAGGGCCTTGGTGTCGAGCAGGTGCTGGATGTACTGCTTTATTATGTAACAATCCAGTATCGTACTTCAAATTATTCACATCGACTGCCTCAACGGGGGGCTTAATGTCGAGGAGCCGAAGCTTATTTTCCTTTATTAGCACGTTGCCATGACGTCATCATCTTCGAAGAAATAAGTTTCCTTCGATTTTGGAGTCATTGCGGGATTTTGCTCGGGGTTCTTCGTTATATTGGAGACACGAGCCTGCTTTCCCTTGCCATCCTGGGCGCTATTGCCACTGTTGTTATTGTTGTTGTTGTAAGGGAATTTCCTCTATCATCAGCGAGGGGATTTATATTTCTAAGAGGCGGACATCCTTAATTTTCTTCTCAACATCGACATCATTTATGATGAACTTCTTCGAGTCTTTAAACTGAGATTCGCCCATCCAGAGTCTGATTGTAGGAAGAAGAATTCTCTGGCAGGTGCCCACTAGCGTGGACTCTGGGTTACCGGGGGTAACTTTAATGCTGCTTTCCTATACCGTTCGATGTATTCCCGTACAAACTTTTTCTTCCTTTAAGTGATGTCCATTAAAGAGGACATCGTCATGTCATTTCCTCCGTCTTAGAATCGAGTAAGAAAAAGACCTTTGAGATCGTCAAACGATAAAATAAAGTTGTCTTGGAGCCTGCAGAACCAATTGAAAGATATTCCTGTCATTGCCATGACAAAGAGCTTGGTTAAGTGGGCATCTTTATGAGAGAGATGCCCCATTATCGTCTTAAAGTAACTTATGAATTTACGGGGTGATATCTTCCCGTCAAACGAAGTCAAGTTAAAGGTCTTGTACTTGGGCGGGTATGATAAATCTCTCCACTCGAGGGAATACGGTTGTCGAATCCTGAGCTCGTATAATGAGTCCCAATTGTCCATTGAGTCTTAGTGGGCCCAGAGTTCTCGCATCTCCCGTATTGCTTCCCAGCTTCATCGATTGCGCAGGCAGCAGATGATCCGGATAGGGGATGATTACCGCCAGTGGGTGGAGCGATTGTATTTGAATCTCCATTGGTCCCAGGGTCTAGGCTTGCATGACTAGAGGCCCTTGCTGGTTATGAGGCTATATTTGCCTTGATCTCTAATATTATCTGGATTAAGGCCTGCATTAACGTACTCATGGTTTATATTATTTCCTTAAGGTTTTTGAGGCATTATAGATCTTTGGGGCCCTCGTGATCGTCCCTTTCCATGTATGTTGTTCTCACATGGGGATAAATGGATGGGACGGTAGATGTTGTACTTTCTTCCTCAGACTCTTGCCATGGATATTCATCTAGAAAAGTTGGTAGTGCTGCATCATCTTCGGACTCGGAAAAATACTACCCCTCTCGTAGGAAGCTGCGTCCTCTTGACGAGGGTGGCTACCCCCAGGGATCTCAATATCTGCTCTATGGGAATCACCATCTTCTTAAAATGCCTGATTGTCATAGAGGTCCAGGGAATTATAACCTCTAGCTTGCGTAGCCACCTAGGATCCTAAGGAAGAATTACTCCCAGTGGCTACAGCTTCATCTTCGATCGGGTACCAAGAAAAATACCTTCTGTGAGTTCAGCTGCCTGTCCTCCTTGGACCTATCTTCTTGACTCGCTGGCCGAGAGCGACGGACTGGAGGTGCTGGACTTCCGATCTCCCCTTATAGAGGGAGCCTTCCGAGCAGAATAACATGTGGTAAAGGGCATCTTATCTTCCTCTAGTGGTTGCACCTGTTCTCCGGGTTTTCGTCGGGTGGGTGTCTTTGGTTATAGCTATTTGAATGCCAACTGCATATTTGTGGGTAATGCTACTTTTTATAGCAACAATTGATGATAATAATGACATAAAGAGGCCCAGGGGAGGATACTTCATATGTCGTAGTTGATTCCCTTGCTTTGCTCTTGTGATTGATCACGTTGTGCAAGTCAAGTGAGGGTTTATTCACCTTTGCACCCTTATTATGAGGCTGGGTAGACCGAGCACATTGGTACGTAGGTATTGACTTTGCTTCTTGACCTGTGGTTCATACAAGAATTTTCCCCAGGTTGCTAATGGAAGACTCTTTTGACTGACCCTGTCCAATTGCCACTGCGGGCTAGATGCATGGTTTAGTTTTGTACGACTTTCCATCATGGGCATGAATTATAATTAGTGGCACCTGCTGATGGTCGGTCGAATGTGCAATTAATTAAGCTTGGCGAGCACGTATTGCCCTAGACTTCTTTGCCCTAGCACGCACCGGTGTATAATATGAAGATTCCAAGTTTACATCTTCGCCTTTCTCAGTATGACACATGAAGTCAAAGTTGCATAAGATTCGATCAAAGACAAAACTTCTGTTGTTGTCCTGGCCACATGCGGCCATCTGCCTGATTCTACCGACCGGGTCCTCCTTATGTGGTTTTTGATGTGGTCACATAAAATGTGTTTTAGCGCTCGAACTCCTGGCATCGTAATATTTTTTTTGCCAGAGCTCAAGTACTGAGCACCTTCCTTATCAGAAAAGGCTGCCACATGAAGGACGTTAGCTCGTGTAGACGCATGATGTGTGTTCCCTGCAGCAGAAAGAGAGATGGAGAGCACTTGCTCCATAGTTAGGTGAGACACATCGACCTTTGCAACCCATGTCCTACGGATCTTCTTAGGCTTTGCCAGCCTGGGAGAAGCACTGCCCTCAGAGAGCATTTCCTTAAAGTCTTGCTGGTCGAAGCGTATAACCAGCATCCTCTAGGTCGAATCCAGCTTTGACGTGTTAAACTGCGTCACGATCTTCTCATTAAAGGAGAAGTAATTCCCTAGCATATTTGCTACCTTGTTTTCCACTATAGTGAGTTTGGGAAACCTACATTTAATAACAAACAAAAAAGTACAAAGGAATCCTAGATAGAAAATTTAAGTTCAATATATTTTATCTGGATAATGTGACGATGGAGATCGAGTACTGCAACGACTCTTTTACTCTGTTGACGGTCCGAGAGGGAATGAGGATGCTCTCTTCTCTCTTCTCTCTCCTCTCTCCCGATCTTATGTGCAAGTATGTAGCTCGCTTGGAGGGGTATGCTCTCTGAAGCAGAAAAACAAGCCCTTGGAACGTCCAAGTTGCTCCTATTTATAGCCATAATGTTGGTGGGCTATAGGTGTCGTTTATGCTTCTATTTGGTGTCCACAGGGGATCCTTCACCAGAATACAATTGTAACTATAGACGCATACTATGGGAAGGCTTCCACGTGTACATCCTTAACATGATATAGTTGATCAGGGTTGAGTTATCACGTGGACGTTTGTTATGATTTGTTGTTGCTAAAGATCTAGACGGTTCTCGTCTTTTGTTTGCGCTTAGCGTACTGACGTCTTTTGAGGCGTTCAAAATTTTTTTTTGTCAGGATTCTGTGTCAGATATAATCTTTGTGTCAGGCCTTTATGTGGCCAGTATTGGGGCGCAGGGATGCTTGAGGGAGTAGTGATGCACGACACAGCCGGCGCATGCGAACACTAGTTACTTAGTGGTGCATGGCACATCAGACGCATGGGAACACTAGTTACTTATTGGCTCATGGAATTAATGGCACACGGGAACACTAGTTATGAAGCGGTCGATGCATGACACTAGATTATTATGGCACCGGGGACTTGATCACTGTGATGCATAGCCTTTGATTATTGTCGAAGAATGAAAATGGAATATTCACTCGACCTTAGAGGCCACATGGTGATCAAATAACGTGACTTTAGAGGCCACAGGGTCACGAAACAAATAACCCGACCTTAGAGGCCACAGGGTCATGATAACAAAAATAAAGAAGAAAATAGTCCATGTGTTTATAATCGTTCTCGGGCGTCTAAAACTCACGTGGCTACATATAATCCATCGTTATCCAAACTAATATGTGGTTTATGACAAGTGTTTCTAATCAAGAAATACTTAACAATGTCTACACAACAAGTTCTAAGACTAACATCATTTAAATATAATAGAAACAAGTATAAGTCACATAATATAAATAAATTAATTTAAACATGATATATGAATTTGAAAACATGGTAATGTATACTTGCCTGGAGTTCGTCCAATTCCGATGAGATTGAGGGTGTCATGGTCCGATCAAGCCTAAATACATAGAAAAAAGTTTATTAAACTGTTACGAATTTCTTACTATTGACTATTTTCATTATTATCTACCTAGGTTTATGGACTAATTACTATATGTGTTAGTTACTTAGTGAAATAATATCCTAATTTCTTGTTTATTAAAGATGAAGCTATATTACTAATAAAATTTTGAAATAAATAAATATTTAAATAATAATAACTTATTACTAAAGTTATACCCTCTTTAATTTATCTAAATTCTTGATTAATTATAATATCACAATTTAAGTTATAAAATAATATACTTATACCTATGTAATGCTTACTTCCATAAAGTTGTAATATGAAAGTTAATTCCAGGTTGTCACTATTATATATTCATTAAAATAAGATAGTCAATAATTTTTTATAAGGAATTTATTTTGTAATGAAATAAGGTTCAAGGGTTTGACTGGAAACATACTTTAATATAGGAGTTGACCAAATTCTTGTTGGAGAGGTGAGGGCTTATGTCTTCTTCTCTTTATTCTGTTCTTATTAATTACATGATTAGGCGTGCTAATTTTCTTTATTATTTAAGATTTAATTCTAAGGACATTACTAAAAGTGTACATATATTGATATTATTATTTATATAATAATTTTTCAAGAACAAAAGTGTATGCTTGTGTTCCACGTGAACAGTGCCTAATGTCATATTTATAATATACTAGGGTCATTACTTCTTCTATCTACTAGTATTATAACATATGTGGACAATATCTAATTTCCTATGATTTCTTCTCTCAGGCGAAATTGGAATGGAACAAATGCTTACCGGCTTTGGCTCTCTGTATCTACTCGAAATTTGCGTGGTTCACCCAAACAAAGAAGTCCGAAATCTATACGTTTGGCTCGCGGGGGTCGAGCTCGACCGGAGTTGGCGAGCGGCGCCTCGCTTGAATGTTTGCTCCCGACGTTAAGGAGTCTGCCTGGTGCATGCTTGGACGAAAGAGGAGGAGAGATCAGGATATATAGAGAGGAGGGTCTATATATACTAATGAGTAGGCTTATATATATATTATTTTTAGTTAAACTATGATTTAAAGAATCTGGACATAATTAGTATTAGCTTCGATTTAAATAATTTGGAAAGAGATATGAGTAAGGGCATATAAAGGGAACTAAATCTATTTCTTAATAGTAAGATCCTTATCTCTGGCATGCTTCAGAGTCTATATAGAATAGGTTATTCTTAGTTCCACTTAGGAGCTTATCTTATTTAATACTTTAAAATATTTTATCTCTAGCATGCTTCAGAGTCTATAAATTTTGCTCATCTCCTGCTCATTTATTTTAACATTATATATTATGTATTTAATTTAGTACTTATCTATATAATATTATTAGCAAAATTTACTCCATGAACTCTTTTAATGGACTTCTATAGTTACTATATTATTATTATTTTTTAAATTATAAAGACTTTATTAAATTATTTTATACTTCATAAAATACATTAGAATATTAGCTTAGGTTTTATGAAATTACTCAACTATTCTGTTTATTTATTTTAAGATCGAATTTAAAATTTTAAAAATACATGAAAATTAGAAATTTCGGACAAGGAGTTTACAACCTACCTATCTTAAAAGAATTTTGTCTTCAAAATTTAATCACTTTAAATTTTAACACCACAAAATTAAAATTTTAATTCGATCCTCAAATTTAAAATTCTTAAAATATAAAGCATTCAAAAAAATTTAATTTTTAATTTCCCTAGTAACATACTCGAATAAATTTTTTTTTTCATCCTTAAATTTTTACCCACCTTTGATCACACTACTCCCTGAAAGTAGTAAATAAGCAAGAGTTTTTTTAGTTCATCTAATATCGGCTATCCTTGAAAAACTTTTTAAACAACTATGTACCTCTAGTTTATAACATATATATCATACTCCTACCTATCTACCAAAGTATATATATAAAACAATTAATAACAAGCTACTGATAACATAATATACCCAATTAATATTTATTTCTAACCATTTTTTTAACCTCCACCAAGCACGAGCACTCATCTCTCCATAATAGGGGGAGACGAGAAACAATGAAAGTGAGGTCAAGAGGAGTAGACGAGTACAATGTCGAGGGCCAAGGGAGATAATCTAATTCAAAAGGGAATTTATGAAATTAGTTTGGATTGAGATCCTATCTTGGTCTATTCCTAATCGCAGTCTCGTATCAGTACAGTTATGTAACCGATACGATATGCTCTGACCTACATGGGCCACCACAAAAATATGTCACGTCTCAGTCCCAAAATACGTAGGACCAGGATACACAACCATGCCAACAGTATCTATACGTAGGTTACTCCAATATATGGAACCTAATAATATATACTTAAGTTGTAGATGAACTCCAATTCATAAGGGGTATATATATATCACAGTCACAGGCATACTAAATCTCATCCACAGACGCAAGTCAGTAAAATAAAGAAATAAACTAAGTCAAATAGATCAAAATGATCAAGTTTGAATAGTCTAAAATGATAGACGTAGAGACAAATCCGCTACCAACAACTATATCAAATTAAAAAGATAATGATAAAGAAACGTATCAACTAAGAATCCATAACTAGAAGACAATAGATAAGATCGGAGGATAAGACCTCCTCAACTGCAAATGGTGCGTCAGGCTCGGGTCCGTACCCTTCGAATTGTCATAATCATTTACACATGGGGAAAATACAGATCCAGGTCCTCAGAGGGACGTAACAAGATACAATAAAATCATGCCAAGTATATAAAAAATATAACATTTAAAGTAGACAGGTACAGACAAAAAAATAACAAGACATAACCTATATAATAGTTATATACGAAAGAGAACAACTAACTACACATGAACTACAAAGTACAACGAGATACAAATGCTATAGCTCGTAAGTAAATCATGGATAATAGGACATTCACCCGACCTTAGAGGCCACAGGGTAATCAAATAACCCGACCTTTGAGGCCACAAGGCCACGAAACAAATAACCCGACCTTAGAGGCTACTGGGTCACAAAACAGATAACCCGAACTTAGAGGCCACATGGTCACGATAACGAAAATAGAAAAGAAAATAGACCATGTATTTATAATCTTTCTCGCATGTCTAACACTCACGTGGGTACGTATATTCCATCACTATCCAAACTAATACGTGGTCTATGACAATTATTTCTAATAAAAAATACTTAACAATGTCTAAAAAATAAATTCTAAGACTAACATTATTTAAATATAATCAAGTATAAGTCACATAATATAGATAAATTAATTTAAACATTATATATGAATTTAAAAACATGAAAAGATATACTTGCTTGGAGTTCGTCCAATTCCGTTGAGATTGAGGGTGCCATGGTCCGATAGACTAAATACATAGAATAATGTTTTTTAAACTGTTACAGATTTTTTACTGTCATGACCCACACCAGAAATAAGGGCACGAGTAGTAATCAACGCCCAGCCTATGCTGCAGCATCGGCGGTAGAACGTTATCTAGGTTAACCTTACTATCTAAATATTTCATACAATATATATATATATATATATATATATATATATATATATATATATATATATATATATATATATATATATATATATATATATATATATATATATATATATATATATATATGGTACATGTCAATATTATCTCAACTCCAAATGGAGGAACAATATGATATATGATAATGATAAATAATACTCAATCACAATATAAAACTAAAGGAGGATGGAAGTACGATATGGAATAAAAAGAGACAAAAAAAAGAGTCACAATACATCCACAAGTCCAAATCCATAAGTCTAGACATAGCCGCTCCCAAAATAATATATACATGCCATGAGCCTAGAATAAGACTAATAAAATGTCCAAAAATATGAAACTAGGCCTCCTTGGACATTAGCACTAGGTCATCCTGCTCTAGGGGAGAATCCTCAAATGGCTCATCGTCCTACAGCCCATAATAAGTGAGACACTGATCCACAAGTCAATCATCTGAAAAATATATCTAATCAGGATTGGAGCAAAGTACACACCTCTGAAAGCAGTTCCAAATACATGGTAGAGCATATATGACAAATAAAAGAAAAGAAACTGAGATAACTAGCAATAAAAAAATGAAATAAACTAGAGTGACAGATAATCTACTGGAAAGTAAAAAATAGACAATATGAATAGCAGCAAGTGATGAAAATAGATAAACTATCTAATGTGCCATAAAGTACAAGTTTGTTATGTGATTGGTTTGGGTTGAACACGAATACAATATGGTAACTCAATTACACGTGTGATATGTAATCGACATGTACATGAATACAATTGGGTTTGATCACATAACCAACTCCTACTCCCCCATCCCCAACCAATACTCATGGATCCAATCATGGTACATTACGAACACGAATATAAGCATACTGAATATGAACAGTGTGTGAACATAAAGTACACGATAATCAATACCTGATACACACGATAAAATATATATAGACGATAACTCGCTGAATACGGTAGGGGATAACATCCCATGACATGATCCATTAGTACCAGTTCGTGTAGCTACTGTGTGGGAATCAACTATACTGTTCTAAAATATGCAATATATACACTATCATGAATAAAAACTAACAGAAAGATGTACTCGTCTCTGGTCCTGAGCAATGGTTGTATCTCGATGCCCAAGCTGGTATCACACAATCCTATTTATGAAATATCATGTTAAATGGTGTAATAAAGTGATAAAATGCTAAAATGAGCTAAATCATGTGTTTTAGATCAATACTAAGTCATACACAAAATTTTAGGTCCAAGCTAAGGTTATTAGTCTATATTGGCCACTAACTAGTACTAGCTAATAAAAATAATATATATATATATATATATATATATATATATATATATATATATATATATATATATATATATATATATATATATATATATATATATATATATATATATATACTCCATGTATCCATATATGCTAACTAGTATATAATTAAATAACTAACTAACTGATACACAAACTAACTACTCATAACTATATTAACTTAAAAATGATAATAATATATCACTAATAGATTAATACACTAACTGATATCAAGAAAATAACCAACTGACATCTAATTAACTGATATATTGTACTTATCCTATCTTAACACTATATACTAACTAATAACTACAAATTAGTAACGAATTTCTCTAACAAATTTTACTATACTTACAACCCAACCGATATTAGTTAATAACTAACTGACTAACTATTAACTAGTGCTATCTTAACTAATACTTACTAAAACTATCAGTTGATATTCAATATTTATATCAACTAATGTATCTGTCACGCCCCAGTCCCAAATACGTAGGACTAGGAACACGTAAGCATGCCAGCCGCATGGATATGGCAACTCCAATATATGAAAACCAAATTCATACATACGCTGTAATATGAATACAAAATCCACAAGTGGTATAAACATATGTCACATGTCACAGGATAAAATCTAAATCTCATCCACCAAAATTATATAGAAATAAATAACCAGTATCTATGAAACTAGATCTCAATAAGAAGTATCTAAGGATGATAGTTGGATGGAAATAAATCCACTACCAACTCGAATATAAGAGCAAATACAATATGAGTACAATACCACAACACAATATAAGAATACCAGCTATCCATCATAGCTCGAAGAGAAGACATCCTCGGATCACATATAACCATCCAAATCTGCGCTCCTGCAAATACACAAGAACAGGTACAACTGGCAGTGGACCAGGTCCTCAGAGGGACATAACAAGATACTTAAACACATGCCAATAAAGTACTGAAATAAATATCCAAAGGGGTCGCCTAACCGTCTAAAGTGAATGCAGTTAAGAACAACTTTCCCCACAAGTGAGCTATCTGGCTAAAAACTGGGATTTGGCATGGTTCTCTTTTGAAGATCCAGGGGCCCAAAGGCACGTCATCTTTTGAACGACGGAGGCCCGCCAATGTACATAATATATATATATGGGTCATCACCGCCCGTATCTCCAGTGGAGAATCCGGGTGCACAGGAAAAAGTGTAAAGGAGCTCAAATACGGTACTTGTTGTTCTCCCCACCCCATGCTCTAAGCATGTCACATCCATGACACAATAACACGTCTAATAACTGCCAAGTCTACTAGCATGTAAAGTTTCTAACAGCAGCTATTCCTAACGCACGGCCCGTACGTACAGGAGGCCAGACCTGTCACGCAGTCCGTGATCTATATGAGACTCACACTCGTGTAACCACTGTGTCACGGCCAATGAACCTAATGGTGCTACATGATAATGGGGTAGTCTCATGAACAAGGTCAATGTAATACATAAATAAAAATATATCGCGACGTCACCATCGCGCGCATTTTATATAACAGTTAAAATATATAAACTAAAGACAGAAAATAAAGATGCATGCAACATATGAAATATAAATAACAGTACAATGACAAGGTATACTTGCCTGGCAAGGAAGCTGCAATGTACCAATAACCTGCTCCAGAAATTGCACAGAATAATCCAATATCCTATGTACACATAAATATAATATAATAGAATCATTAGTCATTACACTAGCACATACTCAACCACATTTATACTGGAATCAGGGGGTATACTAGGGGTAACACTAGTCATCTAACACGGTCAATTACGTATTGAATTACGCGGGTGTCGCGTCTTCAAGTACTGTACGAAATCAGTCAGTCAACTGACAGGTGTTTATGCCAGTACGTTAGTGTACGCAAGGCAGACAAATTCACAAGTTCTTAGGGTCAACATGGTCAAGGTAAGTATGGGATAGTCCACGATGTCCTAGGGTCATGCAGTCTGAATATTTAGTCATAATTATCAATTAGCATTTACTTACATATATATTCATATAACTATATAATAATATAACCATTAATTTATTTTAATTTATTTAATTTTGGAATAATTACTCTAAAATCCTATTTTAATCTTATTATTCTGATTTTTATGTTAATTCCTAAATTTTGTCCAAAAAAACTAAATTTTATCAACTCGAGACTCATGGCACGCAAATCGAGACGATCTGTTGACCAAAAAGTCAACCAATACAAACTCGACTTTCATGCATGATTTTCTGTAGATTTTAGCATCAAAAATATACTAGAATTTATGGCTCGTCTGAATTCAAATTCGTTTGGAAATTATGGCACATACAAATTTTGTATTGTGCACCGATGGTTAAATTCTAACCTAGAAGTTCAACAGAATTAACAGTATTTAAATACTTCGAAATAAATTCTAGGAAAAATATATATCGATGATATCGACATTAGCTTTCCGAAACTTTAAACGGTTCATGATTCTGATTCCTGCTTCTCCCGGAATCGCGAAAATATCGAAACACATCTATTTTTGGATATGCTGTGCTCTACGAATTTTCCAGAATTTAATACTAATAATTTAGAAAAACAATGTATATTATCAGAAAGCTAACCTTATTATCGTTCTAATAAAAAAAAACTGGAGCATGTTTGGAGTCCGAAGCTAGGAGATATCGTCTTTTTAATTCGTCATAACTAGTAGAAAATGAGGCTGAATTTATGACGAATTTTGACTATTTATGGACGAAAAAGAGAGGAATTTGGGGAAAAAAAATATGAAGGATGAGGTATTTATAATGGTGGACACTACTTAATTAAATAAGAATAGGATTGGTTAATTTGGATAGGATTATGATGAATTTAAATAAAGATAGGATATGCATGAAGTTGATTTCCTAGTAGGTTAAGGATTTGAATTAATTTAAAATTGAGTTTGAATTTATCTCAATAATTTATAATCTTAAATATAATTAAAGATAATACAAATAATTTATAAAATCTTATTAATATCTATTAACACTAAATTAGTATCTATCTAATATTAAGACTATATATATCCAAATAAATCCTAAATAATTTTAAAATCTAAATAAATTTCTTAAAATTCTAAATAAATTACAAAAAAATATAATTAAATATTTTAAAATAAAATAAATATTTGGTAGGAACGACATGCAAGTATGGTCATATAGTAAATCATAGAAGTCCTAGAAATTTATGTTTTCTAAGTTTTAATTACCAAAAATTCTAGAAAAATCTCCAAAAATCTAAAATAACCTAAAATAATTCTAAATGAATATTTATATAAGTAAATATATCAAGAAATTTATTTTCTAATTAACTAAGAGCATATTCTAAATAAATTCAACATATATAATAAATATAATAATATAAAATATACACAAAATACCTATTTTTGGTGAGGGAGTTTACAATCTACCCAACTTAAAATAATTTCGTCCTCGAAATTAAAATAAGACATAATTTGTTAAATCCTTCACATTCGTACATAAGGTATGTCAATCGCAATCTCTTCCAAAAATTTAAATAATAAAATCTATTCGAATCTATCATGATCACTTCAAAATTAATATAACCACTGCTTAAATCAAAATTCAACCTGTCGTAATCTTTTCTCGATTTTTAAATAATTAACATCCAAATCTGACTCAAGTCTATATGACATCCCACATCAAAATTTATATCATAATTTCCAACTATCATAATCTCCTCTAGACTTTGAACAATAAACAATTCTAATCAAATCTTATTCCTATTCTTAACTTAATAATTTTGTACTATTCAAATATTTAAACTCAATTTACATCCTCAATATTTCAAATAGGTGACCCAACAATCAAAATTGAACTTTTAATTCAAATCATCAAATTGTAAAATTTAAATCTAATTAACCAATTGTTCAAGTCTAAAATTCTATATTTATCCTCAAAATTTAAATCGATGATTCATCCTTCAATATTCAAAATTTAAATCATGTGCTCAAAGTATAAATATTGGGTCCTCAATATCAAGATTTTTAAAATTCATTAAATCCTCATTATCTTAATCCCTCTTTTAAAATTCTTCACATTTAAAAGGACTTAATCTCTCAATATAATCCTACTTGATCACAATCTAAAAGAATTCTCCTCAAGTTTAATACTGCAATTTCTATCCAACTTAGAATTTACCCATCTATCACATAAGGCTCTTACACATAAGAAAAATATTCCTCAATTTATTTTCTCATGTCATTCAATCCTCAAAACTTTAACACCAACTATATCATATGTGATATGCCCTTAATCAATTATGAAAGATAGTCACCAAATAATGTGATTGGCCTATGGGGTATATCTTGTACTATCCGTGTATCACTTATATCCAAGCACGAGATTTCGTCTTTCCGAAACAAGGGAAGACGAAAAGCAATAGAAAAGAGTTCAAGGAGGGGTAATAGAATGGAAGTATGGGAATTAAAGCGTTTAAAGAATTCAAATGGGAATTATCAAGACAGTTGTGGATTGAAATCTTAATTTGGTAATTTCTTATTCGCATGCTCAAATAGGTGCAGTTATGTACTTGATATGATATGCTTTGTCGTATCTAGAGGGTAAGTATATTCGTCTACTAATTACTACATATCTCAATCCACGTAAAGTAGTTATGCGAAGGGCGAACCAAGCGCACTAAGGTTAGCTAGACCCTAATACACTGATTCTGAAATGTATTATTGTGGGCCCCCAATAATACGTATGTCATGAACAAGCTCGATAAAGAATAAGCTTGCAAAAACTAGGCTATAATAGCAGCATAAGTCAAGGTAGTACAGCAAATATGAATATGCTAGATTATGATGAAAGAAGGTTCATAACAATTTAAATTCACAAAAACAAAAGCAAAATAAGCAATAATAATGAAAGACTACACAATCTCTACAGTTGTCATACTAATTCCTTGTCTAAGTCGCTAGTCGACCAATAGGGACATGGACCTCTAAATTCTATCGTCTGAATAAACACTGTCATCTTTGCTAGCATACAATTAATGTCATTCAGTTACACTTCATCAATGGATCACAGGGACTACGTGATACTAGGTGGTGAGATATACTATCCAACTTAAAATAATTTAACTACTATTGTATTGCCTTAAGGATACCTACAAAAATAACCTTGCATATGTACATAGAACAAAAACTCTTATTAGGGTCTCCTATTGCATTATATAGGTAAGGGTCAAGTGCTCATAGAACATGTGTCAATCGTAGGGATAGAAGAGTTACTAGCCGTTAAGGGGGAAGGGATTTAACTCGTATCGAGCTATGGGTACAAATTTCGTGATTTAAAGCTAAGGGGTAATCATTAGGTCACAACCTAAGGGAACTACGCAAACTATCAAATCCCAACTATCACGCACAAAATTCAAAGTTCAAATTACCAAGCTATACCCTAGCAAACTACATGTCCTAACATAGAATAAGATTACTTGGCCTTCAATCATACGAGTTATGTGGCACGAGTTAAATGATGAAGAAAGAAGAATCATAATTTAGTCGTCACACAATTAGCGAACGCTAAGGTTGCAGGGGGACAAGTTATGAAATCAAAAATAGAGGGCTCTAGATAGCATCATGGTTCTCTAAGGGGGTGGCATGCTAGTTGCCATGTTCGGGGTATGATCAAGGGAAATGGTTGATTACATTCCTCTAGGCTTCCTAGGGTGCTGTCTACTAATAACAAGACAATGACATAAGTTTTATAGTTCTCTAATACTATCCAATTATGAGGGTTAGGTTCAGTCCTAATGTTCAATATTGGTTTTCCATTGGTTCCTCAATACTAGGGTCAAACATTATGGTAAAACTTCTAACTAACTCTAGTAGTGTCTATACTACTCTCAAGTCTTCAGAATATATCAGGGGGTAATGGTAAATCAATTCTAAAGATAAGGAATTCTAGGGTTCACTAGATATTCTAAACTTAGTGGTGTGCCTATATTCTCGTTGTATTCTTAATAGGTGTGCTACTCTAATTATCATCCTAATAACAGGGGTTCCTATATTCTAGCAGAAGGCCATATATACTCAAGGAACTTATTAGGGAAGTACAGGAATCAAGCAGGATACAATTGTTCGAATAGATCATAGAGGAGGAAGGTGAATCATAGTCAATTGTGGATGAGATCCTATACTCTAGTCCTATGTGCAGGCTTGTTCGGTACAGTAACGTAACCGAGACAATATGCTCTCGACCTGCATGGGCTACCACAAAAACATGTCACGCCCCAGTCCCAAATACGTAGGACTAGGAACACGTAAGCATGCCAGCCGCATGGATATGGCAACTCCAATATATAGAAACCAAATTCATACGTACGCTGTAATATGAATACAAAATCCACAAGTGGTATAAACATATGTCACATGTCACAGGATAAAATCTAAATCTCATCCACCAAAATCATATAGAAATAAATAACCAGTATCTATGAAACTAGATCTCAATAAGAAGTATCTAAGGATGATAGTTGGATGGAAATAAATCCACTACCAACTCGAATATAAGAGCAAATACAATATGAGTACAACACCACAACACAATATAAGAATACCAGCTATCCATCACAGCTCGAAGAGAAGACATCCTCGGATCACATGTAACCATCCAAATCTGCGCTCCTGCAAATACACAAGAACAGGTACACCTGGCAGTGGACCAGGTCCTCAGAGGGACATAACAAGATACTTAAACACATGCCAATAAAGTACTGAAATAAATATCCAAAGGGGTCTCCTAACCGTCTAAAGTGAATGCAGTTAAGAACAACTTTCCCCACAAGTGAGCTATCTGGCTGAAAACTGAGATTTGGCATGGTTATCTTTTGAAGATCCAGGGGCCCAAAGGCACGTCGTCTTTTGAACGACGGAGGCCCGCCAATGTACATAATATATATATATGGGTCATCACCGCCCGTATCTCCAGTGGAGAATCCGGGTGCACAGGAAAAAGTGTAAAGGAGCTCAAATACGGTACTTGTTCTCCCCACCCCATGCTCTAAGCATGTCACATCCATGACACAATAACACGTCTAATAACTGCCAAGTCTACTAGCATGTAAAGTTTCTAACAGCAGCTATTCCTAACGCACGGTCCATACGTACAGGAGGCCAGACCTGTCACGCAGTCCGTGATCTATATGAGACTCACACTCGTGTAACCACTGTGTCACGGCCAATGAACCTAATGGTGCTACATGATAATGGGGTAGTCTCATGAACAAGGTCAATGTAATACATAAATAAAAATATATCGCGACGTCACCATCGCACGCATTTTATATAACAGTTAAAATATATAAACTAAAGACAGAAAATAAAGATGCATGCAACATATGAAATATAAATAACAGTACAATGACAAGGTATACTTACCTGGCAAGGAAGCTGCAATGTACCAATAACCTGCTCCAGAAATCGCACAGAACAATCCAATATCCTATGTACACATAAATATAATATAATAGAATCATTAGTCATTACACTAGCACATACTCAACCACATTTATACTGGAATCAGGGGGTATACTAGGGGTAACACTAGTCATCTAACACGGTCAATTACGCATTGAATTACGCGGGTGTCGCGTCTTCAAGTACTGTACGAAATCAGTCAGTCAACTGACAGGTGTTTATGCCAGTACGTTAGTGTACGCAAGGCAGACAAATTCACAAGTTCTTAGGGTCAACATGGTCAAGGTAAGTATGGGATAGTCCACGATGTCCTAGGGTCATGTAGTCTGAATATTTAGTCATAATTATCAATTAGCATTTACTTACATATATATTCATATAACTATATAATAATATAACCATTAATTTATTTTAATTTATTTAATTCTGGAATAATTACTCTAAAATCCTATTTTAATCTTATTATTCTGATTTTTATATTAATTCCTAAATTTTGTCCAAAGAAACTAAATTTTATCAACTCGAGACTCATGGCACGCAAATCGAGGCGATCTGTTGACCAAAAAGTCAACCAATACAAACTCGACTTTCATGCATGATTTTCTATAGATTTTAGCATCAAAAATATACTGGAATTTATGGCTCGTCTGAATTCAAATTCGTTTGGGAATTATGGCACATACAAATTTTGTATTGTGCACCGATGGTTAAATTCTAACCTAGAAGTTCAACAGAATTAACAGTATTTAAATACTTCGAAATAAATTCTAGGAAAAATATATATCGATGATATCGACATTAGCTTTTCGAAACTTTAAACGGTTCATGATTCTGATTCCTGCTTCTCCCGGAATCGCAAAAATATCGAAACACATCTATTTTTAGATATGCTGTGCTCTACGAATTTTCCAGAATTTAATACTAATAATTTAGAAAAACAATGTATATTATCAGAAAGTTAACCTTATTATCGTTCTAATAAAAAAAACTAGAGCGTGTTTGGAGTCCGAAGCTAGGAGATATCGTCTTTTTAATTCGTCATAACTAGTAGAAAATGAGGCTGAATTTATGACGAATTTTGACTATTTATGGACGAAAAAGAGAGGAATTTAGGGAAAAAAAATATGAAGGATGAGGTATTTATAATGGTGGACACTACTTAATTAAATAAGAATAGGATTGGTTAATTTGGATAGGATTATGATGAATTTAAATAAGGATAGGATATGCATGAAGTTGATTTCCTAGTAGGTTAAGGATTTGAATTAATTTAAAATTGTGTTTGAATTTATCTCAATAATTTATAATCTTAAATATAATTAAAGATAATACAAATAATTTATAAAATCTTATTAATATCTATTAACACTAAATTAGTATCTATCTAATATTAAGACTATATATATCCAAATAAATCCTAAATAATTTTAAAATCTAAATAAATTTCTTAAAATTCTAAATAAATTACAAAAAAAATAATTAAATATTTTAAACTAAAATAAATATTTGGTAGGAACGACATGCAAGTATGGTCGTATAGTAAATCATAGAAGTCCTAGAAATTTATGTTTTCTAAGTTTTAATTACCAAAAATTCTAGAAAAATCTCCAAAAATCTAAAATAACCTAAAATAATTCTAAATAAATATTTATATAAGTAAATATATTAAGAAATTTATTTTCTAATTAACTAAGAGCATATTCTAAATAAATTCAACATATATAATAAATATAATAATATAAAATATACACAAAATACCTATTTTTGGTGAGGGAGTTTACAGTATCTAACTGATATGCATACTAACTAATATCTAACTTAACTTATTACTTACTGATATGCATACTAACTAATATCTAACTTAACTTATTACTAATTGATATTTCAAACACAACTGCTACTTTCCCCTTAATCACCTGTGTTTACTGATACTTAGTATCTGTGGTCATTGCACACAAAGACACAACTGATACCTTTCTAACATTTATAAAAGGATACCTTCTTGCATCAACTCCTTCAGTTGCCTATACTGCTACCTTAGTGTCAGTGGTCTATACATCATACTTGTATCACTGATGTCTACCCCAAAATAGTGGTTAGCACAACTGGAGCTACCCGAGCCTCTCCTCCATATCAGTATCCAGTTAACACTCACTGACCCTTACTTTCTGACACTTGCTAAGTTACCTGCATATAACAACTCAAGATCAAACTTCTCAATATCCAAACTGACTAGACACTTGAGCACTTGCTCATAGCAGTAGTGTGCAACTCCTGCACTACTGCTGATATTGCTGCTGATATATGTATCAGTACACAATGCTCAACTTCTAATCTCGAGCTCCAACCTGCTGCCACTGCCTCAACATTCTGATACTCTGGAGTTTCAGAGAAACTCGAGCACAAATCCTCCCCTTTCTTCCACTGAACTCCCCTTCAACCTTCACTACTGTTGTTGATATTCATTAATTGCTATTATTGTTCTTCTGTTATTCCCCCAGCTCCACTGTGATGAACCTTGACTGCACCCCCTTATTAATTACCAGCAACTAAACTCAGTTCAGTTGTATCTCGCTGTACAGTGCTCACCCGAGCATCAATCCCCCTTCGCGTTTATAACATGCCACACTCCCACAATACCATATCACAATCACAATACTACACAAATACTTATATATATATATATATATCCCCAAAACATTAACACTAGGCCAAGTATCAAACACTTAGTGTGCACACAACAAGGTACCCATGATACGCTTGTGATACGCACCCATAACTTCATGATACTATACAATTAATCATTCCCATACATAAATTACATATAGTAATATCTATTATAACTAATTATAATACGTATAGAAGAGAATTACACAAAAATGCACAAAATGGGCTCTGTATCACACAGTATCTTACTGTATCATGATACAGCCTACTCGTATCCAATTTTGGACACGTACCTAGTTCCACAATCTCGATCTAAGTTTAATTAGATCTAATTAGTCTCATGATACAAAATTGATGTGTCAATCTTATAATTTCTCCTATTTGGACACAAATTACCATGTAAAAATTATAATATACAACCAAAGAGCCTAGAACTTCTTATATAGGTAGCTATATACCATGGGAGGGTTCCTAATGGTCAAATGTATAATTTGAAACTCAAATTAGAAAGAAATTTAGATCTATACCTATTGAGAGATAGATTTCTAATGAATTATTCCTACGGACACGATTCAGACACGATCCTCTTGTCAAAGCTCCTCCTCCTAGTACTCCTTAAAATCCAAACTCCAATGCTCCTTGAGTGATGAGAATGAGAAGAATTAAAATGAATTGAGAGGGTTTGATGGAGGGATGAATGAATTGAGATATATAAATTTGGGGATCTAAATTGAGTATGCAAATGAAGAAGAGAGAGAATGGAGATACCTATATGGCTAGCCCATTTTCCCTCCTCTCCAAGTCACAACATAAAGTCTAAATTGCCCCTCTTTAACTAATTATGAAGAATAATTAAGGGTAGTTATTTTGGAAAGTATCTACACTAATAGAATTAGTTTAATCCTCCTAATTAATTAGTGGGAATAGGTCTATTGGGCTTGGTCCATGTTGGTTCACAAGTTGTCATGACAAGTCTAATTGGGTTCACATGTGTCTAGTCTAACTATTGACTAGCCCACTAACTATAATTAAAATATAGCACAACCATAATTATTAATATAGCATAATAATTAATTATTAAATCACTAAAATAATAAAACTATGCTAAAGGACTAAATTACCCCTATTTGAAAAGTGAGGGTGACAATCTTACCTACCTTAGAAAAAATTTGTTCTCGAAATTAAGGAAGAAGCTAAGTATAAAATAATCACATCAAGCAGGAAAGAATTATACCTCATGGCTCAAATAGATAAGGATATCGATCGCACATCTCGACTTCTCGCTCTCAGGTAGACTCTCCTGGAGAGTGATGCCTCCACGCAAAACATACCAAAAGGAATCATCTGGTTTCACAACACCTTCTCCCTACGATCCAGAATCTCCACAGGATGGTCTGGGTAGCTGAGAGTCGAACCCACCTTAATCTCTGAGTGATCCAATACATAGCTAAGGTCTTCCACGTAACGTCTCAGCTACGATACATTGAATACGTTGTGTACTGCCTCTAGTACAGGCGGTAAGTCTAGTCTGTAGGCCACTATACCAGCCCTCTCAAGAACATCGAAGGGTCCGATATACCGAGCACTAAGCTTCCCGCTTCCACCAAAGCGAATCTTGTCCCGTGTTAGAGAAATCCTTATGAACACCAAATTACCAACCTAACATAAAATACAGCCTTAGCACTCTATCTAAAATAAGCAATCATTAATAATGCAAACAATATATACCTCAAACTCCAAGGGTCTCTGATGTCTATCGGCCTAATATCGCTTCCTATCCTATGCCATCTGTAGTCTATCTCTAATGAGCTTTACCTTCTCAGCTGCATCCACGACCATCTTCGGTCCCAATAAGGTATCTCACAAACATCATCCCAAGATAATGGAGTGCGACATCTCCATCTATACAATACCTCAAATGGTGACATCTTGATACTGGCCCGGTAGCTATTGTTATAAGCAAACTCTACCAAGTGAAGGTGACCCTCCCAAGAGCCTCCAAAATCTAAAATACAGGTACATAGTATATCCTCGAGAGTCTGGATAGTCCTCTCCAAATGTCCGTCTGTTTGAGGGTGATATACGGTACTAAACTTGAGCTGGGTGCCCAAGCTAGCTAGCAAACTCCTCCAGAAGAGGGATATGAAACGACTATCCCTATCCGAGACTATGCTCAAAGGAACACTATATAATCTGACTATCTACTACACATACATCTTTGCGAGCTTTTTCATAAATGTACCCACTTTAAATGGCAAGAAGTGGGCCGACTTGGTCAACCTGTCTACGATGACCCAAATTACGTCTTTTCCTCCTGGAGAATACGGAAGCCCTGATACAAAGTCCATCGTCACATGTTTTCATTTTTATTCTGGAATGGATAAAGGCTGAAGCAATCCACCTAGACCTGATACATAGTGCATAGAGTACTAAGACCGATGCACCTCCTGTAGAACCGCCTCACACAATGCTCCACTCGGCACACACAATCTGGTACCGGACCGCAATGATCCATCCTCTACAATACTGAAGTCCTCTGCCAATCCCATCTAGACATGCGCTCTTATGCTCCTCAGAGCTCATCCTTACACTGTGCGACTCTGATCCAGTCCATTAACTCTGACTGTACCTGAAGTCCCTATATTTTTGCCCTAACTCCAGGAACAAATACCTCAATACCCAAGCTATCAAGATCGGCCAATAAGTGTCTATCCCTCATCAAGTACATAGACACTGAATACCTGCTCAAGGCAGCAGCGACTATGTTGGCCTTCCCTGGATGGTACTGTAAAGAAATATTAAAGTCCTTTATCAACTCCAACCATCGCTGCTCCCTCTTGTTGAGATCTTTCTGTGTAAACACATACTTAAAGATCTTGTGGTCTGTAAAGATATCCACGCGCTCTCCGTTCAAGTAGTATTTTCACAGCTTTAGAGAAAAGATGACTGCTGCCAACTCCAAGTTATGGGTAGGATAATTCTTCTCATGAGGGTATAATTTTCAGGAAGTATAAGAAATTATCTTCCCGTTCTGCTGCAACACGCATCCCAAACCTTTACCCTAAGCATCACTGTATATAAAAAATTCTCTAGTCCCCGATAGCAACGTCAATATTGGAGCTGTAGTCAACCTCTTCTTCAGCTCCTCAAAATCAGCCTGACACTCCTCAGTCCAGATGAACTCCATGTCCTTCCTGGTTAGCCTAGTCATCAGCTCTACAATCTTAGAAAAGTCCTAAAAAAATCTTCGGTAATAGCCTACCAATCCAAGAAAACTCCTAATCTCTGCAACTGAACTGGGGGTAGACCATAACTCAACTGTTGAAATCTTCTTCGGGTCTGCCAAGATTCTGTCTTCTATAATCACATATTCGAATAATTCAACCTTATCAAGGAATAACTCATACTTTGAAATCTTGCCATAAAGCTTCTACTTCATGAGGGTTTCCAGAACTATCCTCAGGTGCTTCTCATGCTCCTCCGGGGTCTTCAAATATATTAATATATTATTAATGAAGACCATAACACACTGATCCAGGTACTGATGAAATACCTTATTTATCAGGTTCATGAGTACCTCTGGGGTATTGTTCAACCCAAACGGTATCACCAAGAACTCAAACTGCCATACCGAGTCCTGAAAGTTATCTTCGGAATGTCTTCCTTTTTCACTTTCACCTGGTGGTACCTTGACCCTAAGTCTATATTCGAGAATACCTTTGCTCCGCACAACTGATCAAACAGATCGTCAATTCATGGCAACGAATGTTTATTCTTGATAGTGAGGTTGTTGAGAGACCTATTGTCGATATACATACATACCGACCCATCCTTCTTTGGTACAAATAATACCGGAGTACCCCACGATAATGAATTAGAGCGGATGAAGCCCTTGTCCTACAACTCATCTACCTGTTTCTTCAACTCTGCTAGTTCACTATTTTTTTTACTTTATAGATGTACTATAATATCGACTTTGTGCCTGGTACCAAGTCTATAGAGAACTCCATATCTCTGTCTGGTAGCAAGCCTGGCAACTCCTCCGGAAAGATGTCCATATATTCTGCAATCAATGGATGTGGCAGCTCCTTCTCTTTCAACATAGCTCCATAGAAGTCTTCCTTGCTCTGCTCTTCTGCTCCTCTGACGAACTCAAACTCTAGCTCTTATGGCGTCTGAAATAAAAATCTACCTCTACGACAATCGATACTAGCATAGTGTCTACTCAACCAATCCATCCTGAGTACTATGTTGTAGCTCAAAAGTGGTATTACGAGTAGACACACGCTCAACTCTTGGCATCCCAAAGAAACTCTTTGATCCATGCAAACATCACCGACCAGGATAATGCCACCCCCGATCGTGATCTTGTAAGTCCTCGCCAACGGTTCAGTCTCAAGATGATACTTCAAAGCAAAAGATACATATACGAAACTATGCGAAGCACCGAAATCAAATAAAGCATGAAATAGAAATGAATCAAGATAGACTGAACCTGAGATGACATCACTAATTGGCTCCTTCTTCTCGACAATAAAGGCAAAAGCTTTCCCCTTCGACGCACCTCTTTGCTGCTGTTGGTACTATACGAATCTCTATTGTTGTGTCGACAACGGAGGTCCTCTCTACTCTCCCGCTGGTGGTCTCGCGGGTACTCTCTATACCTGGGCCCCGCCTTAAGCTGGACGAGCTAGAGCCCTAGTACAAGCCCTCAACTAGTGGTCTCCTGATCCACAAAACAAATACTGGCCCAATCTCATCCTATATGCATCCCATCCATGTCCCAACTTCTTGTAGAATGGGCAAGGAATAGCTGGTTGAGCTGGACTCTGAATCTGGTACGACGGCTGCACTGGCGCTCTAGCTGGTGCGGTGAACTGTTGCCTCGACTGCTGGAAGTTTCTCTAATATTGCTGCTAAAAATGAGGCCATTTTGCTGGCCCCGTACTACTGCTAACTCCTAAAGGATCTCTCATCCTCTTGGAGCCAAGCTCGAAGTCATCCTTCGCCTGTTGTGCCTGTGTAACCCTCACTTTTTTAGCTAAGGGTAGTTTGGTAATTTGACATGGATATTTAATTTTAGGAATATAATATTGAATATTAGTGTGATGATTGTATTAATTATTTAGTTAGAGACTTGTGTTATTTATTTTAGTTAGAGAGACTAGCCCAATATTTAGACTTGACACATATGGACCCATTTAGACTTGTCATGACAAATAATGAACCCAACTTGGACCCAAGCCTATTAGTCATTTTCACTCATTAATTAAGGAGAATTAGTTTAATTATAATTAGTTAGAGACTTCACCCTTAATTATTCCTCATAATTTACTATGTAGGGGTAACTTGGACCTTTGTAAGTGACTTGGGGAAGGGAAGAAGAGGCCAACCACTATTAGAGGGGGTTCTCCTCTCCCTCTCTCTCTATTCTCATTTGTATTTCATTTAGATCTAAAAATTTGATCTCCAATTTCTATTATTTTCCTCCATTGAGTTCCTACTTAATTAACCTCTATTTTCTTCTTATATTCATCACTCTAGGAGCATTAAAGGTTGGAGAAGAAAGGAGCATAAGGGGGAGGAGGTTTGGAGCTAGAGATCGTGTCCGGAACGTATCCAATTTTTTTTTTAAATCCATCTCCCAATTGGTAATTTCTGAATTTTTCCTTTATTGTAGCTTTTTAATCATACATTTGACCATTAGGAATGACCCCATGGCATAAGAATACCTATAGGAATAATTTTTAGTCTAATTGGTTATGTATTATGAGTTCTATGGGGTAATTTATGTGCATGTTGAGGGAATTACGAATTTAAATTATCAATTGTGTGTCATGAGACCAATTAGATCTAATTAGACTTATATCGGGATTATTAGACTAGGTACGTATCCACAAATGGATACGTGTAGACCGTATCGCGATATGATGTAATATTGTGTGATATGGAGACCATTTTGGTGTATTTTGAGTAATTGCTCTCCATTTTCTATTTTGGCAAGTTCTAATAGTATAATTATGAGTATTTGGCATATGGGAATATTAATTTGGTAAATTGGTAGAATTTGATCAGTTGGTCGATTTTGTATCATATTTTCCTAGATCATTCTCTCTAGGTGTTTGTGTTAATGTCTTTTATATATATATATATATATATATATATATATATATATATATATATATATATATATATATATATGTATCACAAAGTTATGTATATAATTAATCAATGGATATATATATATATATGTATATGTATAGATAAGTGTGTGTGTGAGGATAATCTGTGTGTGCTATGTATACTTTGTGTTCGGGCAGGAGCAGTGGATTAGTGCATGTCCTTGGGTTGTATTGGTTGGTGTGGGGTACTCGAGCACAGACTAGATGTGCAGTAGAATGTTTCCTTGTTGTACAAAACAGAAATAGCAGTAGCTAAGTAATGAAAGAATGGAGGTAGGCCAGGGTTAGCTCGTTTATAGGTAGTTTAGGGTGATGAGGCTACATAGGCATCTTGTGTGCAACAACAGGGATCGAAGGGGGTTGAATAGCCGTAAGGGAGTATCAGAGATGCAAGGAGGGATAAACACTATGATAGAGGGTGTCATATGCAAGTAAGGAGGAAGGGGTACAGTGTGGATATGCACACATCTGTGCATTTGGTGCATAGACCTGAACTGAGAGGAGTGTGATATGGAATTCGTGCAGTGACTAAATGGAGAAAATAATAGCATACTGCAGAATCTGTGTTGGCTTAATACAAAGAGTAGCATTTAGTTAATACTTAGTTGTTAGCATTTGGTTAATGTGTATACCTTGGCAATTGGGATTAGGCAACTGTAGCATGGACTGTTGCAACAACATAGCAACAACTGGAGTAAGGGAGTTTCAATGCAATAGAGACATGGAGTGCATACTCGAGTCATTAAGAGGTCAGGCCTGTGCACAAAGGGTGCACAGGCAGTGTACAAGAATTTGAAGGGTGGGATAATGGAGAATGTCAACTGTAGTAGATATCCATGTATCTGGTAGTATCAGGGAGCTTGGTTTGGTCTGTAATTAAGGGGTGAACTACTGGTTAGTAGTTCATATTAAAAGTGTATGATGGGGAGTTAAGTGAAATATGCAGAACTTGTGTCTAGGTGCCTAGGTTGATGCTTGAGTATCAGGAGAACAGAGCAAGCATGTGGACATATTGGTGCATATGTGAATGCAGTATAGCATCAGTGTTAGTATAGGAATCTGTGGGTATTTGGGGTTAAGGTACTGGATATGGGACCTTTGTTCAAGTCGGTGAGTACTAGTTAGTACTATCTGTAGGTAATGTCAGATAGGATAATATGCAAGCAGTTAAGGGGAAACAAGCAAGAGGTTCAAGTCTAAAATTAGTGTATCAATTGAACTGGTACTAGAGTGTCTGAAGTAAAGGTAGACATTAAGGATAGCTGGAACTAGGTTAGATGAGATATCAGTTGGTAATTACCTATAACAATTTTAGTCTGTCAGTTTATATAGTGTATGTTGGTTAGTATTAGTTAGCTAATCATATGGTTGTTAGTTATATATAGTCTAGTTAGTTATAAATATACTTTAGTTAATGTTATATATATTTATATATGTACTAGTTAGTAATTAGTATGATTGGTAGCAAAGTAAGTTAGTAATTGACTAGGGTATTTACTAGAACTAGTTAGTATTAACTTAATAACCTAGTTTAGCTGGTATAAGGTAATTATAGGCCATTATAGACCAATTAACCTAGTTGGACCTAGTTTAGCCTAGAATCGACCTAGAAAGCATATTAGTATATTATTTAACTTAATTCTCTTTTATTACACAAATTGACTTGAGATTTCCTAAATAGGATTGTGTGACACCATCTTGGGCATCGAGAGACACCCTTGGCTCAGGACTAAAGACGAGCATATTTTTTAGTTAGTTTTATTTCATGATAGTGTATATATCACATGTTCTAGAACTATATACATAATTTTGTCACAATGATTTTACGGACTGGTACTATATGGATCCTGTCAGAAGATGTTATCCCTTACCGTATTCAGCGGTTACTCCTTCACATGTATTTTATCGTATGTATCAGGTATTGATTTAGTGTACTTCGTGTTCACACACTGCTCGTGTTCAGTATGTCCATATTCGTGTTCGTAACGTGTCATGATTGGATTCATTGATAATTATTCGGGATGGAAGAGTAAGAGTTGGTTATGTGATCAAGGCCCAGTGTATTCGTATAAATATCGATTATATATCACACGTGTAATTGAGTTGCCATATTGTATTCGTGTTCAATCCAAACTGATCACATAATGAACTTATATTACATGGCACATTAGCTAGTTTTATCTATTTCTATTTATTTACAGTTATTCTTTTCTATTATTTGTTATATATGCTCGATTATGTATTTGAAACTGCTTTCAAAGGTATGCACTTCACTCCAATCCTGACTGAATATATTTTTTAGATGATTGGCTTGTGGACCAGTGTCCCACCTACTATGGGTCGCAGGATGGCGTACCTTTATAGGATACTCCCTTAGAGCAGGAGGACATAGTACCAGAGGCTGAGGAGGCCTAGACTTATTGTCTAGACTTGTATTAGACTCTATTGAGGTTATTGGCATGTCTACACACACACACACACACACACACACACACACACACACACACACACATATATATATATATATATATATATATATATATATATATATATATATATATATATATATATATATATATATATATATCGGACTTATGGATTTATTGTGACTCTTTTCCTTCATTATTCTATATCGTGCTTTATCTTTTTTAGTTTGTATTGTAATTCAGTATAGTTTACCATTATCAGTTACCATATTGTTCCTCCGTTTAGAGTTGAGATGACATTGACAAGTACCTTGTATATCTTGTGTGAGAAGTTTAGATAGTATGGATGACCCAGACAGCGTTCTACCGTCGATGCTACGGCATAGGCTCGACATTGATTACTACTCGTTCCCTTATTCCGGGTGCGGGTCGTGACATTAGTGGTGGCCTATATAGGTCCAGAGTCATAATTAGCTCGATATCATAGTAGTTCTCACTTAGAGTACCGCAACGAGCCTGCTTTAGGATATAGGATATAGGCTGAGAGTATACTCAATCGCAACTAGAAAATATTTTCTAATATTAGTTTTGCTATCCTTATCTATTAGAATACTTGCTTTACTTTGAATAATTATATCCTTCTTTGATGATATCATATCTAACTTAATATTGATTTATTTGCTTCAATCTATCTTCAGGATGTCGCTGAAGACGCGTTCCCAGCGCTCAGGAGCGATATTGGCAAGGTTGGTCACTTTGTCGCACATGAGGGAAGCACCAGAGGATACTGTTCCAGCAGCTATATTCTAGAGGTCCATTTTACCGATCCAGGTGGGCATTTTTGCAGCAGCTTTCGGGGTTGCTCCACCTCCGGTACAGAGGACAGCGCTAATATTTTCAGGGGATCTTCCACCCCCACCATCCGCAGTCGATCAGACAAAGATGTTTGCGTTCTTTCAGCAGATGATGGAGGCGCAGCAGTGCCAATCAGAGGTTATGAGGTAGGACATTGAGAATGCCTACCAGATTGTGCTCGCCAAAATCGAGAGAGTCGCCTTAGTCCAACCACATATGACACTACCTTAGTTTATCCTACAATAGCCGAGGCCAGGGATTATCATAGATTTTAAGAGGATGGGGCCAAAGGATTTTAAAGGCACTGAAGGGATTATTTATGTTGATGATTGGATAGAAGACACTGAGCGAAACCTGCGACTGACACAGATTCCAAAGAGGTTGCAGGTAGATATTCCAAAGACATCTTTCAAGACTTGGTATGGGCAGTTTGAGTTCTTGGTGATGTCATTTAGGTTGACCAATGTCCCGACAGTATTCATGAACCTGATGAACAAGGTATTTTATCTGTACTTGGATCAGTTTGTTGTAGTCTTCATTGATGATATTCTGATATATTCGAAGACCCCAGAGGAGCATGAGCAGCACTTGAGGATAGTTCTGGAGACCCTCAGGAAGGAGAAGCTATATGGCAAGTTTTTGAAGTGTGAGTTCTTCCTTGATAAGGTTAAATTCCTCGGGCATATGATTACAGGAGATAGAATCTCAGTAGACCCAAAGAAAATTTTGGCTGTTGAGTCATGGTCTACCCCGAGTTCAGTAGCAGAGATCAGGAGTTTCCTTGGATTGGACGACTACTATCGGAGGTTTGTTCAAAAAATTTCTAGGATCGCGGAGCCGATGACTATCTAACCAGAAAGGACGTGGAGTTCATCTGGACTGAGAATTATCAGTCAATATTTGAGGAGCTGAAGAAGAGGTTGACTACAGCTCCAATATTGACATTGCCATCAGGAGCAGGAGAATTTTCCATATACAATGATGCATCAGGTAAGGGTTTGGGTTGTGTGTTACAGTAGAACGAGAAGGTGATTGCCTATTCTTCCAGGCAATTACTTCCGTATAAGAAGAATTACCCTACCCATGACCTAGAGTTGGCAGCAGTTATCTTTGCTCTTAAACTGTGCAAATACTACTTGTATGGAGAGAGAGTAGAAATCTTTACGGACCATAAAAGATTGAAGTATGTGTTTATACAAAAAGAGCTCAACATGAGGCAGTAGCGAAGGTTGGAGTAGATGAAGGACTTCGACATTTTATTGTAGTACCATCCAGGGAAGGATAACGTAGTCACGGATGCCTTGAGCAGGTATCTAGTGGCTATACACTTGACCAGAGACATGCACTTATTGGTCAATCTTGATAGTTTGGGCATTGAGGTATTAGTTCCTAGAGTCGTAATACAGATATGGGGACTTCAGGTACAGTCAGAGTTGATGGATCAGATCCGAGCTGCATAGTTCGAGGACGAGTCTCTGAGGAGCATCAAAGCATAGGTCCAGATAGGGTTAGCAAAAGACTTCAGTATAGAAGATGATGGATCATTGCAGCACGGTACCAGATTGTGTGTACCGAGTGAAGCATTATACGGGAAGATTCTTCATAAGATACATCGATCTCAGTACTCTATGCATCCAGGTGCCAAAAAGATGTATAGAGATATAAGAGAGCATGTTTGGTGGTATGGTATGAAGTGGGAGGTAGCTAGCTTCGTATCTAGATGCTTGGTTTGCCTGCAGGTAAAGGCAGAGAGACAGAGGCTCGGTGGATTGCTTCAGCCTTTACCCATTCTAGAGTGGAAATGGGAGCATATGACCATGGATTTTATTTCAGGACTTTCGCATTCTCTAGGAGGTAAATATGCAATTTAGGTCATCGTGGACAGGTTGACCAAATTAGCCTAATTTTTGTGATTCAAAGTGGGTAAATCTACAGAGAAGCTCGCGGAGATATATATGCGCCAGATAGTCAGATTGTATGGTGTCCCTGTGAACATAGTCTCGGATCAAGATAGCTGCTTTATGTCACTTCTGGAGGAGTTTGCAGGCTAGCTTGGGCTCTCAGCTCAAGTTCAGTACCGCTTATCACCCTCAGACAGACGGGCAGTCGGAGATGACTATTTAGATTCTCGAGGATATGCTACGCACCTGTATTTTGGATCTTGGAGGTTCTTGAGAGGATCATCTTCACTTGGTAGAGTTTTCATAAAATAATAACTACCAAGCCAGTATCGAGATGTCACAATTTGAGACATTGTATGGACGGAGATGTCGTACTCTATTGGGATGATGTTGGTGAGAGAGCTTTATTGGGTATAAACCCCCAATTTTTTTTCAGAATTTAAAAATAAATTTTTGAGAATTTTTTATAATTTTTAACTAATTAAAATAAATGATTTCTGCTATTAAATTAATTTTATGATTTTATTAAATATTAAAATATTATAAAAATAATATTTTTGGATATAAAATAAATAATTAGACTTACTATAATTTTTCTAAAATTTCTTGGACCCTAGAACTATTTTTAATGACATAAAAATTAATGTTTTAATTAAACCAAAATAAACTAGGTTGAACCGACCGGTTCAACCCTGAACCGGACCAACCCTAAACCGAACCGGGCTAACCCAACCCAAACCTAGCGGGTTGGGTCAGATTCGGACCCGACCCAAAAACCCGCTAACCCGATCCGCTAGTTACTGCACAGTAACTGAAAGAAATCGACCGCCCCGACCATTTCTTCTCCGGCTGATCCGCCTCCCCTCGCCGGCGGTTACGCCTCCACCTCCGTCCATTATGCCTCCCCCGCCAACGGCCAGCCTCTCCTCTCCCCGCTGCAACCCTATAAAACCCCCTTCGCCTCGGCTCCTCTCCACCATCAACCACCTCTACCACCGATCTTCGGCGAAGACCGACGGCCCCGAGTTTCTGTCGCTTCTCCTATCCGCCAACCGAGCAGCACCACCGAGCTCGCTGCTGCGACCCACGACCACCGATGATGACTCCCCCACCGACACAGCAACCTGCCTCCACCGCAGCAACCCACCGCCGACCGAGTGCTGCCTCCCGTTCACGCCGTGCCGCCTCACGTATGCCAAATACAGTCGATACCTACCCCTGTTTAGGTGAGTGTTTCTCTCTCCTTACCACCTTATTTTTTGTTCTGTCGAATCATGCGCGTACCCTGCATAACCTTCTCGAATCCCGTGTAACTTGTTCGGGGTATTACGTCCTGTGTCGGTCGTAAATTGCGACACAAAATCAAAAAAAACTTTTCAATTTTTGAAAATCAGAAATCGTCCCGAACTCCCCAGTTCACGACCATTTTGTGACCAACCTGTTAAATGTTTTCAAAATTGGCTTGAACAGTTATTTAGACCATATAACCGAGTTTAAAACCCTAATTTTAGTTTAATTTATTGAGCAGTAATTTGCATGTTATTCGAGGGTAAAAATGACCAAAATATTGGTTATTTAAAAATTTTGATTTTCCCGAAATTGCGTGCGCCCCGCTAAACGAGGTGACTTAGCCGTGTGTGAACTTTACCGAAATGTGCGCACTGTCAATATGGACGTGTGAGATTTTGTGGAATTTGATTTGGATGTGCGTGCACACCGAAATCAACATGTATCCGTCGATAACACCCCGTATCGGCCCTATTCTAAAACTTGTTGTAACTTCGTGTGTACTCGTCGTTTCGAAATGAAATTTACGCCATCGGACTTGTAGCAATATGCTGGCCCTGTGACCCAAGTTTGGTTCGATTCTAAGAACGTTGACAAAATTCCGTATCGTGGGCTCCACGGCTCCACTTGACGGACGATTTTGTGACCGTCTTATCGAAATTCGGTTTTGGATATTTTGTTGGATTTGTATCGTTATTCTGGACTTGTAGACACTAAATTTGATGAATTTGGAGAACATTGTCTCTGGCACATTTTTTGGTGCGAAGTGGGCCCATGTGGACCCCGCTTTGACCAGAAACTGTCATTTTTGTCCCTGTGTCCAAATTGGACTTATGGACAGGCAATTCTAGCTATTTGATATCTTATGAGCATGATGGTGATGATTATTTTAGCAATCGTAGGAGTACTTGAAGATCCCACGGATATCGAAGTAACTATTGGAATCCAAGCACCAGGCAAGTGTACCTTGCCAATCTTGCAGTACTTGCTACATAATATTCTCTTAATTTATTTATATGATATATCTGTTCAACCTAGGACCGAGTGACATTGTTAGCGTCCGAATAAGATTCAGGTGTCAACCCCGTACGCAGAGTTGTGTAACATCACCTAGAAACTGATATCGCGACCCTATATATCTTCGTGCTTGCATTATCAAGTACGTCATACCATAGGACACTTGACACTGTTTATGAGACAGAATCTTTCTGAGATATTCATGGTGATTCTATATAGGTTACAGGATTCGTAACATAGATATTACATATGCGTAGCTATCATTATGACTCGCTGCATAAGTTAGAGGTCATGATCTTGCCTGTCATGGACATGAGACGTATGATTACATTGGGTGGGGAGAGACACACAGGCTACAGGGTAATTTTACATATATATTTATTATTCTGAGGCTGTAGACTCTATATCTGAGCTAGGCACATTATGTAATATTACTGCTACCCGGCTCTCCGACATCGAGCTTGTAGTGGTCTCAGCCTAAGTCTAGTGTTGCTCTCATCTTGCATATCACTTAGCTGGTTATATAGTTTACCCTATTGATTCATTTATTATTGTACTGTATTTATTATGGCTTGAGTTATTCTTGTACCTTGCTATATCCCCTGAGGACCTAGATCCGAATTATGTCCCCAGGTTTAGTAGAGGAATTCTATCCCGAGGTATATGGAGCAGGAACAGGAGCAAAAGCAGGAGCAGGAGCAGACATTGGAGCTGAACCGATCCCCGAGGACGAGGTGATAGCCAAAGATTTCTCTTGAGTATTCACTTTATCTATACTCAGTCTTTGCTGTTGTTATACTCTTTAATTCTTGTCTATTGACTATTGTATCAGACTTATTATCAGGTTGTTCCCCAAGATTTGTTTTATTGAGACTTGACGTTGCTATATATTTCATATTGATTGTAATCATTTCTGTGGATGAGATTAGTATCGTAGACCCTTACTATTATTTTACAGCTTAAGTACACCCTGATGGGTCCATTAAATTGGATTTGTCCATCGGTATGTGCTGCTGGCCATTGCCACGTGTATAGTCCCTTGATATTTTGGGACTAGGGCATGACACAATTTTTGTGGTGGCCCATGCAGGTTAACTAAATTGTTTCAGTTTCAACTAAGTAACTGAACAAGCCTGCAAAAAAGGATATGATAAGTTATAGGATCTCATCCACTCGATTAAATCGGTCATGATCTCTATATCGGATTCAAATTTCTTGACTTGCATCCTGCCTTGATTCCTCTGTGCGCCTCTTATAGTTTATTTTGGATGCAGAGTAATAGATCCACCCGCAAGAGACGAGACTCCTGCAAGAACACCACAAGGAGCTGTAGCCACCTACGGAGAAGATGAAGTGACGCCATTAAGTGGAGATCCCTCTACTCACCTAAGCAGTCAAGCAAATCAGCATTCCTCGAGAATCCAGCAAGATGATATTCCGTCGCAGTTTTCTCCATCAATGCCTATTTTTCTACAAGGGCAGGCTATGGACGGACAATAAATATTTTAAATGTTCTACGCGATGATGCAAGCCCAACAGAAGGTTCATCAAGAAGCCCAGAAAAGCTAAGCAGAGAAGTTCATTGACAGACTTAGCTCTGAGCTATGGAAGTTAATCAGCTCCGTTGCAACTACTTTAGACACGGACATTCTTGCTGCAGCACGGCCCATGGAGTGCATCACTAGGAGAGAGTTCAGCCAGAAGCGGTCGCATGCATTAGCACCAGACCAAGCACAACATGAAAGAGATACAAAGCTACCACAGATGAATCCACAACATAGAGCATCTACACCACTAGTAATAGTCCTTCCTACTTGTCCTACTGTGGCAAAGTAGGCCATCTGGCCAAAGAATGCCGACTCAGATTGGGATTAAGTTTAGCTTGCGGATTCAAACAGCATTTGGTAAGGGTTTGCCCTGAACATCGAGAGAAAGTATTGATGATTCACCAACCAGCCACATCAGCACCAGCCAGAGCACCACAGGGAGAAGTCATAAAAATATCTCACATATACCAGCTACTCAGAGCATCTCCGCAAATACTGCCTATTTGTCAATATTGTGGGAAGCGAGGCCATATTGAGAACGAGTGCAGACGCAAATTAGGATTATGCTTGATTTATGAATCCAACCAACATTTAGCCAAGAATTGTCCTGAGCATCGAGAGGGAGCACTAATGTTAAACCGACAAGCTTTACCAGTACCAAGGCCAGCCTATCCAGCATTAGGAGCAACACAAACGGGAGTTGGAGGATTCATACTACCAGCTCCGGGAGGATACCAGCCGAGGCCACCCTTAGCACCACAAGCAGCACTCTTCCGGCAGGCCCAGCAACAGCTGAGGGCACCACCGCAAGGACCCAGACAAGCTTTTGCGATGACCATGGAGGACGCACAGACTCGTGGAGTATCCAATGCGCGTAAGATTTAAGTTATTCATTGATGTCTAATCATAGTAATGCTTTAACACGTGCCTGTTAGTTCATGACCTTAGCTTTAACCTAGTATTTTGAAATTATTAATAATTGATAACCTAGTTTTTCTAAGCTGTAGTTTTCTTTGCTCTAACCAGATTTCCATTACTCTTGATTTACCTAACTTTTATTGCTTAGGGAAAAGCTTTTATTCCTTCCCTATGTGTTTTGCTTAACCCTCAACCTTCGATCATGATTCTTTGTTTGTGTCGTACTTCGAACATATTTCACAACCATGTCATCTCTTCTGACTGGTTATGTTTCATTATTCTTTGATTGCGAGGACACAATCCTCTTAAGGGGGTAGATTAAAAATCTCCTAATTTTTTTAGAATTTAAAAATAAATTTTTGAGAATTTTTATAATTTTTAACTAATTAAAATAAATGATTTCTGGTATAAAATTAATTTTGTGATTTTATAAAATATTTAAATATTATGAAAATAATATTTTTGGATGTAAAATAAATAAATAGACTTACTGTAATTTTTCTGGAATTTATTGGACCCCAGAACTATTTTTAATGACCTAAAAATTAATGTTTTAATTAAACCAAAATAAATCGGGTTGAACCAACCGGTTCAAACCTGAACCGGACCAACCATAAACTGAACTGGGCCAACCCAACCCAAACCTAGTGGGTTGGGTCAGATTCGGACCCGACTCGCTAGTTACTGCACAGTAACTGAAAGAAACCGACCGTCCTGACCGTTTCTTCTTCGGCTGATCCGCCTCCCCTCGCCGGAGGTTATGCCCCCGCCCCCGCCCATTACGCCTCCCCCGCCAACGGCCAGCCCCTCCCTTCCCCGCGGCAACCCTATAAAAACCCCTTCACCTCGGCTCCTCTCCACCATCAACCACCTCCACCACCGATCTCCGACGAAGAACGACGACCCCAAGCCTCCGCCGCTTCTCCCATCCGCCAACCGAGCAGCACCACCGAGCTCGCCACTGCGACCCACGACCATCGGCGATGACTCCCCCACTGACACAGCAACCCGCCTACACCGCAGCAACCCACCGCCGGCCGAGTGCCGCCGCCCGTTCACGCCATGCCGCCTCGCGTACGCCAAATACAGTCGATACCTACCCCTGTTTAGGTGAGTGTTCCTCTCTCCTTGCCAGATCATTTTCTATTATATTGAATCATACGGGTACCCTGCGTAACCCTCTCGAACCCCGTGTAACTCGTTCGGGGTATCGCGTCCTGTGTCGGTCACAAACCGCAACGCAAAATCAGGAAAAACTTTTCAATTTCTGAAAATCAGAAATTGTCCCGAACTCTCCAGTTCAAGACCTTTTTGTGACCAACCTGTTAAATGTTTTCAAAATTGGCTTGAATAGTTATTTAGACCATATAACCGAGTTTTAAAACCTATTTTAAGTTTAATTTATTGAGTTGTAATTTGCATGTTATTCGAGGGTGAAAATGATAAAAATATTGGTTATTTAAAAACCCTAATTTTCTTGAAACTGGGTGCGCCCCGCTAAACAAGGCAACTTGGTCGTATACGAACTTCACCGAAAGGTACGAACTGTCAATACTGACATGTGGGATTTTGTGAAAGTTGAATTGGATGTACGTGCACACCAGAATCAACGTGTATCCGTCTACAATATTCCGTATCGGCCATGTTCTAAAACTCGTTGTAACTTCGTATATGCTCATTATTTTGAAATAAAACTTATACCATTGGACTCGTAGCAATATGCTGGTCCTGTGACCCAAGTTTGGTTCAATTATGAGAACGTTGACAAAATTCTGTATCGTGGGCCCCACGGCTCCACTTAACGAACGATTTTGTGATCGGCTCATCGGAATCCAGTTTTGAACATTCTGTTGGGTTCGTATCATCATTCTGGACTTGTAGACACTAAATTTGACGAATTTGGAGAACATTGTCTCTGACATATTTTTTGGTGTGAAGTGGGCCACAAGTGGATCCCGCTTTCACCAGAAACTGTCATCCCTGTGTCCAAATTGGACTTATGGACAGGCAATTCTAGCTATTTGATATCTTATGAGCATGATGGTGATGATTATTTCAGCAACCGGAGGAGTACTTGAAGATCCCACGAATATCAGAGCAACTGTTGGAATCCAAGCACCAGACAAGTGTACCTTGCCAATCTTGCAGTACTTGCTACATAATATTTTCTTGATTTATTTATATGATGTATCTGTTCAACCTAGGACCGAGTGACATTGCTTAGCGTCCGAATAAGATTCAGATGTCAATGACGTACGCGGAGTTGTGTAACGTCACCTAGAAATTGATATCGTGACCCTATATATCTTCGTGCTTGCATTATCAAGTACGTCATACCATAGGACACTTGACACTGTTCATGAGACAGAATCTTCCTGAGATATTTATGGTGATTCTATATAGGTTACATGATTCATGACATAGATATTACATATGCTTAGCTATTATTATGACTCGCTGCATAAGTTAGAGGTCATGATCTTGCCTGTCATGGATATGAGACGTATGATTACATTGGGTGGAGAGAGACACACATGCAACAGGCTAATTTTATATATATTTATTATTATGAGGCTGTAGACTCTATATCTGAGTTAGGCACATTTCGTGATATTACTGCTACCCGGCTCCCCGACACCGAGCTTGTAGTGGTCTCAGCCTAAGTCTAGTGTTGCTCTCATCTTGCATATCACTTAGCTGGTTATATAGTTTACCCTATTGATTCATTTATTATTGTGCTGCATTTATTATGGCTTGAGTTATTCTTGTACCTTGCTATGTCCCCTAAGGACCTGGATCCAGATTATGTCCCAAGGTTTAGTAGAGGAATTCTATCCCGAGGTATATGGAGCAGGAGCAGACATTGGAGCTGAACCGATCCCTGAGGATGAGGTGATAGCCGAGGATTTCTCCTGAGTATTCGCTTTATCTATACTCAGTCTTTGTTGTTGTTATACTCTTTAATTCTTGTCTATTGACTATTGTTTCAGACTTATTATCGGGTTGTTACCCGAGGTTTATTTTATTGAGACTTGACGTTGCTATATATTTTATATTGATTGTATTCATTTCTGTGGATGAGATTAGTATCATAGACCCTTACTGTTGTTTTACAGCTTAAGTACACCCTGATGGGTCTATTAAATTGGGTTTGCCAATCGGTGTGTGCTGTTGGCCATTGTCACGTGTCTAGTCCCTCGATATTTTGGGACTGGGGCGTGATATGGTTTTTGTGGTGGCCCATGCAGGTCAACGACTAAATTATTTCAGTTTCAACTAAGAAACTGAGCAAGCCTGCAAAAGGATAGGATACGTTATAGGATCTCATCCACTTGATTAAATCGATCATGATCTCTATATCGGATTCAAAATTCTTGACTTTTATCTTTCCTTGATTCCTCTGTGCGCCTCTTATGGTTTATTTTGGATGCAGAGTAATGGATCCACCAGCAAGAGATGAGATTTCTGAAAGAACACCACAAGGAGATGTAGCCACCTACGTAGAATATGAAGTGACACCATTAAGTGGAGATCCCTCTACTCACCAAAGCAGTCAAGCAAATCAGCATGCCTCGAGAATCCAGCAAGATGACATTTTGTCGTAGTTTTTTCCACCGATGCCTATTTTTCAACAAGGGCAGGCTATGGACGGACAACAAATGTTTCAAATATTCTACGCGATGATGCAATCCTAACAGAAGGTTCATCAAGAAGTCCAGCAAAGCCAAACGGAGAAGTTCATTGACAGACTTATCTCTGAGCTATGGAAGTTAATCAGCTCCGTTGTAACTACTTTAGACACGGATGTTCTTGCTGCAGCACGGCCCATAGAGTGCATCACCAGGAGAGAGTCCAACCAGAAGCGGCCGCATGCATTAGCACCAGACCAAGCGCAACAGGAAAGAGATGCAAAGCTACCACAGATAAATCCACAACATAAAACATCTGCACCACTAGTAATAGTCTTTCATACTTGTCACTACTGTAGCAAAGCAGGCCATCTCGCCAAAGAATCCCCCCACAGATTGGGATTATGTTTAGCTTGCAGCTCCAAACAACATTCAGTAAGGCATTGCCCTGGACATCGAGAGAAAGTATTGATGATTCACCAACCAGCCACATCAGCACCAGCCAGAGCACCACAAGGAGAAGTTGCAAAAAGATATCACATGCACCAGCCACTCAGAGCATCTCCGCAAATACTGCCCATCTGTCAATATTGTGGCAAGCGAGACAATATTGAGAACGAGTACAGACACAAATTAGGATTATGCTTGATTTACGAATCCAACCAACATTTAGCCAAGGATTGTCCTAAGCATTGAGAGGGAGCACTAATGTTAAATCGACAAGCTTTACCAGTACCAAGGCCAGCCTATCCAGTATTAGGAGCAACATAAACGAGAGTTGAAGGAGTCATACTACCCGCTCCAGGAGGATATCAGCCGAGGCCACCCTTAGCACCACAAGCAACACTCTTCCGGCAGGCCCAACAACAGCAGAGGGCACCACCGCAAGGACGCGGACAAGCTTTTGCGATGACCATGGAGGACGCGCAGACTCATGGAGTATCCAATGCACGTAAGATTTAAGTTATTCATTGATGTCTAATCCTAGTAATGCTTTAGCACGTGCCTGTTAGTTCATGACCTTAGCTTTAACCTAGTATTTTGAACTTATTAATAATTGATAACCTAGTTTCCTAAGCTATAGTTTTCTTTGCTTTAACCAGATTTCCTTCACTCTTAAATTACCTAACTTTTATTTCTTAGGGAAATACTTTTATTCCTTCTCTATGTGTTTTGCTTGACCCTCAACCTTCGATCATGATTCTTTGTTTGTGTCGTACTTCAAACATATTTTGCAACCATATCATCTCTTCTGACCGATTATGTTTCGTTATTCTTTGATTGCGAGGACGCAATCCTCTTAAGGGGGGTAGATTAAAAACACCCAATTTTTTTTCAGAATTTAAAAATAAATTTTAGGAAATTTTCTATAATTTTTATCTAATTAAAATAAATGATTTCTGGTATTAAATTAATTTTGTGATTTTATTAAATATTATAATATTATAAAAATAATATTTTTGGATGTAAAATAAATAATTAGACTTACTGTAATTTTTTAGAATTTATTGTACCCCAAAACTATTTTTAATGACCTAAAAATTAATATTTTAATTAAACCAAAACAAACCGGGTTGAACCAACCGGTTCAAACCTGAACCGGACCAACCATAAATCGAACCGGGCCAACCCAACCCAAACCTAGCAGGTCGGGTCAGATTCGGACCCGAACCAAAAATCCGCTAACCCGACCCTCTAGTTACTGCACAGTAACTGAAAGAAATCGACCGCCCCGACCGTTTCTTCTCCGTCTGATCCGCCTCCCCTTGCCGGCGGTTACGCCTCTGCCCCCGCCTGTTACGCTTCCCCCACCAACGGCCTGCCCCTCCCCTCCCCGCTGCAACCCTATAAAACCCCCTTTACCGCGGCTCCTCTCCACCATCAACCACCTCCACCACCGATCTCCTGCGAAGACTGATGACCACGATCCTCCGTCGCTTCTCCCATCCGCCAACCAAGAAGCACCACCGAGCTTGCCTCTGTGACCCACAACCACCAGTGATGACTCCCCCATCGACACAGCAACCCGCCTCCATCGCAGCAACCCGCCACCGGCCGAGTGCCGTCGAACGTTCACGCCGCACCGCCTCGCGTACGCCAAATACAATCGATACCTACCCCTGTTCAGGTAAGTGTTTCTCTCTCCTTGCTACCTCATTTTCTGTTCTATCGAATCGTACGCGTACCCTACGTAACCCTCTCGAACCCCGTGCAACTCGTTCGGGGTATCGCATCCTGTGTCGGTCGTAAACCGTGACACAAAATCAGGAAAAACTTTCCAATTTCTGAAAATCAAAAATCGTCCCGAACTCCCCAGTTCACGACCGTTTTGCGACCAATCTGTTAAATAATTTCAAAATTGGCTTGAACAGTTATTTAGACCATATAACCGAGTTTTAAATCCTATTTTTAGTTTAATTTATTGAGCTGTAATTTGCATGTTATTCGAGGGTGAAAATAACTAAATATTGGTTATTTAAAAACCTTGATTTTCTCGAAACTGGGTGCACCCCGCTAAACGAGGTGACTTGGTCATGTGCGAACTTCACCAAAAGGTGCGTACTGTCAATACGGATATGTGGGATTTTGCGGAAGTTGATTTGGATGTACGTGCACATCGGAATCAACGTGTATCCGTCAACAACACCCCGTATCGACCATGTTCTAAAAATTGTTGTAACTTCGTGTGTGCTTATCGTTTCGAAATAAAACTTGCTCCATCGGAATCATAGCAATACGCTGGTCCTGTGACCCAAGTTTGGTTCGATTCTGAGAACGTTGACAAAATCCGGTATCGTGGTACCCACGACTCCACTTGAAGGACGATTTTGTGATCGGCTCATCGGAATCTAGTTTTGGATATTCTGTTGAATTCTTATCATTATTCTGGACTTGTAAACACTAAGTTTGACGAATTTAGAGAATATTGTCTCTGACACATTTTTCGGTGCGATATGGGCCACATGTGGACCCCGCTTTGACCAGAAACTGTCACTTTTGCCCCTGTGTCCAAATTAGACTTATGGACAGGCAATTTTAACTATTTGATATCTTATGAGCATGATAGTGATGATTATTTCAGCAAACGAAGGAGTACTTGAAGATCCCACGGATATCGGAGCAACTATTGGAATCCAAGCACCAGACAAGTGTACCTTGCCAATCTTGTAGTACTTGCTACATATTATTCTATTAATTTATTTATATAATGTATCAGTTCAACCTAGGACCCAGTGACATTGCTTAGCATCCGAATAAGATTCGGGTGTCAACGTCGTACGCGAAGTTGTGTAACGTCACCTAAAAATTGATATTGCCACCCTATATATCTTCGTGCTTGCATTATCAAGTACATCATACCATAGGACACTTGACACTGTTTATGAGATAGAATCTTCCTGAGATATTTATGGTGATTCTGTGTAGGTTACATTATTGGTGACATAGATATTACATATGCTTAGCTATCATTATGACTCGCTGCATCAGTTAGAGGTCATAATCTTGCGTGTCATGGACATGAGATGTGTGATTACATTGGGCGGGGAGAGACACACAGGCTACAGGCTAATTATATATATATATTTATTATTGTGAGGCCGTAGACTCTACATCTGAGCTAGGCACATTACATGATATTACTGCTACCCGCTCACCGACACCGAACTTGTAGTGGTCTCAGCCTAAGTCTAGTGTTGCTCTTATCTTGCATATCAGTTAGCTGGTTATATAGTTTATCCTATTGATTTATTTATTATTGAACTATATTTATTATGGCTTGAGTTATTCTTGTACCTTGTTATGTCCCCTGAGGATCTGGATCCGGATTATGTCCCCAGGTTTAGCAGAGGAATTCTATCCCAAGGTATATGGAGCAGGAGCAGGAGTAGGAGCAGACACTGGAGCTGAACTGATCCCCGAGGACGAGGTGATAGCCGAGAATTTCTTCTGAGTATTCGCTTTATCTATACTCAGTCTTTGTTGTTGGTATACTCTTTAATTCTTGTCTATTGACTATTGTATCAGACTTATTATCGGGTTCTTCCCCGAGATTTATTTTATTGAGACTTAACGTTGCTGTATATTTCATATTGATTGTATTCATTTCTGTGGATAAGATTAGTATTATAGACCCTTACTGTTGTTTTACAGCTTAAGTATACCCTGATGGATCCATTAAATTGGATTTGCCCATCGGTGTGTGCTGCTGGCCATTTCCAGATGTCTAGTCCCTCGATATTTTGGGGCTGGGATATGACATTGGGACCATAGATGGTAGTGGATGCAGCTGAGAAGGTGAAGCTCATCAGGGATAGACTTCGAGTGGCGCAGGACAGACAGAGGCATTGGGCCGATGGCCACCGGAGACCTTTAAAGTTTGAGGTATAGATTTTTGTTTTATATTGCTTATGATTTTTTGTTTTTGTTAGAGTGCTAAGGTTGTGTTTCGTGCTAGGTTGGCGGTCTAGTTTTCTTGAAGATTTCTCTGACACGTGGCACGATTCGTTTCGGTTGAGACAAAAAGCTTAGTCCATGATTCATTGGACCTTTCAGTATTCTTGAGAGGGTCGGTAAAGTTGTATACAGACTAGACTTACCACCTGCATTAGAGGGAGTACACAACGTGTTTCATATATCGCAGCTGAGATGGTATGTGACAGATCCTAGTCATGTGTTGGATCACTCCGAGATAGAGGTGGGCCCTACTCTTAGCAATCCAGAGCAGCCAATTAAGATTCTGGATCGGAGCGAGAAGGTATTGAGGAACTAGACGATTCCTTTGGTGTGCGTCGCGTGGAGGCATCACTCGCTAGGAGAGAGTACCTGGGAGCGAGAGGCCTAGATGCGCGAGCGATATCCATATCTGTTCAAGCCGTGAGGTATAATTCTTTCTTGCATTATATTGTTTGCTTTTGGTATTTAGTTTTTTCCTTAATTTTAAGGACAAAATTTTGCTAAGTTGGGTAGGATTGTCACCCTCACATTTTTAATCAAGAAAAATTTGGTAATTGACACGAATATTTTATTTTAGAATTTATTATATTTAATATTTTGTATGTATAATTAATTATTAGCTATATTATTTATTTATTGTTAGATGCTAAATTATTTTGGACTTATACAGTGGATATAACTGATTAAAATAGATGCATGAACCCAATATTTTAGTTTGGTATTGAGCCTATTAATTAGGCCCATTCATTATGAGGATTAATTAATTAGTGAAACCATTAGACTAGAACCTTCCCTCCTTAATTAATTTCTTTATGAGAGGTCCCAAGGGGTAAATTGAATATTTCATAATTGCTTGGAGAAGGGGTATATGGCCGGCCACCTTTAGGACGAGAGAGTGTGTCTCTCTTCTAATTTTTTATTTGTATTAGATCTAGATTTCTTTCCCGTTCCATATTTTTTCATTCCTTCATCATTCGCTCACAAATTTCTTACCAAATTCTTTTTCTATTCTTCAATTAAGGCTACTATAATAAGGATCTATAAGAAGAAAACAAGGATCTACAAGAAGCAGGCCAAGATCTACAAGGAGGAGGCTACGTTCTACATTTAGAAATTTTTATTAGAAATTCATCTCCCAATAGATATATTTTAGTGTTTCATCTTCTATTAGGTTCTAAATCTAAGATGTAACCATCAAAAATTACCCCACATACATAGACTACCCATAGAAATTGGTTTTAGGTTCATAGGAGACCAATGGTGGAAGTTATGTGTATTTTTATGTCAATTTTAGGGGAATTTCGAGATTGACACATCTGATATTTGTCAGTTGGTCAAATAGATCAATATGACATATGATTGATTGTTTGTGACTAGTGTCATGTCCACAATTGGGTACGTATAGGTCGTATCTCGTCAATTTGGCGATTTGGGTTAATTTTGGGTGATTTTCTCCGACACGGGAACTTGTGTATATCACTTCTTGACACAGACATGTAGTTGATTATATAATTGTCCATATTATTCATAATTAGTATTCTAGACTTGCTCTTATCCTTCGGGATGCGTTTGTTTGTGTGGTGGAGCCGAATCGCAAGCGTATCATAGAATGAGTGTGATACGGATGCGGTGCACTCCACGTGTTTATTTCTTTGCCCTTAATTCTATGTGTACTTGTGTATATATATATGTATGTTAGATTATATGATATATATATATAGAGTATATATAACTATGTGTGTATATATGCATATGATATATATATATATATATATATATATATATATATATATATATATATATATAGAGGAGAGGTTTGATATATATATATATATATAGTCTAATATATATATATATATATATATATATAAGCACTCATAGGTGTATACATATAGATATATCAATACATATAGATACACTTATATACTATTATACTCTCATCTTGACACACACACACACACACACACACACACACACACACACATACACACACACACATATATATATATATATATATATATATATATATATATATATATATATATATATATATATATATATATATATATATATGTAAGAGTGTATATATATATGCATATGTAGATTGTTATATATATAGATGAGTATATGAGTATATATGTATGTAGGTGTGTGCTATGTGTTTGTATTTGTGTGTGAGTATATATATATATATATATATATATATATATATATATATATATATAGTAGAGATAGTGTATATATATAGAGAGAGAGATTGATTTTATATAGATTGATATAATAGAGGTGTATGTATATATGTATGTGTGCTATGTGCTTGGGAGTGTGTGAGCTGTGTGTGTGGATGGGAGTGATTGGGGCAGTGACAAATACAACAGCAACAGATTTCACTACAGGGAGTGTTCAGCAGCCATTCAGTTCTGCAGTGGAGCTTCATCTGCAGAGCAAGCAGAGCACAGTACAGTCACAGCAAGGGGTCGGGCAATGAACAACTGTGCAGTATCTATTAGAAGTATACAACAAGGCATCGAGGCAAGTGAGAGTAGATCGACAGTAGCATTATGCTGTAATGTATCCAGCAATGTGCAATATGGTAGCCAAGTGCACAACAAGTGGCCTTAGCATTGGGCAGCAGCTAGCTGCAGCTATTGAACAGTTCATGCACACATGGAGGATTCAGTATGCACATCAGTGCAAAGAAGAGTATCAGCACAGTATCAGGTATCGGTTAGGTGGTTTGAGCACAGTATCAGGTATCATATCAATTTTAGCAGTGTTTAGTTAGTTTAGTGTTAAGGTGTAGGTTGTTTCAGTGAGTATAGTTGGTTAGTAGATTAGTAGTTTAGTGTTAAGATTAGTGACATACTTGTTAGTAAATAGTTAGCTAAGAATCTATAGTATCTATGTCGATTATGGTATTGAATTGTTAGTTAATAGGTATATGTATTGTATTAGTATATTATATACTTTATAGTTAGTATATGGGGTATTAGCTATATATTAGCTATATTCACTAGGTTTTGAGTTACCTTGGGATACCAAGGTAATGTCAAGGTAATGGATCGATACTCAAGGTATTGGGTTTGAGTATCGAGGTAGGTGTGTGGTTGTGTGATACGCATTGGTACAAGGCCAAGGTATCCTAATTTTCATTGATTAGTCAGATGGTACATATATTGACTTGTGTATATATATAAATTACTATTTTTATATATTAGAACTTGTGTATCTTGAGATACGATATTTTGTGTGTTTTATAGTATCGTAGATTAGCTAGTATAGCTTATTTTCATAGCGTATTGACCAAGTATCCTGGTGTTAGACTCTTACGACCTAGAATTAGTCGATTTGACTTAGAAATGGCTTTATGACCTAGAATTGTATCAGTTTAACTTATTTCCATTCCTGAACCATGTATTGATGCAACATACCATTTATAGGTCTGTGTGACACCAGCTTGGGCATCGAGAGACACACCATGCTCAGGACTTCAGGCGAGTATATTTCTTTGTTAGTTTTAATTCATAATAGTGTATATATGCATGTTAAAGAATTATATACTTGATTCTGACACAGTGATTTTATGGACTTGTACTACATGGATTCTGTCAGGAGATGTTTTCCCCTGCCGTGTTCAGTAGGTACTCCTGTATATATATTTTATCGTGTATATTGGATATTAATTTATATTTCATATTCACACATTACTCGTGTTCAGTGTGCTTATTCGTGTACACACACTGCTCGTATTCGATATAATTATATTCATGTACATCCACTGCTCGTATTCAGTAGTCATATTCGTGTTCGTAGTGTGTCGTGATTGGATCCATTGGTATTAGTTGAGGATTGGAGAGTAGGAGTTGATTATGTTTTAAACCCCATTGTTCATTGTGTATATTCTGATTACATACCACACTTGTAATTGCCTTACCTTATTGATCAAGTTTACCCACACCGATCACATAATAAACTTATATTCTGAGGCATATTAGTTAGATTGCAGTTATTTTATCATATTACAGATATTCATATTATTGTCTATATTCTCGTACATTACCTTATTGTTCATTCATTCATATATTAGTGATCTTGTATTTCATTTATATTATCTATTTTATATGCTCGATTATGTTATTGAAACTGCTTTCAGAGGTATGTACTTTGCTCAAATCCTAACTAGATATATTTTTCCAGATGATTGGCTTATATAGCAATGTCCCACATTCTACGGGCCGCAGGACGGCGTACCTTTAGAGGATACTCCTATAGACCAGGAGGACTTAGTCGTAGAGCCCGAGTAGGTCTAGTTATTTGTGTTGGCTTGTATTAGACTATTTATTGAGATTCATAGTTTGTATATTATTTCAGACTTGTAGATTGTATCTTGTTTTTTTCTTCTCTATTCTATTCATGCTTTATCTTCCTTAGTTTGTTTTGTGATTGAGTTTAATTATACTTGTGAGATACCATATTGTTCCTCCGTTTGGAGTTGAGATGATTGACAGGTACCAATTGAGATGTTAAATAACAAAAAATAACCCAAGCAATGTTCTACCACCGATGTTGCGACGTAGGCTAGGCGTAACCACATACTCATGCCCGAATATCCGAATGTGGGTCATGACAACATGAGGCAGCAGTGATGGTTGGAGTTGATGAAGGACTTCGATATTTTCTTGCAGTATCATCCAAGGAAGGCCAACGTAGTAGCGGATGCCTTGAGCAGTTATCCAGTGGCTATGTTCTTAACGAGGGACAGGCACTTGTTGGCCGATCTTGATAGCTTGGGTATTGAGGTGTTAGTTCCTGGAGTTATGGCACAGATATGGGGACTTCAGGTACAGTCAGAGTTGATAAACCGGATCAGAGATGCATAGTTAGAGGATGAGTCTCTGAGGAGCATCAAAGCGTAAGTTCGGATGGGATTGGTAGAGGATTTCAGTATTGCAGTAGATGGATTATTGTGGCATGGTACCAGATTGTATGTACCGAGTGGAGCATTGTGCGAGAATATTCTTCCGGAGGTACATCGATCTCAGTACTCTATGCATTCAGGTGCCAACAAGATATATAGGGACATGCGAGAGCATGTTTGGTGGTATGGCATGAAGTGAAAAGTGGCAAGCTTCGTATCCAGATGCTTGGTATGCCAGCTGGTAAAGACAGAGAGACAGAGGCTAGGTGGATTGCTTCAGCCTTTACCTATTCCAAAGTGGAAGTGGGAACATGTAACGATAGATTTTGTTTCGGGACTTTTGCGTTCACCAGGAGGGAAAGACGTAATTTGGGTCATCATTGATAGGTTGACCAAATCAGCCCACTTTCTGCCATTCAAAGTTGATACGTCTACGGAGAAGCTCGCAGAGATGTATATACGTCAGATAGTCAGACTACATAAAGTTCTAGTGAGCATAGTCTCGGATCAGGATAGTTGCTTTATGTCCCACTTTTGGAGGAGTTTGCAGGCTAGCTTGTGCACTCAGCTCAAGTTCAGTACCGTATATCACCCTGAGACAGACGGAAAGTCGGAGAGGACTATCCAGACTCTCAAGGATATGCTACGCACCTGTGTTTTAGATTTTGGAGGCTCTTAGGAGGATTATCTTGACCTGGTAGAGTTTGCTTATAACAACAGCTACCAGGCCAGTATCGAGATATCACTATTTGAGGCGTTGTATGGACGGAGATGTCGCACTCTATTATCGTGGGATGATATTGGTGAGAGAGCCTTATTGGGACCAGAGATGATCGTGGATGTAGTTGAGAAGGTGAAGCTCCTTAGGGATAGACTTTAGATAGCACATGATAGATAGCGACATTAGGCCGATAGCCACCAGAGACCATTGGAGTTTGAGGTATAGATTTTGTTTTGTATTGCTTATGATTGCTTATTTTAGTTAGAAAGCTAAGGCTGTGTTTCGTGCTAGGTTAGTGATTTGATGTTCTTGAGGATTTCTTCGATGTGGAGCATGATTCGCTTTGGTGGAGGCAGGAAGCTTAGTCCACGGTACATCGGACCCTTCGGTATTCTTGAGAGGGTCGGTGTATTAGCCTACAGACTAGACTTAGCGCCTGCATAAGAGGGAGTGTATAACATGTTCCATGTGTCGTAGCTGAGACGGTATATCGCAGATCTTAGCCATATACTATATCACTGGGAGATCGAGGTTGGTCCAACTCTCAGCTACCCAGAGTAGCCCTTGGAGATTTTGGACCACAAGGAGAAGGTGCTGCAAAACCAGAGATTCCTTTGGTGCATGTCGCATGGAGGAAGCACTCGCCAGGAGAGAGTACATGGTAGCGAAAGGCCGAGATGCGCGAGCGATATCCTTATCTCTTTTAGCCATGAGGTATAATTCTTTCTTGCTTGTATTGATTGCTATCGTTTGTTAGTTTCTTTCTTAATTTTGAGGACACAATTTTTCTAAGGTGGGTAGGATTGCCACCCTCACTTTTTCAGCTAGGGGTAGTTTGATAATTTGACATGGGTATTTAATTTTAGGAATATAATATAGAATATTAGTGTGATAATTGTATTAATTATTTAACTAGAGACTTGTGTTATTTATTTTAATTAGAGAGACTAGCCTAATATTTAGACTTGACACATATGGACCCTTTTAGACTTGTCATGACAAATAGTGAACCCAACTTGGACCCAAGCCCATTAGTCATTTTTACTCATTAATTAAGGAGAATTAGTTTAATTATAATTAGTTAGATACTTACAAAAATACCCACCCTTAATTATTTCTCATAATTTACCATGTAGGGGTAACTTGGACCTTTGCAAGTGACTTGGAAAAGCGGAGAAGAGGCTGGCCACTATTAGAGGGGGTTCTTCTCTCTCTCTCTTTCCTCTCATTTGTATTTATTTAGATCTAAAAATTAGATCCCCAATTTCTATTATTTCTCTCAATTGAATTCCTACTCTATTTATCCCTATTTTCTTCTCAAATTAATCACTCTAGGAGCTTTGGAGCTTAGACAAGCAAGAACCACAAGGAGGAGGAGCTTTGGAGCTAGAGATCGTGTCCGAAACTTGTCCAATTTCATTTTCATTGGAAATTAATATCCTAATTAGTATTCCTAAATTTTTCCTTTATTGTAGCTTTTTAATCATACATTTGACCATTAGGAATGATCCCATGGAATAGGAATACCTATAGGAACAATTTTTAGGCTAATTGGTTATGTATTGTGAGTTCTATGTGGTTATTTGTGTGCATGTTGAGGGAATTACGAATTTGATATATTAATTGTGTGTCATGCGACCAGTTAGATCTGATTAGACTTAGATCGGGATTATAGAACTAGGTACGTGTCCACAAATGGATACGTGTAGACCGTATCGCAATACGGTATGATAACGTGCGATACAAAGGCCTTTTTGGTGTGTTTTGAGTAATTGCTCTCCATTTTCCATTTTGGCAAGCTCTAATAGTATAATTATGAATATTTGGCATATGGGAATATTAATTTGGTGAATTGGTAGAATTTGATTAGTTGGACGATTTTGCATCATATTTTCCTAGATTATTCTCTCTAGGTGTTTGTGTTAATATCTTATATATATATATGTGTGTGTGTGTGTGTGTGTGTGTGTGTGTGTGTGTGTGTGTGTATGTTTGTGTGTGTGTGTGTGTGTATCATAAAGTTATGTATATGATTAATTAATATATATATATATATATATATATATATATATATATATATATATATATATATATATGTAGATATATGTGTGTATGAGGAGAATCTGTATGTGCTATGTATACTTTTGTTCGGGTAGGAGCAGTGGATTAGTGGATGACCCTGGGTTCTACAGGTTGGTGTGGGGTACTCAAGCATAGGCTAGATGTGTAGTAGTATGTTTCCCTGCTGTGCATAACAGAAAAAGCAATAGCTAAGTTAAGGGAGAATGGAGGTAGGCCAGGGTTAGCTTGTTTGTAGGTAGTTTAGGGTGATGATGCTACATAGACTTGCTGTGTGCAAGAACATGGATCGAAGGGGGTTTAGTAGCAGTAAGGGAGTATCAAAGATGTAAGGAGGGATAAATACTGTAACAGAGGGTGTTACATGTAGGTAAGGAGGAAGGGGTGCAGTGTAGATATGCACACATCTGTGCATTTGGTGCACAGACCTGGAATGAGAGGAGTGTGATAAGGAATTCGTATAGTGACTGAATGGGGAAAAGGATAGCATACTGCATAATCTGTGTTGGCTTAATACAAGGAGTAACAGTTAGTTAATACTTAATTGTTAGGATTTGGTTAATGTGTATACCTGGGCAATTAGGATTAGGCAACTGCAGCATGGAATGTTGCAACAACATAGCAGCAGCTGGAATAAGGGAGTTTCAGTGCAATAGAGATATAGGGTGCAGTGTACTCGAGTAATTAAGAGGCCAGGCCTGTGCACAAAGGGTGCACATAAAGTATACAAGAATTTAAAGGGTGGGATAATGGAGTATGTCAACTGCAGTAGATATCCATGTATCAGGTAGTATTAGGGAGCTTGGTTGGGTCTGTAGTTAAGGGGTGAACTACTGGTTAGTAGTTGATGTTGAAAGGGTATGATGGGGAGTTAAGTGCAATGGGCAGAACTTGTGTCTAGGTTCCTGGGTTGAGGCTTGAGTATCAGTATGGACATGTTGGTGCATATATGAATGCAGTATAGTATCAGTGTTAGTATAGGAATCTGGGGGTATTTGGGGTTAAGGTGCTGGATATGGGGACCTTGTGTTCAAGTAGGTAAATACTAGTTAGTACTATCTGTAGGTAATGTCAGATGGGCTAATGTGCAAGCAGTTAAAGGGAAACATGAAAGAGGTTCAAGTCTGAAATCAGTGTATCAATTGAACTGGTACTAGAGTGTCTGAAGTATAGGTAGACATTAAGAATAGCTGGAACTAGGTTAGATGAGAAATTAGTTGATAATTACCTATGTCAGTTTCAGTCAGTCAGTTTATATAGTGTATGTTGGTTAGTATCAGTTAGCTAATCATAAGGTTGTTAGTTATATATAGTCTAGTTAGTTATAAATATACTTTAGTTAATGTTATATATATTTATATATGTACTAGTTAGTAATTAGTATTATTGGTAGCAAGGTAAGTTAGTAATTGACTAGGGTATTTACTATAACTAGTTAGTATTAACTCAATAACCTAGTTTAGCTAGTATAAGGTAATTAGAGGCTATTATAGACCAATTAACCTAGTTGGACCTAGTTTAGCCTAGAATCGACCTAGAAAGCATATTAGTGCATTATTTAACTTAATTCTCTTTCATTACATAAATTGACATGAGATTTTCTAAATAGGATTGTGTGACACCAGCTTGGGCATCGAGAGACACCCTTGGCTCAGGACCAGAGGCGAGTATATTTCTCTATTAGTTTTTATTTCATGATAGTGTATATATTACATCTTCTAGAATTGTATACTTGATTTTGACACAGTGGTTTCATGGACTGGTACTATATGGATCATGTCATGAGGTGTTATCCCTTACCGTATTTAACAGGTACTCTTTCACATATATTTTATCGTGTATATCGGGTATTGATTTAGTGTACGTCGTGTTCACATATTGCTCTTGTTCAGTGTGCCCATATTCCTGTTCGTAATATGTCGTGATTGGATCCATCAATATTGGTTGGGGATGGGGGAGTAAGAGTTGGTTATGTGATCAAGCCCTAGTATATTCGTATATATGTCGATTAGATATCACACGTGCAATCGAGTTACCATATTGTATTCGTGTTCAACCCAAACCAATCACATAATAAACTTGTATTCTATGGCACATTAGCTAGTTTTATCTATTTCTATTTATTTGTAGTTATTCTATTGCCTATTCTTTATTCCAATTCATTACCTGTTCACTTTAGTTTATTCCATTTATTATGTTTAGTTATCTTGTATTATTTTCTATTATCTGTTATATAAGCTCAATTATGTATTTGGAACTGCTTTCAGAGGTATGTACTTTACTCCAATCCTGACTGGATATATTTTTCAGATGATTAGCTTGTGGACCAGTGTCCCACCTACTTATGGGCCGCAAGATGGCGTACCATTAGAGGATACTCCTTTAGAACAAGAGGACATAGTACCAGAGGCTGAGGTGGCTTAGACTTATTATCTAGACTTGTATTAGACTCTATTGAGGTTACTGGAATGTATATATATATATATATATATATATATATATATATTTTATGACTCTTTTTATTCATTATTCCATATCGTGCTTTATCTTCCTTAGTTTGTATTGTGATTGAGTGTAGTTTACCATTATCAGTTACTATATTGTTCCTTTGTTTAGAGTTGATATAACATTGACAGGTACCTTATATATCTTGTGTGAGAAGTTTAGATAGTATGGATGACCCAGACAACATTCTACCGTCGTTGCTACAGCGTACGCTGGGCGTTGATCACTACTCGTGCCCTTATTCCGGGGGCGAGTCGTGATAGCCTGTGCTAGGATCTTCTCAAATGTAGTGGTGCGATGACAACTAGTATGGGATTTGATCTTCCTATTCAGACCCTTTTTGAACTTTCGGGCCTTCCCCCAGGATTCTGTCCCTCTATAAAGTGATCCAATTTGTAGTACTCTGCTGCGTACTCGTCTACCGTCATGCTGCCCTGGACGAGATACTGAAACTGGCTCTCTAGAGATGTCAGAGCCATATTCGGGAAGAACTTTTTCTTGAAAAGCTTCTTAAAGGCTTCCCAAGTAAGTCCCAGTGCTGAGATCACAGGGTCCGTCCTGAACCAAGCCAATGTAATATCAAACATCATTCTCCCTGCTACCTCTACCTGTTAGCTATATGGAATCTGTACCAGCCGCAGGTTCCTCTCAATATCTTTGATCCAATCATCAGCTTAAATAATTCCCTCAGTGCCTTTAAAGTCTTTTAGCTCCATCATCTTGAAGTCTATGATAGTCTCTGACCTCGGCTACTACGGGGTAAACTGAGGTGGAGCTACCTGTGGATGGACCAAGGTGTCAGTACCACATTTTAGGAAAAGGGTATTTTAGTAATTTCCTATTTAAATAAATATTGTGGATGGTAAATAATTATTTGTTGTATTATTTAATTGTTGTTAGATATTATTTAACTAGTTTGGACTTATTTTAGTGGACCCAACTAGTTTAGTTTGGACCCATGGACCAACATGAATTAATTAGTTAGACTTGGCCCAGTTAGAAAGTCCATTGTTAAAGGAGATGGATTAAATTAATTAAATGATTAGACTAGAAGCTTTCTTCCTTAATTATTTCTTCATGAGAGGCCCCAAGGGGTACATTGGACATTTTACTATTGCTTGGGAGAGGGGCAAGGCCGGCCTATATTAAAGGGGGGAAATTTCTCTCTCCTCTCATTTTCATTTCAAATCTAGATCTAGAATTTCCCACTACCAAATTCCCTCCATTCCCATTCCAATTCCCTACCAAATTCATTCCAAATTCTTCCCAATTCACCATTAGAGAAGAAGAAAGCAAGGATCTAGAAGAAGGAAGCAAGGATCTACAATTTGGAAGCAAGTTCATCTCAATTGGAGGTTTCATTGGGAATCCATCTCCCAATAGGTATAATTCAGTTTTTTCCATTAAAATAGCTTCTAAATCTGAGATTTAATCATGTAAAATCAACCCATATGTATGTACTACCCATAGGACTTTGTTTTGTGTTCATAGGAGACCCATGGAGAAAGTTATGGTGCTTTTTGTGTCAATTTTGGAGAAATTCCGAATTGACAATTTGTTGTGTGTGTCAATTGATCCTATAGATCAATTTGGCATGTGCTTATGTGTTTGGGGCTAGTGTCGTGTCCACAATTGAGTACATGTGAGTCGTATCCCAACAATTTGGTGATACGTGTCGTTTTGGGGGTTTTCCCTCCGACACGGGACTTTGTACATGTCGTATTTTGACACGGACACATAGATCTACTTTTGACACTTTGTTTTGTTCATAAATATTATTTGTAACTTGTTTGTGTCCTTCAGGGTGTATTTGGTTGTGTGTTGGACTCGTGTCGCATGCGTATCCTAGATCTAGTGGGATACGATGTGATACTCTCCATTTTGTGTGTTTATGTGTAGATCTACTTATTTATGCTTTAATTCTTCATTTATAATTAGTAAATATATATAGTTGTTATATATTTATTTTAGTATATTTATTATGGTATTTATTGTAGCATAGATCTATATATTTTTATGTGTGCTAATATGATGTGTAAATATATATGTAGCTTTCTTTACATGCATCTATATATGTTACTTATGTTAATAAAATAAATTATACATAAATGTTTTATAAAATATATTTATGTGTTTAAATGAGTAATTATATTATTTATAATTATTATGTAATTATTTGGATATTAATGAATGTATTTTTATGTGTGCTTCTAGCCATGTTAAAATATGTACATTAATCTATGCATATGTTTGTAGCTATTAGTATTTATTATGTAAATTATGTGTATATGTATATATAAGTATATATATTATTAATTGTTTTATATATGTATGTATATTTAATTATATTGGTTTATATTTATTTATATATATATAGATATATTATATTTGTAGCTTTCGGCGACAGCTGCATTAATGACACTTCCTGTCATTAAATAGCAGCAGCAGCCGCTGTAGCTTTTGGGCATTTAATGACAGTTCCGTCATTAAATGCAGTGGGCGGGTTATTCAGCAGGGGTATTCGCGACAGATTCTGCGACAGTTTGAACTGTCAGCAAACCGAGTCAGCAGAGGGTTTATTATTCAGCTTTCTGCGACAGTTTTTCTGTGACAGTCGGACTGTCACTATAAGTCTGTTTTTGGGAAATTTGTATTTTTTGCTCACTGTTTTCAGTGACAATTGGACAGATTTAATTTATATATTATATATTATAATTGTATATATATATGTATATATATATATGTGCTTTTGTGAGGTATAATACTAGTAGTGATATATTATTTTATTTGTATAAATATTGGTTTGTATATACATTATATTAGAGTATATATTATAGGTATCTTAAGCATACTTTGTGTGGATGCCAATTGGGTTCAAAACCTTGATTCCTAATTGTTGCTTTTAATATTCTATATTATTATACTTTATTTCTATATTATTTATATAGATGTTTTGTGAGGTTGACCTTGGTTTGACCATGTTTGACTTTAGTTGACTTTAGAGTTGACCATAGTTGACTTTTGACTTAGAATTGATTTATTGACCTAGAAGTTGACTAGTTTGACTTGTTCTCTTTCCGGGACCTTGTATTGATGTGGTATTCCATGTTTAGGTCTTCGAGGCACCAAGTCAGACATCTGTGAGACTGTTCATTGGACTTCAGGCGAGTACATTCTCTGATAGTTTCTCATTTATGATATCCTCTATGTTCGTTGTATTTAGTGTAGATATACATGTTTCTCTTGACACTATGGTTACACGGATTGGTATATCCAGATCTCGTCATGAGATGTTATTCCTTGGTATATGGTGTATATGGTGCAAGTATTATTTCATTGGTTATCTTGTACATGTACAGACACCGATTTTTGGGAGGAGTCGCTCTCTTCTTGGGGAATCTAGTGCCATAGCATACCGTGGTTGGATTTATTATACCAGTCGGGGGTCGGGAGTATTAGTATAGATATGTGATCAAATCCCTATTGAATAAAGTACTGGTAAGCGAATAGTGTTGATCATGCACCGCACGTATGATTAGCCAGGCCGCATTGCATCTTGCCCAAGCCGATCACATGTTAAGCTAGTACTCACACACTTAGTCATTAGTATTATTGTTTCATTGGCATATTGTTCCTTATTGTATTTATTTCCAGTATTCCTTATTGTACATATATCTTTCCTATCTATTGTACATCTTGTTTATCCATAGCTATTTACTGTTACATAGTTTTTATCATTAATTGAGAACTGCTGTTAGGGTTGTACTCTGCTCCTTTCCTGACTGGATATATTTTTCCAGATGATACTGAGGAGTGTTACCCTACCTATTATGGACCCCAGGATGTTGTGGATTTAGATTCTGAGACCCTGGCTCAAGAGGGACTTATCCCAACTGAGACAGTTGACCCTGGAGTTGTAGCTTCATAGTATTCTTTTGTACTGGATTTGTCTCCAGCTTATTTCTGTATTTCTTCAGACTCATTGATGTATTATTTTAGACTCATGAGTTATATTATGACTATTCTATTCTTTATCTGATTCGTGCTCATTCTATCTTAGTTCTATGATTGAGTATACTGTCATTATTGGTGGTTTATTATATTAGATAGATTATCTAGACAGCGTTCTACCGCCGATTCTGCGGCGTAGGCTGGGCGTTGTTTCCGACTAGTACCCTTACATCGGGTGCGGGTCGTGACACAAGGCAACTCTCTCAACTACGGAAAGTGCAAGCTAATGGGCATTCTTAATGCCCTGCCTCATAACCTCTGACTAGTGATGTTGGGCCTCTTTCTGGGCCCAATGTGCCTCGATAATCTGTTGAAAGAGTGCAAACACCTGCGTCGGATCAACTACGGGTGGTGGAGGTGGAAGCTCCCCTGAGACTGTCGGCACTGTCCTCTGTACCAGAGGTGTAGCACCCCCGAAAGCTGTAGTCGATACTCCCACCTGGACCGGTAAAGCGGTCCTCTGAACCAAAGCTGCTGGAGAAGTGTTTGCTGGTGCTTTCCTCAGAGGCAACAAAGTGACCAACCTCGCTGACACTGCGCCTGAGCGCTGGGATCACATCTTCGACGGCATCCCGAAGATAGATTGAGACAAATGAATCAATATTGAGTAAGATACAATATCATCAAAGAAGGACAAAATTATTCAAAGTAAAGCAAGCATTCAAGTAGATAAGGATAGCAAAACAGATATTTGGAAATATTTTCTAGTTGCTCAATACTCTAAGACTATATCCTAGATCCTAAAGCAGGCTCGTACATTATGTCAAACTTAGAGTACTACTACGATATCGTACTTGTTGTGAATGTGACCAGCATGGGATGCCACTAAAAATGTGTCGTGACCCATAACCGAAATAAGGGCACGAGTAGTGATCAACGCCCAGCCTACGCTGTAGCATCGACGGTAGAACACTTTCTGGGTCAATAATACTATCTAAATATCTCATACAATATATATGTGGTATCTGTCATTGTCATCTCAACTGCAAATAGAGGAACAATATGGTATATGATAATGATAAATAATACTCAATCATAATATAAAACTAAAGGATAATAAAAGTACGATATGGAATAAAAGAAGGAAAAATAAGAGTCACAATACATCCATAAGTCTAGACATAGCCACTCCCAAAATAATATATACATGCCATGAGCCTACAATGAGACTAATACAATATCCCAAAATATGAAACTAGGCTTCCTCGGATACAGGCACTAGGCCCTCCTGCCCAAGGGGAGAATCATCTAATGGCTCGCCGTCCTGTGGCCCATAATAAGTGGGACACTGATCCACAAGCCAATCATCTAAAAAATATATACAATCATGCTTGGAGCAAAATATATACCTCTAAAAGCAGTTCAAAATACATGGTAGAGCATATATGACAAAAAAAAGAAAAGAATACAAGATAACTAACAATAGAAAATAAAATAAACTAGAGTGAACAGGTAATGTACTGGAAAGTAAAGAACATACAATATGAATAGCTGCAAGTGATAAAAATAGATAAACTTTCTAATGTGCCATAGATTACAAGTTTGTTATCTGATCGGTTTGGGTTGAACACGAATACAATATGGTAACTTGATTACATGTGTGATATATAATCGACATGTACACGAATATACTTGGACTTGATCACATAACCAACTCCTACTCCCCCGTCCCCAACCAATACTCATGAAACCAATTATGACACGTTACGAACATGAATATAAGCACACTGTACACTAGAAATGTGTGAACACGAAGTACATGATAATCAATACCCGATACATATGATAAAATATATGTGAAGGAGTACCCGCTGAACATGGTAGGGGAAAATATTCCATGACAGGATCTATTAGTACCAATCCGTATAGCCATTGTGTCAGAATCAAGTATACAGTTCTAGAACATGCAATATATACACTATCATGAAATGAAAACTAATTACGAGATGTACTCACCTTTGGTCCTGAGCAATGGATGTATCTCGATGTCCAAGCTAGTGTCACACAATCATATTTATGAAATATCATGTTAAATGGTGTAATAAAGTAATAAAATGCTAAAATGAGCTAAATCGATGTTCTAGATCAAAACTAAGTCATACACCAATTTTTAGGTCCAAGCTAAGGTTATTAGTCTATATTGGTCACTAACTAACTAGTACTAGCTAATAAAAATAATATATACATATATATAAATATATATAAATATATAAATATATAAATAAATATATATATATATATATATATATATATATATATATATATATATATATGCTAACTAGTATATAATTAATAACTAACTAACTACTCATAACTATATTAACTTAAAAGTGATACTAATATATCACTAATATCTTAATACACTAACTGATATCAAAGAAATAATCAACTGACATCTAATTAACTGATATATAATACTTATCCTATCTTAACACTATATACTAATTGTTAACTACTAATTAGTAACTAACTTCACTATACTTACAACCCAACCGATATCAGTTAATAACTAACTTTTAACTAGTGCTAACTTAACTAATACTTACTACAACTATCAGTTGATATCCAACATTCATATCAACTAATGTATCTAACTGATATGCATACTAACTAAAATCTAACTTAATTTATTACTAACTGATATTTCAAACACTACTGCTACTTCCCCCTTAATCACCTGTGTTTATTGATACTTAGTGTCTGTGGTCATTGCACACACAGACACAACTGATACCTTTCTAACATCTATAATTGGATACCTTCCTGCATCAACTCCTTCAGTTGCCTATACTCCTACCTTAGTGTCAGTGGTCTATACATTATACTTGTATCACTGATGTCTACCCCAAAACAGTCCTTAGCACAATTGGAGCTACTCGAGCCTCCCCTCCATATCACTCTCCAGTTAACACTCACTGACCCTTACTTACTGACACTTGCTAAGTTACATGCAAGTAATAACTCAAGACCAAACTTCTCCATACACAAACAAACCACATTTGAGCACTTGCTCATAGCAGCAGTGTGCAACTCATGCACTACTGCTGCTACTGCTGCTTATACATGTATCAGTGCACAATGCACAAAAGCTTTTTTTGAGCTCCAACCTGTTGCCACTGCCTCAATATTCTGATACTCTCGAGTATCAGAGAAACTCGAGCAAAACTCCTTCCCTTCCTTCCACTGAACACCCCTCCAACCTTCACTATTGTTGTTGATGTGCTCTTATTGCTGCTGTTGTTCTTCTGTTATTTCCTCTAACTCCACTATGATGAACCTTGACTGCACCCCCTTGTCAATTACCTCAACTAAAATCAGTTTATTATACCTCGCTTTACAGTGCTTACTCGAGCATCAAGCCCAATTCACATTTATAACATGCCACACTCCCACAATACCACATCACAATCACAACACTACACAAGTACTTATATATATATATATATATATATATATATATATATATATATATATATATATATACACACACACACACACACAATACCCCCAAAATATTAACACTAGGCCAAGTACCAAACACTTGGTGTGCACACAATAAGGTACCCATGATACTCTCGTGATACGTCCCCAAAACTTCACGATACTCTACAATTAATAATTTCCACACATAAATTATATATAGTAATATCCATTATAACTAATTACAATAAGTATAAAAGAGAATTGCACAAAAACACAAAAAATGAGCTCCGTGTCACACGGTATCACACCGTATCATGATATGGCATACTCGTATCCAATTGTGGACACGTACCTAGTCCCACAATCCCAATATATGTCTAATTAGATCTAATTGGTCTCATGACACACAATTGATGTATCAATCTTTTTTCTCCCTATCTGGACACAAATTACCATGTAGAAATCATACTAGACAACCAAAGAGCCTAGAAATTTTTTCCAAAGAGCCTAAATTTTTTGAATGTAAATATACTTTAATATAGTAGTTGACCAAGTAATTGTTAGAGGGGGGGGGGGGGCAAATGTCTTCTTCTCTTTATTTTGTTCTCATTAATTACGTGAATATGAGTGCTAATTTTTCTTATTATTTAAGATTTTATTCTAAGGCCATTACTAAAAGTGTACATATATTATTATTATTATTATTATGATGATTATTATTATTATTATTATTATTATTATCACTTTTTTTAAGAAATAAAGTGTATGCATGTGCTCTACGTGAACTGTGCTTAATGTTATATTTATAATATAATAGGATCATTACTTCTTCTCTCTACTAGTATTATAACATATGTGGACAATATCTAATGCTTTCCTACGATTTCTTCTTCCTAACGAAATTGGAATGGAGCAGATGCTTACAATCTTTAGCTCTTGGTATCTACTCAAAATTTGTGGGGTTTACCCGAATGGAGAAGTCCGAAAGCTACACGGTCGGCTCGCGGTGAACACGCAGGGGTCGAGCTCGACTGTAGATGGCGAGCGGTGCCTCAGTTGAACATTTACTCCTGACGTTAAAGAGTCGGCCAGGTGCAGGCTTGGATGAAAGAGGAGAAGAAATCAGAATATATAGAGAGGATTGTCTATATATACTAATGAGTAGGCTTATATATATATGTTTCGAGTTAAACTATGATTTAAAGATAATAATAACAAGCAACTAATAACATAATATACCAAAGTAATATTTATTTCTAACAATTTTTCTAACCTCCACCAAGCATGAGTGTTCATCTTTTCGAAATAGGGGAAGACGAGAAACAATGATAGTAAGGTCAAGGTAAGTAGGCGAGTACAATTTTGAGGGCGAAGGAAGATAATTGAGTTCACAGGAAAATTTGTGAAATCAGTTATAGATTGAGATCTTATCCTGGTCTATTCTTAATTGTAGGCTAGTATCTATATAGTTACGTAGCTGATACGATATGCTCTGACCTGCATGGGCCACCACAAAAATATGTCGTGTCCTAGTCCCAAAATACGTAGGACCAGTATACGAAACCATGCTAGCAATATGTATACGTAAGTTACTCCAATATATGGAACCTAAGAATACATACTTAAGCTGTAGATGAACTCCAATTCATAAGGTATATATATGTCACAGTCACAGGCATACTAAATCTCATCCATAGACGCAAGTCAGTAAAATAAAGAAATAAACTAAGTTAAATAGATCAAAATAATCAAGTCTAAATAATCCAAAATGATAGTCGATTGGAGACAAATCCACTACCAACAACTATATCAAATTAAAAAGATAATGATAAAGAAACGTATAGGATCCATAACTAGAAGATAGCAGATAAACTCGGAGGATAAGACCTCCTCAACAACAAATGATGCGACAGGCTCGGTTCCATACCCCTACGAATAGTCATGATCGTTGCCACATGGGGACAAAATACGGATTCAGGTAATCAAAGGGATATAACAAGATACAATAAAAGTATGCCAAGTATACCAAAAATATAGCATTTAAAGTAGAAGGTATAGACAGAAAAATAACTAAGACATAACATATACAATAGTCATATACGAAAGAGAACAACTAACTACACATAAACTGCAAAGTACGATCATAGCTCGCAAGTAAACCACAGATAAGAGAAAATTCACCCGACATTAGAGGCCACAGGGTAATCAAATAATCTAACCTTAGAGGCCACAGGGTCACGAAACAAATAACACGACCTTAGAGGCCATAGGTTCACAAACTAATAAACATAATCCGACCTTAGATGCCATAGAGTCACAAAACAGATAAGCCGACCTTAGAGGCCACAGGGTCACGATAACGAAAATAGGAAAGAAAATAATCCATGTGTTTATAATCATTCTCGCGCGTCTAATAATCATGTGGCTATATATAATCCATCACAATCCAAACTAATACGTGGTCTATGACAAGTGTTTCTAATCAAGAAATATTTAACAATGTCTATAGAATAAATTCTAAGACTAACATTATTTAAATATAATAAAAACAAGTAGAAGTCACATAATATAAAATAATTAATTTAAATATTCTATATGAATTTAAAAAATTGGCAAGGTATACTTGAATGAGGTCATCCAATTCTGTTGAGATTGAGGGTGCCATGGTCCAATCAAGCCTAAATACATAGAACAAAGTTTATTAAACTGTTACGAATTTCCTACTATTGACTATTTTCGTCATTATCTACCAAGGTTGATGGATTAATTACTATATGTGTTAGTTACTTAGTAAAAAATATCCTAATTTCTTATTTTTTAAAGATGGAGCTAGATTTCTAATATAATTTTGAAATAAATAAATATTTAAATAATAATAACTTATTACTAAAGTTATACCCTCTTTACTTTATCTAAATTCTTGATTAATAATATCTCAAATTAAGTTATAAAATAATATACTTATACCTATGTAATGCTTACTTCCATAAATTTGTAATATGAAAGTTAATTAAAGGTTGTCACTCTTATATATTCATTAAAATAAGATAATCAATACTTGTTTATAAGGAATTTATGCTGTAATGAAATAAGGTTCAAGGGTTTGAATGGAAACATACTTTAATATAGTAGTTGACCAAATTCTTGTTAGAGAGGGGAGGGTTTATGTCTTCTTCTCTTTATTCTGTTCTTATTAATTACGTAATTAGGAGTGCTAATTTTCCTTATTATTTAAAATTTAATTCTAAGGCCATTACTAAAAGTGTACATATATTGATATTACTATTATTATAATCAATTTTTTTAAGAACTGAAGTGTATGCATGTGTTCCATGTGAACAGTGCCTAATGTTATATTTATAATATAATAGGGTCATTACTTCTTCTCTCTACTAGTATTATAATATATGTGGACAATATCTAATGCTTTCCTAGGATTTCTTCTTCCTAACAGAATTGGAATGGAACATATGCTTACCGTCTTTGGCTCTCGCTATCTACTCAAAATTTGAGGGGTTCACCTGAACGGAGAAGGCCGAAAGCTATAAGTTTGACTCGCGGGGGTTGAGCTCGACTAGAGCTAGCGAGTGGCTCCTCGGTTGAACATTTGCTACCGATGTTAAGGAGTCGACCTGGTGCGGGCTTGGACGAAAGAGGAGGAGAGATCAGGATATATAGAGAGGAGGGTCTATATATACTAATGAGTAGGCTTATAGATATATATATTTTTTGTTTTTAGTTAAACTATGATTTAAAGAATCTGGACCTAATTAGTATTTGCTTGGGTTTAAATAATTTGGGAAGAGATATGAGTAAGGGCATATAAAGGAAACTATATCTATTTCTTAATAGTAAGATCCTTATCTCTCGCATGCACCAGAGTCCAGATAGATTAGGTTAATCTTAGATCTACTTAGGATCGTATCTTATTTATTACTTTAAAATATTTATCATATTTTGGAGGAACCGAGTTTATCTCCTGCTCATTTATTTTAACATTTTATATTATGTATTTAATTCAGTACTTATCTATATACTATTATTAGTAAAATTTACTCCATGAACTCTTTTATTGGACTTATATAGTTACTATATTATTTATTATTGTTAAAATTATAAGGACTTTATTATACTATCTTATACTTCATAAACTATATTGGAATATTAGCTCTGGGGTTTATGAAATTACTCAACTATTCTGTTTATTTATTTTAAGGTCGAATTTTAAATTTTGAAAATATATGAAAATTTAAAATTTTGGACAGGGTATTTACAACCTACCCACCTTAAATAAATTTTGTCGAAATTTAATCACTTCAAATTTTAACTCCACAAAATTTAAAATTTAATTCGATCCTCAAATTTAAAATCCTTAAAATTTAAAGAATTCAAAATTTTAAATTTTTTAATTTCCCTAGTAACTTACTACTAGAATAAGTTTATTTTTCAACATTAAATTTCTAACCCAACTTTGATCACACTATCCCTGAAAGTAGAAAATAACCAAAAGATTTTGTTTTTGAGTTCATCTTATTTCGGTTATCCATGGAAAAGTTTTAATACAACCATGTACCGCTAGTTTATAGCATATCCATAATACTCCTACCTACCTACCAAAACATATATATAAAACAATTAATAACAAGCAAATAATAACATAATATACCCAAGTAATATTTATTTCAAACCATTTTTCTAACATCCATCAAGCACTAGCGTTCATCTCTCCGAAATAGGGGGAGACGAAAAACAATAATAGTGAGGTCAAGTGGAGTAGACAAGTATAATTTTGAGGGCCAAGGGAGATAATCGAGTTCAAAGGGGAATTTGTGAAATCAGTTATTGATTGAGATCCTATCTTGGTCTATTCCTAATCGCAGGCTCGTATTAGAACAGTTACTTAACCTATACGATATGCTCTGACCTACATGGGCCACCACAAAAATATGTCACGCCCCAGTCTCAAAATACGTAGGACCAGGATACGGAACCATGTCAGCAGTATGTATACATAGGCTACTCCAATATATGAAACCTAATAATACATACTTAAGATGTAGATTAACTGCAATTCACAAGTGGTATATATATGTCAAAGTCACGGGCGTACTAAATCTCATCCTCAGACACAAGTCAGTAAAATAAAGAAATAAACTAAATTAAATAGTCAAAATGATCAAGTCTGAATAATTCAAATTGATAGTTGGGTTGAGATAAATCAACTACCAACAACTATATCAAATTAAAAATATAATGATAAAGAAATATATCAACCAAGGATCCATAACTAGAAGGCAGTATATGAGCTCAGAGGATAAGACCTCCTTAACAGCAAATGATGCGTCAGGCTCGGGTCTGTACCCCTACGAATATTCATAATTGTCTACACATGGGGACAAAATCTAGATCCAATTCCTCAGAGGGACATAACAAGATACAATAAAAATATGCCAAGTATATCAAAAATATAGCATTTAAAGTAGACAGGAACAGACAGAAAAAATAACTAAGACATAACATATACAATTGTCACATACGAAAAAGAATAACTAACTACAAATGAACTGCAAAGTACAACTGGATACAAATATCGTAGCTTGCAAGTAAACAACGGATAAGACAACATTCACCTGATCTTAGAGGCCATAGGGTAATCAAATAACCCGACCTTAGAGGCCACAGTGTCACAAAACAAATAATCCGACCTTAGAGGCCACAAGGTCACAAACAAATAATCATAACCCGACCATAGAGGCTATAGGGTCACAAAATAGATAATCCGACCTTAGAGGCCACAGGGTCACGATAACGAAAATAGAGAAGAAAATAGTCAATGTGTGAATAATAGTTATCGCGCGTTCTAACCCTCACGTGGGTACATATAATCCATCACTATCTAAACTAATACTTGGTCTATGACAAGTGTTTCTAATCAAGAAATACTTAACAATATCTACATAATAAATTCTTAGTCTAACATCATTTAAATATAATACAAACAAGTATAAGTCACATAATATAAACAAATTAATTTAAACATGCTATATGAATTTGAAAACTTGGTAATGTATATTTGCCTAGACTTCATCCAATTTCATTGAGATTGAGGGTACCATGGTCCGATCAAGCCTAAATATATAGAAAAAAGTTTATTAAACTATTACGAATTTCTTACTATTGACTATTTCTATTATTGTCTACCTAGGTTGATGGACTATGGACTATATGTGTTAGTTACTTAGTGAAAAAATATCCTAATTTCTTATTTATTAAAGATGAAGCTATATTAATGATATAAATTTGAAATAAATAAATATTTAAATAATAATTAGTTATTACTAAAGTTATACCCTCTTTACTTTTAAATTTGATTAATTATAATATCATAAATTAAGTTATAAAATAATATACTTATACCTATGTAATGCTTACTTCCATAAAGTTGTAATATGAAAGTTAATTCCAGGTTGGCACTCTTATATATTCATTAAAATAAGATAGTTAATACTTGTTTATAAGGAATTTATGTTGTAATAAAATAAGGTTCAAGGGTTTGAATGGAAACATACTTTAATATAGTAGTTGACCAAATTCTTGTGGGAAAGGGGATGTCATATGACTTCTTCTCTTTATACTATTCTCATTAATTACATGAGTAGGAGTTCTAATTTTCCTTATTATTTAAGATTTAACTCTAAGGCCATTACTAAAAGTGTACATATATTGATATTATTTTTTTATTATAATCACTTTTCTAAGACCTAAAGTGTATTCATGTGTTCCACGTGAATAGTGCCTAATGTTATATTTATAATATAATAGGGTCATTACTTCTTCTCTTTGCTAGTATTATAACATATGTGGACAATATCTAATGCTTTCCTATGATTTCTTTTTCCTAGCAGAATTGGAATGGAATAGATGCTTACCGGGTTTGGCTCTCGGTATCTACTCGAAATTTATGGGGTTCACCCGAACGGAGAAGGCTGAAAGCTACACGGTCAGCTCGCGGTGAACTTGCGGGGTTTTAGCTCGACTGGAGGTGTCGAGCGGTGCCTTGGTTGAATGTTTGTCCCCGACGTTAAGAAGTCTGCCAGGTGCAGGTTTGGACGTAAGAGGAGGACATATCAGGATATATAGAGAGGAGGGTCTATATATACTAATAAGTAGGCTTATATATATATATATATATATATATATATATATATATATATATATATATATATATATATTGTTTTGAGTTAAACTATGAATTAAAGAATCTGGACCTGATTAGTATTAGCTTCGGTTTAAATAATTTAGGAAAAGATATAAGTAAAGGCATATAAAAGGAACTAAATCTATTTCTTAAAAGTAAGATCCTTATCTCTGGCATGCTCCAGAGTCCAGTTAGATTAGATTAATCTTAGATCTTCTTAGGATCTTATCTTATTTATTACTTTAAACTATTTATCATATTTTGGAGAAACCAAGCTCATCTCCTACAAATTTATTTTAACATTTTATATAATGTATTTAATTCAGTACTTATCTATATAATATTATTAGCAAAATTTATTCCATGAACACTTTTATTGTACTTATATAGTTACTATATTATTTATTATTGTTAAAATTATAAGGACTTTATTATACTATCTTATACTTCAAAAAATACATTGAAATATTAACTTTAGGGATTATGAAATTACTCAACTATTCTGTTTATTTATTTTAAGGACGAATTTAGAATTTTGAAAATACATGAAAATTGGAATTTTTGGACATGGTGTTTACAACCTACCCACCTTAAAGGAATTTTGTCCTCAAAATTTAATCACATAAAATTTTTACTCTATAAATTTAAAATTTAATTCGATCCTCAAATTTAAAATCCTTAAATTTTAAAGTATTCAAAACTTTAAATTTTTTAATTTCCCTAGTAACACTCTTCGAATATATTTTTTTTCAACCTTAAATTTCTACCCACCTTTGATCACACTACTCCCTAAAGGTAATTAGTACCCAAGAGTTTTTTTAGTTCATCTAATATCTATGTACCTCTAGATTATAGCATATCTATCATACTCCTACCTACACACCAAAGTATATATATATAAAAATTAATAACAAGCAACTAATAACATAATATACCCAAGTAATATTTATTTCTAATAATTTTTTTAACCTCTTCCAAGCACGAGTGTTCATCTCTCCGAAATAGGGAAAGATGAGAAAGAATGATAGTGAGGTCAAGGGGAGTAGACGAGTACAATTTCAAGGGCCAAGGGAGATAATCGAGTTCAAAGGGGAATTTGTGAAATCAGTTATGGATTGAGATCATATTTTGATCTATTCCTAATTGCAGACTCGTATCAGTATAATTATGTAACTGATACGATATGCTCTAATATGCATGGACCACCACAAAAATATGTCACGTCCAGTCCCAAAATACATCAGGCCATGATACGCAACCATGCCAGCAGTATGTATACGTAGGCTACTCAAATATATGGAACCTAAAAATACATACTTAAGCTGTGGATGAACTATAATTCATAAGTGGTATATATATGTTACAATCACGGGCATACTAAATCTTATCCACAGACGTAAGTCAGTAAAATAAAAAATAAACTAAGTCAAATAGATCAAAATAATCAAGTCTGAATAATCCAAAATGATAGTCGGGTGGAGGCAAATCCACTACCAACAACTATATCAAATTAAAAAGATAATGATAAAGAAACATATCAACCGAGGATCCATAGCTAGAAGACAGTAGATGAGCTCGGAGGATAAGACCTCTTCAATGGCAAATGATGTGTCAGGCTCGTCTCTGTACCCCTACGAATAGTCATGTTCATCTACATATTATGACAAAATCCAAATCTAGGTCCTCAGAGGGACGTAACAAGATGCAATAAACGCATGTCAAGTATATCACAGGTACATACAGAAAAATAACTAAGACATAACATATACAATAGTCACATACGAAAGAGAATAACTAACTACATATGAACTGCAAAGTACGAAGGAATACAAATACCATAACTCGCAAGTAAACTATGGATAAGAGAACATTCACCCGACCTTAGAGGCCATATGGTAATCAAATAATCCAACCTTACAGGCCACAGGGTCATGAAATAAGTAACCCGACCTTAGAGTACACAAGGTCACAAACAATAACCATAACCCGACCTTAAAGGCCACAAGGTCACAAAATAGAAAACCCGAACATAGAAGCCACAGGCTCACGATAACGAAAATAGAGATTTTTTTTTCCATGTGTTTATAATTGTTCCCGCACATCTAACAGTCACGTTGGTACATATAATCCATCGCTATCCAAACTAATACGTGGTCTATGACAATTGTTTCTAATAAAGAAATACTTAACAATGTCTACACAATAAATTCTAATACTAACATCATTTAAATATAATAAAAACAAGTATAAGTCACATAATATAAAAAATTAATTTAAATATGCTATATGAATTTAAAAACTTGGCAAGGTATATTTGCCTGGAGTTCGTCCAATTCCGTTAAGATTGAGGGTACCATGGTTCAATCAAGCCTAAATACACAGAAAAATGTTTATTAAACTGTTACGAATTTCTTACTATTGACTATTTTCGTTATTATCTACCTAAGTTGATGGACTAATGACTATATTGCTTAGTAAAAAATATCATAATTTCTTATTTATTAAAGATGAGGCTATATTACTAATATAATTTTTAAATAAATAAATATTTAAATAATAATAACTTATCACTAAATTTATACTCTCTTTACTTTATCTAAATTCTTGATTAATTATTATATCAAAAATTAAGTTATAAAATAGTATACTTATACCTATGTAATGCTTACTTCCATAAAGTTACAATATGAAAGTTAATTCCAAGTTGTCACTCTTATATATTCATCAAAATAAGATAGTCAATACTTGTTTATAAGAAATTTATGTTGTAATGAAATAAGGTTCAAGGGTTTGAATGGAAACATACTTTAATATAGTAGTTGACCAAATTCTTGTTAGAGAGGGGAGGGCTTATGTCTTCTTCTCTTTATTTTGTTCTCATTAATTACATGAGTATGAGCGCTAATTTTCCTTATTATTTAAGATTTAATTCTAAGGCCATTATTAAAAGTGTACATATATTGATATTATTATTATTATTATCACTTTTTTTAAGAACTAAAGTGTATGCATGTGTTCCACGTGAATAGTGCCTAATGTTATATTTATAATATAATAAGGTCATTACTTCTTCTTTCAACTAGTATTATAATATTTGTTGACAATATCTAATGCTTTCATACAATTTCTTCTTCCTAACATAATTGGAATGGAACAGATGCTTTTCGGCTTTGGCTCTCGGTATCTACTTAAATTTGCAGGGTTCACCCAATCGGAGAGGTCGAAAGCTATACGGTCGGCTCGCGGTGAACTCGCAAGTGTCGAGCTCTACTGGAGCTGGCGAGCGACGCCATGGTTCAATGTTTTCTCCTAACGTTAAGGATCCGGCCAGGTGCAGGCTTGGACGAAAGAGAAGGAGAGATCCAGATATATAGAGAGGAGGGTCTACATATACTAATGAGTAGGCTTATAGATTATAGAATTGGAATAATGTGATAACCTTTATTGATGAAAATACTACATGTGATAACCTTTATTGATGAGAATACTACATATATATAGGAGAGGCTAACCCCTCTCTCTATTATTCTACCCGATGTAGGACTAAAGCCCATTACTAATATAATACTTAATACCCTCTCTCAAGCTGGAGAATATATGTCAATCATGCCTAGCTTGTTCCATAGAAATTGGACCCGAAGACCCAGAAGAGACTTTGTAATGATATCAGCTATCTAATCACCGGTTCTCAAATGATGAAACTTTATTATCCTATTTTTATACTCATCAAGGACGAAATAAATGTCAATTTTAGTATGATTTATTATTTTATGGAACACAGGATTTGTAGCAATATGGATAGCAGTCTGGTTATCACACCACATATCTATTACTTTAGATCCTACTTCTTCTTCTAGTTTTTGTAGTAGATGCTTCAGATATGGTACATATGTTGTGTCATGAGCAATACCTCGATATTCTGCTTCGTAACTTGAGCGTGCGATTACACTTTGCTTCTTACTTTTCCATGATACCAAGTTTTTGCTAATAAATATTGAGTGACCAGATGTAGATAATCTTTTAATCAGGATTGCACACCAGTCAGCAATATTAAAATACTCAATATCCGTATGTCCCTGATTCTCTATACGAATTTATTTTCCAAGATTCTGAACTAGATATCGCCGAATTCTGAGAACTACCTGCCAATGTGGAACTCATGAAGAAAATATAAATCTACTCACGATACTGACGACAAAAGAAATATCTGGACGAGTCATAATTGCCAAGTAGTTAAGTTTTCCAACTACTCAATGATATTATTTCGGATTAGTCATTAGTACCCCTCGTCGGGGAGTAACTTTTCTCCTGGGTCCATTGGCGACGTTGCTCCCTTAGCTTGCATCATTCCAGCATTATTTAGTATATCTAGCACATACTTCATCTGAGATATGACAATGTGCCTATTTCTCTGTATGACTTTAACACCCTAGAAGTAGTTCAACGATCCTATATCTTTGGTCTGAAATTGTTCACCCAAAAACTTCTTCAGTCCTACAATGCACAGACTGTCATCTCCCGTGATCACAATATCATCAACATAGAAACCAAGTAGTATCCTTCCAACTGATGTATGTCGATAAAATATTTAATGATCCTTCTTCGATTGATACATTCCAAACTAAGTAACAACATATGTAAAAAAACTAAACCATGCATGAGATGATTGTTTGAGACCATAGAGGGCCTTCCTCAGATGACACACTTTACCCTCCCTTACAATGAATTTGAGAGGTTACACCACATACACTTCTTCATCAAGATCCCCATGGAAAAATATATTCTTGATATCCAGCTAAAGTAATGGCCAGTCATAGAGTACGCAGACATAGGTCATTCTGGAAACTGGAGATAATGTCTCAAAATAATCCTTACCATAGGTCTGAGAATACCCTCTAGCAACCATATGAGCCTTTAGGAGATCAAGGGTGCCATCCGATTTTACTTTGATCGTGAATACTCATTTGTAACCTACTGCCATTTTACCAGGAGGCAAATCTACCAAGTTCCAAGTATGATTCTGTCGAAGTATTTTCATCTCCTCTTCCATAGCAGCTCACCAACCGGAATGTTTGAGACACTCCTCGACAGAATTAGAATTTTGAATCCCATAAATAGTAGCTATCCAGGACTGAGTGTGCCTCGCATGTCCTTTAAAGTTTTTAACATACAAAGGATGATCACGAAAGGTACGACGAGGTCGAGCTGGTGGAACAGGCGGAGGCGAATCAGTCGAGATAAAGGAGGAGGGTGACTCTGTGACCATGGACACTATCTGCGATGCCTGGTCGAGCGATGATGGTGCTGACTAAACCGGTGTCTGTGAAACATCGAACCGGGATACTTTCTCGGTAAGGGAGTGTCACTAGCACATTTTCTAGGAAAGTATATTTTTAGTCATTTGGTAATTAAATAAATATGGTACATGTTGAATATTTATTTATTATATTAATTATTTATTATTAGCATATTAGATTTATTTTTAGACTTGTGTTAGTGGACATAACTAGTGTATATTAGATCCATGACCAATATTTAATTCTAGTTAGAATTGAGCCCGATAATTAGAAGCCCAATCATTAGGAAGATGATTAATTATGTTAAACCCATTAGACAAGAAACTTTTCTCCTTAATTAATTTTTTTATGAGAGGTCCCAAGGGGTATTTTAGACTTTACATAGTAGCTTGAGAGAGAGGATAAGTGAGGCCTATATAAAGAGGGTAAAAACTTTCTCTTTCTTCATTTTTTATTCTAAATCTAGATATATAATTTCTCTCAACCAAATTTCATCAAATCCCAACCAAATTTCTTCCCAATTTTTTTCTAAATTACCGTAGAAGACTATCAAAGCAGAGCAAGTATCTAGAAGGAGGAATCAAGGATCTACAAAGATAAGCAAGGATCTACAAGTTGAAGGCTAATTTTATCAAATTTGGAGGTTGTATTGGGAATCCATCTTCCAATAGGTACAATTCAATTTTTCTTCTTTAATTAGTTCTAAATTTGAGAATTAACTATGAGAAATCAACCTATATGCATAGGCAACCCATAGGAAATGGAATTGAGTTTATAAGAGGCCTATTGAAAAAGTTATGGTACTTTTTGTGTCAATTTTGGAGAAATTCTGAGATTGACACTTGTTGTGTTAGTTAATTGGTCATATAGATCAAATTGACATGTGTTTGTTTGTGTGTGGCTAGTGTCATATCCACAATTGGATATATATAGGTCGTATCCCAACAAATTGGTGATGCATGTTGATTTGAGTGTTTTTCCTCCGACACGGAACTTTGTGGATGTAATATTTTGACACGGACACGTAGATTATATTTTACTCTTCGTATTGTTCATAAATGATAATTTAGACTTGCTCGTGTCCTTCGGGCTATGATTAATTGTGTGGTGGACTCATGTCACAAGGGTATCATAGATCTAGTGTGATACGGGTGTGATGCACTCCACGTGTTTGTTTTATTTCAATTATAGGTCAAATTTTCTTTGTTCTTAGTTATTGGTAATATATATATTCATATGTATAAGTATTATGTATATGTATATAGATATCCATATATATGTATGTATATATGTATATAGATATATAAATACTATTGAATATATAGCTATGTATCTACTAATGTTGTTCATATATATATATATATATATATATATATATATATATATATATATATATATATATATATATATTGGTGTATATATTCTCATATGTTATCTATATGTACATAATGATAAGTATATATATATATGTGATACTATATCTATATCTATGTGTGTATGTTTAAATCTATCTATATGTATATATTTATGGTTGTGTATATATATAGATTAGAGAGGGTATATATATATATATATATATATATATATATAGTTTGATATATATATAAATATATATATTGGTGTATATATGTATGTGTATAGTTGTGTGTGGAGAAGTTGCATATATATGTATATAGATAGTGTATTGATATCTATACATAGGGGTTTATGTATATATATATATATATATATATATATATATATATATATATATATATATATATATATATATATAGGTGTTTATGATCGTGTGAGAGTGAGTTGAGCATATAGTTATATATATATATGTATGCATATAGATGCATGTTCTAGTACGTGTAGTATTGAGTGTGGTGAGGAGAAGGAGCAACAGCAGTAGCTTACGGAAGCAGAAGCCATAGCAGTAGCAGCTTGCAGAAGCAGCAACAGCAGCTTGCAGAAGCTTCTGTAGCAGCAGTAGCTTACGGAAGCAGTAGCAGCAGCAGCGGGTGTAAGCCAGAGTAGCAGTAGCGGGTTTGAAGTGGGGGTTGGTAAATTGATAAGTAAGGTTCTCTAGTATTTTAGTTAAATAGTTAGTTTAGCTAGTAATAGTTATTGTCAGTTAACTAGTTATTTAGTTATCAAGTTAGTATATCTGGTTAGCTAGTTATCTATTGTTATGTGTATCTCTAGCTATTTATATACATAATATATATATAGATATACATTAGTAGTTGGTAATTATTATGTAGCTACATGTATCCATGTACTAGTAGGTATCATATGTTTGTAGTTAGTAGTATTTAGTGGTTGTTATGATTAGCATGTAGTTAGTTAATGGGTTGATTAGCTAGTGGATATATTAGTAGTTAGTGTATATAAATTAGCTTGTATGTTAGTATTAATATGGTTAGATATTAGTATTACCTTGAGATATACCAAGGTAATGAGTAGTAGGTATTGACATAGTAATAGGATATATGTTAACTAGTTATGGATTGATACTAAGATGACTAAATAAGGTATATTGTACATAGTATTGTATAAGTATCAAATGCATGGTAGTTTATAGTTATAGTTGGGTAGTTAATATATACTAGAGTGACATTACCTTGAGATACCAAGGTAAATATCAAGGTATTGGGCCGGTACTCAAGGTATTGGATTTGAGTATCAAGATGGAGGTTTAGTGGTGTGATACCGCATTGGTTCAAAGCCAAGGTATCCTATTTGCATTAGTTAACTATAATACTATATGTATTGACTTGTATATATATATATAAATTACTATTTTCAAATATTAAAACTTAAGTATCTTATGATACGGTCTTTTGTATGTCTCATAGTATCTTAGATTAGCTAGTGTGGCTTAGTTTTATAGCGTATTGACCTAGCATCATAGAGATAGACTCAAACAACCTAGAAATAGGTACTTTGACAAAGTTTAACCAGTTTGACTTAGAGTTGACCTAGTTTGACTGTTTTGACATAGAAATAACTTTTTGACCTAGATGTTGACTAGTTTAACTTATTTTTATTCCAACATCTTGTATTAATATAATATTCTATATATAGGTCTATGTGACACCAGTTCGGACAAAGTTTGACATTCATTGCTCTGGACCACAGGCGAGTATATTGTCTGATAGTTTCTTATTTATGATATCCTCTATATTTATTATATCTAGTATAGATATCCTTGATTTCTTGAGCATTTTGGTACCAAATTTGTTTCTTTAGCATTTTGGTACCGAATTTGTTTCTAGCATATGGTATGAGTTTGGATATTGTTTCTATTATTGTTAATATATATTTTGAATGTATAGTTAGACTTTTTTCATATCTTCTCGTGCTTTTAGAATTATGATTGAGTTTTGTGTTGAGATATTGTTGGCAGATTTTATATTATTGTGAGATATTTAGATAGTATAGTTGACCAAGATAGCTTTCTACCGCCGATGCTGTGGCGTAGGCTGGGCATTATTCCTGACTTGCATTCCTACACCGGGTGCGGGTCGTGACATATTTTTAGTGGTGGCCTATGCCGGTCAGGATTCGCAAGTTATGCGATATCGTGGTAGTACGATGACTTAGTTGTACTACTGCGAGCCTGCGATAGGATATAGGATATAAGATATTAGGATGAGAGGATAGTAAATCACAAATTTCTTGAGAGATTTTTAGGACGACCCTTGAGAATCTTATTATAATTTCCAATTCAAATCTTTCTCCTTGTTTTCGCCCGCTCTCGCTTGTTGTTATTGAATTTGATTCTTGGTGATCAGTTATTGAATTTAATTCTTGGTGTTCATTGTTAAGTTTGATTTTATATCAAGATAAATTTAATGGACTAAATTACGGTATCATCTGATGACATATGTTGATGAGGATAGTGAGAAAGGTAAAATATCTACTTTGGTTATTGTCTAACTTGTATCGAGGTGAGGGTACAAATTACATGATTTAAAACTAAGGGATAAGCACCAGGTCTCAATCTACAAGAATAACTTAACTATCAAGTTCTAACTACCAAGCATAAAAATTTCACATTCAAGGCTACAACTATAATCCTAGCAACTATGAGCCCTTAACAAAGAATAAGATTACTTGGCCTACTATCCGAAGTGTCAGATGGCACGAGTTGAAAGATGAAGAGAAGAAACGTAATTAGCCGTCGCAAAATGGCGAGCGCTATGGTCGCAGGGAAACAATATATAAAATAAAGATAGAGGGCTCTAGATAGCATCATGGTTCTCTAAGGAGAGTGGGGTGTTAGTTGCTATGTTCGGGGTATGATCAAGGGAGAAGTGTTGATTACATTCCTCTAGGCTTCCTAGGGTGCTGTCTACTAATAACAAGACAATGATATAAGTTTATAGTTCCCATATCATCTAACTATGAAGGTTAGGTTCAGTCCTAATGTTCAATATTGGTTCTCCATTGGTTCCTTAATACTAGGGTCAAACATTATGGTAAACTTCTAACTAACTCTAGTAATGTCTATACTACTCTTAAGTCTTCATAATACATCAGGGGTAATGGTAAACCAATTCTAAAGGTAAGGAATTCTAGGGTTTACTAGATATTCTAAACTTAGTGGTGTATCTATGATCTCGTTGTATTCTAAATAGGTGTGCTACCAGAATTATCATCTAACAACAGGAACTTCTATATTCTAGGAGAAGGCTATACTTAAAGAACTATTAGGGAAGCACAAGAATCAAGCAGGATGCATTTGTTCAAAATAGAACAGAGAGGAGGAAGATGAATCATGGTCAATTGTGGATGAGATCCTATGCTCTAGTCCTATTTGCAGGCTTGCTCGGTACAGTAACGTAACCGAGACAATATGCTCTTGACCTGCATGGGCCACCACAAAAACATGTCACGCCCCAGTCCCAATAATACGTAGGACTAGGACACGTAAGCATGCCAGCCGTATGGATATGGCAACTCCAATATATGGAAACCAAATCCATACGTACGCTGTAATATGAATATAAAATCCACAAGTGGTATAAAGTGTAATACAAGTCACAGGATAAAATCTAAATCTCATCCACCAAAATCATATAGAAATAAATAACCAGTATCTATGAAACTAGATCTCAACAAGAAGTATCTAAAGATGATAGTTGGATGGAAACAAATCCACTACCAACTCAAATGGGAAAAGTATATACAATATAAGTACAACTCACTCAAACAATAAGTACTAGCTACCAATCACGGCTCAAAGAGAAGACATCCACGGAGCATCTACATCCTTCCAAATCTGTGGTCCTGTAAATACTCAAGAACAGATATACCTGGCAGAGGACCAGGTCCTCAGAGGGACGTAACAAGATACAGAAAATACGAGCCATCTTGAATACAGTAAACATGCATATAATTTGGAAATAAATAAGTACGCTGTACAAGACAATCTATATGAATGCAAATGAGGACAACTTTTCGACGTATGGACAAGGGTAGGCTACTCGATCTAATCCTCACAACCTCACGCTCGTCAGTGGACATCATCAGCCGACATACCTCGGGGGTAGCGACCCTCGGACTCCATCAATCGACATACCTCGGGGGTAGCGACCATCGGACACGACCCACCATAGTGCGTGCTAGTGACTACGGTGTTACCAGAGTGGTTAAAAGCCCATACGCCTAATGATTGTCCTCTATGATACTAGGTGCCATGTGTGTGTCAACATATCTAATATATAGTAATGACTGAAAGGAAAACTACACATGCAAGAACTATACAGAAATGAAATAAATAAACAGAAATATAAATAGCATGCAAAATTATTGTAAACAATTTGGCAAGGTATCTTGCCTGGTAAGAAAGCTGCAAGGTGTACTGTCCAGAAGTCAAACGCACAGGATCAAAAGCTATGGCCACAGAACAAATGTCTCCAGATGCTGAAATAAATATCACCAACGTTTCTAGAATGAGCAAAAATAGCTAAAAAGCACATCCCTTTCGTCCAATTTGGACACAGGGGCAAAACGATAATTTTGGATAAAAGTGGGGTCCACATGTGGCCCACTTTGCACCGAAAAGCGTGCCAAGGGTAACAGTCTCTAAATGGGACAAACTATAGGTCAAACAACTCTAAATGTCAATACGAACCCAACGGTATGTCCAAATGTGGATTCCGATGGGCCGAACACAATTTGGTCCAAAAAGTCAACTGTGGGGCCCGCCAATTGGCGATCTGGTCAACCGTCTCAGAAATACGTGAAAATTGGGTCACAGGACCAGCGCGTTACCACGAGTCCAGTGACGTAAGTTTCGTCGCAAATTGACAAGCGTGCACAAAAATACGCACGAGTTCCACAAAAGTTGTGACACGAAATGTGTTCGCGGATACGGTCTGATTCCGGCGCGCACACGCGTCCGAATCAGTCCCCACGAATTTTTACGTGTCCGATTATGCAGCGTGCACCATTCGGTACCCTTGGCACATGGCGGGGCGGTCCCGTTTGGCGGGGCGCGCTCCGATCTCCATCTTTTGGAAAACCAGAAAAAGTGGGTGCGCGCAGTTTTGTGACGAATATATTTTTGTCCACAGCGACTAATAGCACAAGGTTATAATACAGAAAATAAACTAGGTCATGTAATCTACAGGTATCAAAAAGAATCACCGAATTCGGATCTCTGTGGTGGGAGATACGAACTCGACAATATGGGTGGTAAATCTGGAATTCTGCGATTGCAGAATTCTGTCTGCTCGTCCAACTTTGGACGCTGTTTTTCACCTAGGGGCACACGTTTTCCGAGGTTGACTATAAAACAAATATTGGAGAGGGTTGAGGGAAGATCATACCTATGAAAACGGAACAGCGTTTGGTCGAGCGAGTCAACGAGAAATCACGCCGGAGCGAAGGTGCCTCGAGTGGGAGACTGCAGTTCGCGATGTCGGCGTCGACGGGATGATTGGATGGCTTGGGGAGGCTTCTCTGGCTGTGGTGACGGCTCTAGATGGGAAGAAGAAGTCTGGAGTTTTAGGTTAGGGTTTTAGAGAGCTTATTATATATATATATATATATATATATATATATATATATATATATATATTAAGAGAGAGATAGGGTTGATATAGGATCCGCGGGTTAATAGTCAATAGGGCGCTGAAGGGGTCAATCTCACGCAGGCTAATGCGGGTTATGCAAGCTGAAGAGTCAAAAGGGGCGGTCATGGGAATTATGCTGAAGGGGTGCTAACGTGGGGAGGAAAGTTAGGTTGCATCAATTGGATTCCTAAGTACTAAGTAGTAATAATAATATTATTATTATATTAGTTAATTAGTAAACTCTTATTTTCTTTTCTTTTCCTTTCTTTCTTTAAATATATATATACATATATATATATTCGTATATACATATATATATACTTATACTCATAAGAAAATTTATAGAATAGGGTATTGCACATCGTTAGGCTAGCAACTGCTCAAGGGGTCTCCTACATGGAATAAATTCCGAAAATTTCCTGATGGTCCCATAAATCATCTAAGGGCCCGAACACCTAATATAAAAATTATTAAAAATCTATTTCTCCTATTTGGACCTAATTACTATAATTTAATTAATAATTAATAAATAAAAGGGTATATACGATTTCTAGGAAGGGGGTTTTACATTCTATCCAACTTGTAAAAATTTCGTCCTCGAAATTAAAATTTAAGTCACGATAGAATGCAAGGATGGTGCAAGATTTGCATTGTTTAAAATGCAAGGCTAGGTTTAAAGGGGTGGGCGATGTTGCACGTTGTACATCCAAAAAAAAATTATGGAAAAATCCATATGAGCGAAAAATAGGTTTCTTCATGTGTCATGTCCAATGGTGTGGACACATAATGCTCCTTGCATAAAAGCGTCCAACAATTGGAAAATTGCACAAAGATGAGAATTGGATGATGGGCATGTCTAGGATAAGGGTGTAGAATTTGTAGGAAGGCAGTGGCTAGTGTAGTGCTCCAATTATCGGAGCAGGGTAAGGGCGCTAAGTGATATAACTATTATAAAATTAAATAAAATATCGTGTTTTATCTCTAACTGGACTCAGCTAACCTTAGTCTCACTAACTCAGCCAAGTAGGTCAAATTTTGGGTGAGGGGTTCACAATCTGCCGAACTTAAAATTTTCCATCTACCACCTAAGGCTATACATCTAGAAAAACTATTGCTTAAATTATTTAATCATGATTTTTAATCCTCTAAGGTTTAACACCAAACATATCACCTATGATATGCCCTTAACCAATTATAAAAGGGAGTCACTAAGTCATGTGTTTAGCCTTATGGGGTATAGCTAGTACTATCAGTGTCAACTTATACCAGCACGAGGTTTCGTCTTTCCGAAATAGGGGAAGACGGAGAGAAATAATAAAGAACTCAAGGTGAAGGTGACCGAATACAAGTACGAGGTTCAAAGAGATTAAAGAATCGAAAAGAGAGTTGTCAGGACAGTTGTGGATTGAAATCCTATTTTTGGTAATTTCCTATTTACATGCTCGTATCAGTACAGTTATGTAACCGATACGATGTGTCAGACATATCTAGGGGTAAGTATATCTGTCTACTACCATATATCTCAATCCACGTAAAGTAGTCATGCGAAGAGCGAACCAAGCGCACTAAGGTTAGCTAGACCTTAATACACCGATTCTGATTAGGCAATTGTATCATTGTGTGCACCCAATAATACATATGCCATGAGCAAGCTCAATAAAAGAATAAGCTTGCAAAAACTAGGCTATAATAGCAGCATAAATCAAGGTAGTACAAAGATTATAGATACGCTGGATTATGATGAGAGAAGTTACAAATAATTCAAGTTGCAAAAACAAAATAACATAAGCAACAATAACAAAAGACTCTACAATCTCTACAGTTATCATATTAATTCCTTGTCTAAGTCGATAGTCGACAAAGTACGGGTATGAGCCTCTAAGTTCTATAGTCTGGATAAACACTATCATCTTATGTTAGCATACAATTAATGCCATTCAGTTATACTTCGTCAATGGATCACAAGGGCTATATGATACTAGGTGGTGAGGTATACTACCCAACTTATAAGAATTAAACTAATACGGTGACAGTCTTAAGAGGGTCCTACACAATAATCTTACACATGTAAATAAAATAGAAACTCTTATTAGGGTGTATGAGGAAAAAATCTTGTACTTATTAGGGTCTCCTATTGCATTATATAGGTAAGGGTCACCGTAAGTCCTAATCATAGTGCTCATAGTACAAGTGTCAATAGTAAGGATAGAAGAGTTACTGGCCGTTAAGGGAGAAAGGGGTCTAACTTGTATCGAGGTGAGGGTACAAATTATACGATTTAAAACTAAGGGATAAGCACCAGGTCTCAATCTACAAGAATAACTTAACTATCAAGTTCTAACTACCAAGCATAAAAATTTCACATTCAAGGCTACAACTATAATCCTAGCAACTATGAGCCCTTAACAAAGAATAAGATTACTTGGCCTACTATCCGAAGTGTCAGATGGCACGAGTTGAAAGATGAAGAGAAGAAACGTAATTAGCCGTCGCAAAATGGCGAGCGCTATGGTCGCAGGGAAATAATATATAAAATAAAGATAGAGGGCTCTAGATAGCATCATGGTTCTCTAAGGGGAGTGGGGTGTTAGTTGCTATGTTCGGGGTATGATCAAGGGAGAAGTGTTGATTACATTCCTCTAGGCTTCCTAGGGTGCTGTCTACTAATAACAAGACAATGATATAAGTTTATAGTTCCCATATCATCTAACTATGAAGGTTAGGTTCAGTCCTAATGTTCAATATTGGTTCTCCATTGGTTCCTTAATACTAGGGTCAAACATTATGGTAAACTTCTAACTAACTCTAGTAATGTCTATACTACTCTTAAGTCTTCATAATACATCAGGGGTAATGGTAAACCAATTCTAAAGGTAAGGAATTCTAGGGTTTACTAGATATTCTAAACTTAGTGGTGTATCTATGATCTCGTTGTATTCTAAATAGGTGTGCTACCAGAATTATCATCTAACAACAGGAACTTCTATATTCTAGGAGAAGGCTATACTTAAAGAACTATTAGGGAAGCACAAGAATCAAGCAGGATGCATTTGTTCAAAATAGAACAGAGAGGAGAAAGATGAATCATGGTCAATTGTGGATGAGATCCTATGCTCTAGTCCTATTTGCAGGCTTGCTCGGTACAGTAACGTAACCGAGACAATATGCTCTTGACCTGCATGGGCCACCATAAAAACATGTCACGCCCCAGTCCCAATAATACGTAGGACTAGGACACGTAAGCATGCCAGCCGCATGGATATGGCAACTCCAATATATGGAAACCAAATCCATACGTACGCTGTAATATGAATATAAAATCCACAAGTGGTGTAAAGTGTAATACAAGTCACAGGGTAAAATCTAAATCTCATCCACCAAAATCATATAGAAATAAATAACCAGTATCTATGAAACTAGATCTCAACAAGAAGTATCTAAAGATGATAGTTGGATGGAAACAAATCCACTACCAACTCAAATGGGAAAAGTATATACAATATAAGTACAACTCACTCAAACAATAAGTACTAGCTACCAATCACGGCTCGAAGAGAAGACATCCACGGAGCATCTACATCCTTCCAAATCTGTGGTCCTGCAAATACTCAAGAACAGATATACCTGGCAGAGGACCAGGTCCTCAGAGGGACGTAACAAGATACAGAAAATACGAGCCATCTTGAATACAGTAAACATGCATATAATTTGGAAATAAATAAGTACGCTGTACAAGATAATCTATATGAATGCAAATGAGGACAACTTTTCGACGTATGGGCAAGGGTAGGCTACTCGATCTAATCCTCACAATCTCACGCTCGTCAGTGGACATCATCAGCCGACATACCTCGGGGGTAGCGACCCTCGGACTCCATCAATCGACATACCTCGGGGGTAGCGACCATCGGACACGACCCACCATAGTGCGTGCTAGTGACTACGGTGTTACCAGAGTGGTTAAAAGCCCATACGTCTAATGATTGTCCTCTATGATACTAGGTGCCATGTGTGTGTCAACATATCTAATATATAGTAATGACTGAAAGGAAAACTACACATGCAAGAACTATACAGAAATGAAATAAATAAACAGAAATATAAATAGCATGCAAAATTACTGTAAATAATTTGGCAAGGTATCTTGCCTGGTAAGAAAGCTGCAAGGTGTACTGTCCAGAAGTCAAACGCACAGGATCAAAAGCTATGGCCACAGAACAAATGTCTCCAGATGCTAAAATAAATATCACCAACATTTCTAGAATGAGCAAAAATAGCTAAAAAGTACATCCCTTTCGTCCAATTTGGACACAGGGGCAAAACGATAATTTCGGATAAAAGTAGGGTCCACATGTGGCCCACTTTGCACCGAAAAGCGTGCCAAGGGTAACAGTCTCTAAATGGGACAAACTATAGGTCAAACAACTCTAAATGTCAATACGAACCCAACGGTATGTCCAAATGTGGATTTCGATGGGCCGAACACAATTTGGTCCAAAAAGTCAACTGTGGGGCCCGCCAATTGGCGATCTGGTCAACCGTCTCAGAAATGCGTGAAAATTGGGTCACAGGACCAGTGCGTTACCACGAGTTCAGTGGCGCAAGTTTTGTCGCAAACTGATAAGCGTGCACAAAAATACGTGTGAGTTCCATAAAAGTTGCGACACGAAATGTGTTCGCGGATACGGTCTGATTCCGGCGCGCACACGCGTCCGAATCAGTCCCCACGAATTTTCACGTGTCCGATTATGTAGCGTGCACCATTCGGTACCCTTGGCACACGGCGGGGCGGTCCCGTTTGGCGGGGCGTGTTCCGATCTCTATCTTTTGGAAAACCGGAAAAAGTGGGTGCGCGCAGTTTTGTGACGAATATATTTCTGTCCACAGCGACTAATAGCACAAGGTTATAATACAGAAAATAAACTAGGTCATGTAATCTACAGGTATAAAAAAGAATCATCGAATTCGGATCTCTGTGGTGGGAGATACGAACTCGACAATATGGGTGGTAAATCTGGAATTTTGCGATTGCAGAATTCTGTCTGCTCGTCCAACTTTGGACGCTGTTTTTCACCTAGGGGCACACGTTTTCCGAGGTTGACTATAAAATAAATATTGGAGAGGGTTGAGGGAAGATCATACCTATGAAAACGGAACAGCATTTGGTCGAGCGAGTCAACAGGAAATCACGCCGGAGCGAAGGTGCCTCGAGTGGGAGACTGCAGTTCACGATGTCGGCGTCGACGGGATGATTGGATGGCTTGGGGAGGCTTCTCTGGCTGTGGTGACGGCTCTAGATGGGAAGAAGAAGTCTGGAGTTTTAGGTTAGGGTTTTAGAGAGCTTATTATATATATATATATATATATATATATATATATATATATATATATATATATATTAAGAGAGAGAGAGGGTTGATATAGGATCCGCGGGTTAATAGTCAATAGGGCGCTGAAGGGGTCAATCTCACGCAGGCTAATGCGGGTTATGCAAGCTGAAGAGTCAAAAGGGGCGGTCATGGGAATTATGCTGAAGGGGTGCTAACGTGGGGAGGAAAGTTAGGTTGCATCAATTGGATTCCTAAGTACTAAGTAGTAATAATAATATTATTATTATATTAGTTAATTAGTAAACTCTTATTTTCTTTTCTTTTCTTTTCCTTTCTTTCTTTAAATATATATATACATATATATATATATATTTGTATATACATATATATATACTTATACTCATAAGAAAATTTATAGAATAGGGTATTGCACATCGTTAGGCTAGCAACTGCTCAAGGGGTCTCCTACATGGAATAAATTCTAAAAAATTCCTGATGGTCCCATAAATCATCTAAGGGCCCGAACACCTAATATAAAAATTATTAAAAATCTATTTCTCCTATTTGGACCTAATTACTACAATTTAATTAATAATTAATAAATAAAAGGGTATATACGATTTCTAGGAAGGGGGTTTTACAATATATATATATATATATATATATATATATATATATATATATATATATATATATATATATAGGAGTTTGTGATCGTGTGAGAGTGAGTTGAGAATATAGTTATATATATATATATATATATATGCATATAGATGCATGTTCTAGTATGTGTAGTGTTGAATGTGGTAAGGAGAAGGAGCAACAGCAGCAGCCGTAGCTTACAAAAGCAGCAGCAGCAGCTTACGGAAGCAGAAGTCGTAGCAGAAGCAGCTTGTAGAAGCCATAGCAGCAGCAGCTAGCAGAAGCTGCAATAGCGGCAATAGCTTACGAAAGCAATAGCAGCAGCAGCGGGTGTAAGCCAGAGCAGTAGCAGCGGGTTCGAAGGATGGGGGACTAGCTAGGTGAGTTGGTAAATTAAAAAATAAACTTCTCTAGTATTTTAGTTAAATAGTTAGTTTAGCTAGTAATAGTTATTGTCAGTTAACTTGTTATTTAGTTGTCAAGTTAGTATATCTAGTTAGCGAGTTATCTATTGTTATATGTATCTCTAGCTATGTATATATATGTATGTATGTATAATATATATATAGATATACATTAGTAGTTGGTAATTCTAAAGTAGCTATATGTATCCATGTACTAGTAGGTATCATATGTTAGTAGTATTTAGTGGTTGTTATGATTAGCGTATAGTTAGTTAATGGGTTGATTTGCTAGTGGATATATTATTAGTTAGTGTATAAAGAGTTAGCTTGTATCTTAGTATTAATATGGTTAGATATTAGTATTACCTTGAGATATACCAAGGTAATGAGTAGTAGGTATTGGCATAGTAATATGATAGGTATTAAATGGTTATGGATTGATACTAAGGTGATTAAATAAGGTATATTGTATATAGTATTGTATAAGTATTAAATGCATGATAGTTTATAGTTATAGTTGGGTAGTTAATATACACTAGAGGGACATTACCTTGAGATACCAAGGTAAATGTCAAGGTATTGGGCCGATACTCAAAGTATTGTATAAGTATTAAGTATTAAATGCATGTCAAGGTATTGAGTATCAATATGGGATTTAGTAGTGCTATACCGCATTGGTTCAAAGCCAAGGTATCATATTTGTATTAGTTAACTATAGTACTATATGTATTGACTTGTATATATATATATATATAAATTACTATTTTTATATATTAAAACTTGCATATCTTATGATACAGTCTTTTATGTGTCTTATAGTATCTTAGATTAGCTAGTGTAGCTTAGTTTCATAGCGTATTGACCTAGCATCATAGAGATAGACTTATGCAACCTAGAAATAGGTAGTTTGACCAAGTTTGATCGGTTTGACTTAGAGTTGACATAGTTTGACCATTTTGACTTAGAAATAGTTTTTTGACCTAGATGTTGACTAGTTTAACTTATTTTCATTCCAACACCTTGTATTAATATAATATTCCATATATAGCTCTGTATGACACCAGTTCGGACACAGTTTAATATTAATTGCTCTGGACCACAGGCGAGTATATTCTCTGATAGTTTTTCCTTTATGATATCCTCTATGTTCTTTGTATCTAGTGTAGATATTCTTGATTTTTTGATTCAATGGTTACACGTATTGGTATATTCGGATCTCGTCATGAGATATTATTCCTTGGTATTTATGGTGTATCTTGTGCAAGCCTTATTCATTGTTCTTCTTGTACATGTACAGATATTGGTTCATGCGGAGGGTAGCGCCCTTCTTATGGAAACCTGTGTCATGATGTACCATGATTGGATCCACTATACCAGTCGGAGGCGGAGAGTATGTAGTATAGATATGTGATCATACCCTCCTTGTATCAAGTCTTATTCATTGAATAGTGTTAATCATACATTACGCGTATGATTAGTCAGGCCATAAATCTTGTATCATGTTCCCAAACCGATCATATGTTAAAGTTGGTACTCACTCACTTAGTCATTAGTATTTCTTGTTCATTCCATATTGCTCATTCTTGTATTTATTTCCAGTATTTCCGTTAATGCGTATCTCTTGTACATGTATATTGTATCTTGTATATTCATATCTATTTACTGTTATATAATTTATATCATTGATTAGAAGTACTATTAGAGATGTACTTCGCTCTATTTCGGACTGAAAAATATTTTTTAGAGGATCCGAGAGATTGGTGTCCGACATACTATGGACTTCGACCTAAAGATGGTGCAGACTTGGACCCACCAGTTCTGGAGTGATTGCAGGGAGGTTTATCCGGATCACTAGTTTTTTATAGTTAGTTTCTTTAGCATTTTGGTACCGAATTTGTTTCCGGCATATGGTATGAGTTTGGATATTGTTTCTATTGTTGTTAATATATATTTTGAATGTATAGTTAGACTTCCTTTATATCTTCTCGTACTTTTAGAATTGTGATTGAGTTTTATGTTGAGATATTGTTGGCAAATTTTATATTATTGTGAGATATTTAGATAGCATAGTTGACCAAGATAGCGTTCTACCGTCGATGCTGTGGCATAGGCTGAGCGTTGTTCCTGACTTGCATCCCTACACCGGGTGCGGGTCGTGACTGGGAGGGCACCCTTACGTGGGGCTATTGTGTTTGAATAGAAAATTCTTTTCTAGGTAAACTTGGGACATTGGACTAGTAGTTTGTGGAATTGGAGGAAATCTAGTTTCAACGAAGGTAACATCCCGAGAGAAAAAATAAATTTTTACGGTAGGAGAAAAATAATTGTACTCTTTCTGATCTTTAGGATACCAAAGAAAAATACATTAGATTGCCTTAGGATATGATTTAAAAAGGGTTGGTCGGGAATCCCGAACATAACACAAGCAACAAAAAAATTTTAGAGGTAGAGGAAATGGCTTTTGTTGGGGATATAGACGAGAATAGGGAGTAGCACCATTGAAAATCGACGATGACATACGATTAATAAGATAGCATGTTGTAAGTACTATATTTGACCAAAATCTTCTGCGAGTACGTGCTTGAAACATAAGAGCACGCATTATTTCCAAGAGATGGTAATTCTTGTGTTAGGCCACACCTTTCTGTTATGGTGTATAAGGATATAAAGTTTGGTGGATGATTCCATATCGAGACATATGTGAATTAAACTCACGAGAAATATACTCACGACCATTGACAGTTCGAAGGCATTTAATCAGAACACGAAATTGTGTTTTGATTTTCGTATAAAAATTGTACCAAATTTTAAATAGTTCGGAGCAATTTTTTATCAGATAGATAAAAGTGACATGTGAGTAATCATCAAAAAATATAACAAAGTACTTGAAATCTATCATCGAGACAACTGGATATGGTCCCCATATATCTGAATACACGAACTCGAAAGGAGCAGATACAAATTTATTTTTACTCATCGGATAAAAAATATGATAATATTTAGCCAAACTAAAAGACTTACAATAAAAATAAACAAAAATATCTAAAGTTGGGTATAAATTCTGGAGAGCTTAGATAGATGGCTGGCCTAACCGACAGTGTATCTTGAAAGGATCAAGATTTACGTCGGCACAAGCAACAGAGAAAGGTGCATCAAACAGGTACAAGTCTTCAGCCACATGTCCTCTATCGATAGTTTTTCCTGTATTTAGGTCCTGAAAACCACAACTATCGAGAAAATAAATATTACCGAGCAATGCATGTCACGAGTAATCTGACTAATAAAAAGTAACTAAATGGGTTACCAGGTATATGTTATAGGGAATTAAGTGACAGCCCGAAAGAAAGACGGGTACTTCTACGTCTACGGACTGTTAGTGAACCACCATTAGCAACAGTAATATCGAAAATGTATCCCACTGATATATAATTATGTATCATACCTGCGTTACCAGTCAGGTAAGCTAACACACCAGAGTCAATTATCCATTGCTTGGACCTTACCACACTTGTCACGGAGTACACGGCTGTGGATCCAAATGTGGATGTCTCACCACGATGTTGAGCTTGGAACTCAAGAACATATGTATATAACTCTGCAGTCATATGGACAGATTAAATGCCATCATCAGGAGAGTCCGTTGTAATATTGGCAGTAGGAGATGTAGGACACTGCCACTAGAAATGGCCATCCTGATCACAGTTGAACCATCTGCGCGGTCTTTCTCTATTACGACCACCATTGCATCATCCTCCCTCATGACCAGCATGGCTGACACTATGTCGTCCACCACAAAATCCAGGATGAGTCATACCAAGAGAAGATTGATCAACAAGAGCACCACCTAGAGAGGTATTAACAACTTTTGCTACTTGAAGAAGCCGATAGTAGGCCTCCATCAGAGACGGAACATCAAATCCAACAATGATCTGAGAGAGAGCAGAGTCCGCATTATGACAGAGAGATGCCAGATATGTCATGACATGAAGCTGCTCACGATGGGCCCTGGCTTCATTGGTATCCGTTGTGAGGGGTAAAACACGATCGATCTCATCAATCATAGCCTTAAAGGCCCGGTAGTGGTCTTTATGAGATTTGTCGTCCTGATTTACTCGGTATACGTCGACGACCGAATCGTAGATGCGGGATAAATCATATTTTCCATCAAACGCCGTCGCCAAGACCTTCCATAATTATTTTTATAGGATTCTGAACTAGATAGCACAGAATTCTGTGAACTACCTACCAATGTGGAACTCATCCTCCCAAAATCCTAAACGAAAAAAATAAAGAAAATATTGCAGGTTCGGAGACGGAGGTGACATAGAAGGACCAGCAGAACATCAACGAATCCGGGAGGTTGCACCACATATACTTCTTCGTCAAAATCCCCGTGGAAAAATGCATTCTTGATATCTAGCTGTAGTAATGGCCATTCATAGGGAATAACTAAGGCCAAGAGTATGCGGACAGAGGTCATTCTGGCAACTGGGGAGAATGTCTTAAAATAATTCTCATAATAGGTCTGAGAATACCCTTTACCCACCAGACAAGCCTTTAGGCGATCATGGGTGCCATCCGATTTTACTGTTATCGTGAATACTCATTTGCAACCTACTGCCATTTTACTACGCAGCAAATCTACCAAGTCCCAAGTAGGCAAGGGGGACCCGTGGGAGGTGGGGGTGCTGGGAGTGGGCAAGGGGGACGCGAGGGAGGCGGAGGGGAAAGGGAACTGATCTAGGGTTATGATGAGAAGACTACATATATATAGGAAGGCTAACCCCTCTCTTTATAATTTTACCCGTTGTTGGACAAAAGCCCATATATATATATATATATATATATATATATATATATATATATATATATATATATATATATATATATATATATATATATTGTTTTGAGTTAAATTATGATTTAAAGAATCTGGACCTGATTAGTATTAACTTCGATTTAAATAATTTTGGAAGAGATATGAGTAATGGCATATAAAGGGAACTAAATATATTTCTTAATAGTAAGATCCTTATCTCTAGCATGCTCCAGAGTCCAGATAGATTAGGTTAATTTTAGATCTACTTAGGATCTTATCTTATTCATTACTTTAAAATATTTATGATATTTTGGAGGAACCGAGCTCATCTCCTGCTCATTTATTTTAATATTTTATATTAAGTATTTAATTCAGTACTTATATATATACTATTATTAGCAAAATTTACTCCATGAACTCTTTTATTGGACTTATATAATTACTATATTATTTATTATTGTTAAAATTATAAGGACTTTATTATACTATCTTATACTTCATAAAATACATTGGAATATTAGCTCTAGAGTTTATGAAATTACTCAACTATTATGTTTATTTATTTTAAGGTCAAATTAAATTTTTTGAAAATACATGAAATTTGGAAATTTTGGACAGGGGGTTTACACATTAAAACGGTAATATTTTATTTGGTAGAAAAAAATTCTGAAAACATGGAATTATACTCCTTACCTTGGAATATAGAACAATATAATACTATTGAAAAAGAGATTGGCACAACTCTAAACTAAGACTTTGCACACCTCATCCAGGACTATTCTTGAATTCAAGAATACTATTGAAAAAGAGATTGGATAAAGAACAAAAGATTCAATTCAAGATATATCATTTGACACGTAAGGGATTCAAGAAAAGCTATTTTTTTTTGAATAAAATGGTAAATGGATTATTGAATATCCTCTTCTGATAGATTGAAAATTAAAAGGTATATCAAATTATCTAGAATTTAATAGAATAAATTATGGTGTAAATGAATGGTGATACATAAATCAATATGAAGGAGGGCACAAGATCTCTGGATCGATAGATTTGGGAGTAAGATATGAAATTTTGAAGGAAGTATGATTACTGAATTATCAATTGTGAAAGAATAGATAAATTATTAAAGAACAAAATGGTCAAAAAATAAAATGATCAGGGGAACAAGTATATATTATACACTAATATATGTATATATATTTATACCCTAGAAGAAATTTTCTAGTAACAAGCTTGGTCATATTGACAAGGCAACCTCTTTCTAAGAACCTAATATAACATTACTACCCCGAGCATATGAAAATCCAACGGATATTTTTATTTAGATCCCAAGTGTTTTATCTTATACCATTCCATTACTTCTTACAAAATCAATCAATCATTTATCACTAGATAACTTGCCAAGTTGACTGCATTAGAATATCATTCAGTATTATACATTAAGTAGTTATAAAAGAACCCAACTAGACTCAAAATTATTCTTGTATTAATTCATCTTCTATCTTCGGAGAACTTCTAGTCTAAAATATAACTGACTAAATATGAGTCTCTTTATTCCCTACGATCTGAATCTTCCAACCATCATTCTCAGTTATCCGAACAATTCAACCAAGACATTCAATATTGCCTTTTATAAACTTAGAATTATTGATTAACTTGATTTATGAGGAAGACTTCATATATATAGGAGAGGCTAACCCATTTCTCCATCACTCTACCCAATGTGGGACTTAAGTCTATTACTAATACTAATACTTAACACCCACTCTCAAGTTGGAGCGTATATGTCAATCAAGCCCAGCTTGTTACACAAAAATTTAATCCGAGAACCAAAAAGAGACTTCATAAAGAAATCAGCTATATGATCATCGGTCCTCATGTGTTGAAACTTTATCATCCTATTTTGATACTCATCACGGACGAAGTGGATGCCAATTTTATTATGCTTTATCCTTTCATAGAACACAGGATTGATAGTAATATGGATACCAGACTGGTTATTATACTATATATTTGTTGCTTTAGATCATGCTACTTCTCCCAGTTCTTGTAGCAGCTGCTTCAGATATAGCATCTATGTTGTGCCATAAGCAATAACTCAATATTCTGCTTCGAAACTTAATCGTGCCATCATACTCTGCTTCTTACTCTTCTACGATACCAAGTTTTCACGAATAAATACTGATTAACCAAATATAGATTGTCTATCCGCCAGGCTTGTACCTCATTCAACATCAGTAAAGCACTCAATATTTATATATCCCTGATTTTCTATGCAAATTCTTTTTCCAGGATTTTTTATTAGATACGCAGAATTCTGAACTTCTTGCCAATTTGGAACACATGTAGAAGACTTAAAACTACTCGTGATACTGATGGAAAAGAAAATATCTTGACGAGTCATAACTGCCAAGTAGTTGAGTTTTTTAACTACTCGACGATATTGTTCCGGATTAGTCATCAGTACCCCATCGTCGGGGAGTAACTTTTATTCTAGGTCAATTGGCGATGTTGACCCCCTTATCTTTCATCATTCCTGCATCATTTAATATGTTTAGAATATACTTCCTCTAAGACATAAAAATGTACCTCTTTCTCCGTACAACTTTAACACCCAAGAAGTAGTTCAACGATCCCATATTCTTGGTCTGAAACTGTTATCCTAGAAACTTCTTTAGTCCTACAATATCCTGACTGTCATCTCCTATGATCATAATACCATCAACATAGACACCAAGTAGTATCCTTCCAACAAATGCCTGTCGGTAAAATATTGAATGATCCATCTTCGATTAACACATGCCAAATTGAGTAACAACATAAATAAATTGACCAAACGATGTACGAGGTGATTGTTTGCGACCATAGAGGTCCTTCCTTAGATAAAATACTTTACCCTCCCTTTCAACGAACCCGAAAGATTGTACCACATACACTTCTTCTTCAAGATCCTCGTGTATTAAGGCATTCTTGATATCTAGCTGAAGTAATAGCCAGTCATAGTGAACAACTAAGGACAAGAGTACGCGTACAGAGGTTATCTTGGAAACTAGGGGGAATATCACAAAATAATCCTCACCTTAAGTCTGAGAATATCCTTTAGCCACCATACGAGCCTTTAGTCGATCAAGAGTTGTCATCCAGTTTTACTTTGGTCGTGAACACCTATTTGCAACCTACTGCCTATTTACTAGGCGGCTAATCGACCAAATCACAAGTATGGTTCTCCCATAGCACTTTTATCTCCTATTCCATAGCAGCACGCCAACCAGGATGTTTGAGACCCTCCTCGACTAAATTAGGAATCTGAATCACATCAATAGTAGCGATCAAGGACTGAGTGTGGCTCACAAGCCCTTTGTAGTTTTCAACATACAAGGGATGATCATGACAGGCATGGTGAGGTCGAGCTAGAGGAATAGACGAAGGAGAATCAGTGGAGCTAGAGGAGGAATATGGCTCTATGACTGTAGGCGGAGGCACCATCTGTGATACTCATTCGGACAATGACAGTACAAACTGAATCAGTATCTACGAACCGTCAGACCGGGATACTGGCTAGGTAGGGAAGGGCACCCTTACGGGGGAATATTGTGTTTGAATGGTAAATAAAAAAAATCTCTTCTGGGTAAACTTGGGGCACTAGACCTGTAATTTGTGAAAGTGGAGGAAACTCGATTTCAACAATGGTAACGTTTCGAGAAAAAAATACCTCTTCTTGGTAGGAAAAAATAATGATACCCTTTCTGATCTATAGGATACCCAAAAAAAATATATTAGATTTTCTTAGAATCTAATTTAGAAAGGTTTGGTCGGTTATCCCGAACATAACACAAGCAACCAAAAAATTTGAGAGGTAGAGAAAATGGCTCTCGATCGGGATATAGCCGAGAAAATAGAGAACACCATTAAAAATCAATGATGGCATGCGATTAATAAGATAGTATGTTGTAAGTACCGTATCTGACCAAAATTTTATGGGAGCACGTATTTGAAACATAAGAGCACGCATTATTTTCGAGAGATGACGATTCTTGCATTCGCCCACACCATTCTGTTATGGTGTATAGGAACATGATGCTATATCGAGACAGATGTAAATTGAACTTACGAGACATATACTCATGACCATTATCACTTCGAAGTCATTTAATCGGAATACCAAATTATGGTTTGATTTCCACATAAAAATTGTACCAAATTTCAAATAGTTCGGAGCGATTTGTCATAAGATAGACAAAAGTGTCACAAGAGTAATCATCAAGAAATTTAACAAAGTATTTGAAACCCATCATTGAGTCAACCGGACATGGTCCCATATATCAGAAAGGACCAACTCGAAAGTAGCAGATGTAAATTTTTTTTGACTCACGGATGGAAATTCGGTAATGTTTAGCCAAACTACACGACTTACGATAAAAACATGAATATATAAAGATGGGTACAAATTCTGGAGAGCTTGGATAGATGGATAGCCTAATCGGTAGTGTAGATCAAAAGGATCGAGATTCATGCCGACATAAGCCACAGAGGAAGGTACGTCAAATAGGTACAAGCCTCTACCCACATGCCCCATATCGACAGTCTTTCTAGTCTTTAGGTGATGAAAAATATAAACATTAGGAAAAACTATTATCGAGCAATGCATGTAGCAAGTAATCTGACTAATGGAAAGTAAACTAAACGGGTTACTAGGTATATGTAATACAAAATTGATTGATAATCCGGAAGAAAGATGGGAACTTCTACGTCCACGGACTATTAAGGAACCACCATTGGCAACAGTAATATCGAAAAAATATTCTACCGATATATAATTGTGTATCATACCTGCATTGCAAGTCATATGAGCGAACACACCAGAGACAATCGCTTACTGCTTCAACCTTATCACATATGTTAAAGAGTACCTGGTTGTGGATCCAGATGTGGCCTCACTATGACGTTGATCTTGGAACTCAAGAAAAATTGTATATGACTCTATAGTTATCTGGATAGATCAAATGCCATCATCATGAGCGTCTGATATAATATTGGTGGTAGGAAATTTAGGACACTACTGTCACGCCCCAAATCTCGAAAGGGTCATTCGTCCTCGCTGGATCCTTTACGGAACCGATTCGTCCTCGCTAGGGGCGTGATGTCGTACGAGCCTGGAGTTGCGCTCGCACAAGTCAAGAACTTGCAGTTTTAGGAACCCATTTTGAAACACAATTGATAAAACACATTCACAGAGATTTGAACACAAATGCGGAAGAAACATGCTTTTTTATTGAATATTCAGAGTAATTTACATAGAGTTTACATTGATGCGCCTTCTCGGCTATTGAATTACATTTCAAAAAGATAACTCAAAATGCAGGGCGCGCTCCGTCAGATAGTCCACGTCGTTTGCACATTACGCCCTTGTATAGATTGAAGTCTTTGCCTCCAAAATGAACTGACTCCAGCTATACTTCAAAATAGAAGCGCTCCTAACGCCTCCTCGCTATGCTCTAGCGTTGCACCGTCTGAGTGCCTGAAATAGTTGCCCACAACGTGGGTCAGTACTCAACTTATACTGGTGAGCGGGATGAATCCCACTCGACTAAATCGACACTAGCTTGTTAGGGGCGAGCATGCATTAAGATAGCTTCTATAAGGAAGCAAGTGAAATCAATTCATATCAGTTGCATGTTTTGATAGGAATGAAAATAGCAGTGAATCCAACCAGTACACCGATTGCTTACTTAATCGATGCACGCCTTCCCTGAAACGAAAACACAAGTATACTTACCATCTGCACAAGATAATAAGTTAGCATGCGTTCTATACTATGCGGTCATTGGTGTGATCGACACCTTAGGGAAATATTTCAAGCTTAGCGGCGCGCCCTATCAGCCCGGGTAGCAAGCCCTGCTGGAGGTTCCGCTAAGCATCGTGACGAGCACGAATCAAATATTTCCCTCCGGATCGATACGGTTCCAGTGCCCCGGAAAGCCATTTCGAGGAAAGCCAAACCCTGTGCACAAGTTGTCCCAGACCATGCAAATGCATGAAATAATTCATATTACATACAATGCGTCTAATTTAACAGAAGAAGTTAAGCAGCAACATATATATTTCTCATGCAACAGTTTATATTTCCCAAGCGGTGTTCCGACTCAGTTATCCCATAAGTTCAAACTCTAACCGAGGCACTAGGCCGCCACCAACAACCAACTTCCTTTTCTCAAAACCTCAGTTTATAATACAAGCAAGTATATGATAATTTAGCCTACAAATCCCAAGTTCCTTTCTTAGTGGCTGGCATGCCTGTGGCTAAGGATTTCCTAGGCGTCCAATCGGGCATCATCGAGTGAACGATTGAAACTTAGAGATGTTGGCATGAAGAAGTAGGAAAGAAGGGACCAAACCACTCACTGGTTAAGGGAAAGAGCTGAAACTAGGAATCCCGCTAGCGACGATCAAACGTCAGTTGCACGGACCTGAAACAGCACGAGCACCGAGTTAGAAATCTTGCCTATCCTTCCTTGCCGAACTCCCCAAAACCTCAAGCTCCAAACGATAAAACCGACAGCGAAAACCAAGCAAATCGAAAGCAACACAAATCCAAAACCTCAAAGCAACAAGCAAGCAAAAATCCAAGCAAAACCAAGCTACCAAAACACGAAAACTATTGGACTCGTTTCAATAGAGGCCTTTCCATGAGTTGGAAAGGATCATCACATTTTGTCCGTAGCAAAGATGTCGAGATCTAAGTTACGACTCAGACGGACTAGCCACAAGCCCAATTACGTAATGCTCGTCCCGGTCGTATCGGGATTTGAGGCACTACATAATATACCACTAAGAAAAAGTTTCGACCCGAAACTTAAGAACAAGGCCCTACCTCCGACTCGGTGAACAATGAAGGATACTTCTCCTTCATCTCCTCTTCGACTTCCCAAGTTGATTTCCCAGCTGTATGGTTCCGCCACAGCACGCGAACCAAGAACATCGTACGGTTGCGAAGTACTTTATCCTTACGATCCAGAATCCGCACCGGCTCCTCCGAGTATGACAAATTCGTGCACAATTCTAGCTGTTTGAAGCTAACTACATGACTCGAGTCATGCACATACTTTCGCAGTTGAGAAACGTGGAATACGTTGTGCACTCCAGCCAAGGTGGGAGGTAGTACAATTCGGTATGCCACAGCTGCCACCCGTTCCAGTATTTCAAAGGGGCCGACAAACCTGGGACTCAGCTTGCCCTTCACGCCGAAATGCATCACTCCACACATCGGCGTCACTTTCAAGAAGACATGATCCCCGACCATGAACTCCAAGGGCCTACAATGAGTATCGGCATAGCTTTTCTGTCGGCTTTGCGCAGTGCGGAGTCTTTCCCGAATCAAGCGAACTTTCTCGACTGCCTGCTCCACCAGCTCTGGCCCGAGTACCTGTCGCTCGCCGACTTTGTCCCAACAGATTGGAGATCGACACTTGCGCCCATAAAGTGCTTCGTACGGTGCCATCTGGATGCTCGATTGGTAGCTGTTGTTGTACGCAAACTCCGCCAACGGAAGGTGCGTGTCCTAACTAGTCTTTAAATCGATAGCACACAGCCGTAACATATCTTCAAGTATCTGATTTGTCCTCTCTGTTTGGCCATCAGTCTGGGGGTGGTATGCGGTACTGAACTGTAGCTTGGTTCCCAAAGCAGACTGTAGGCTAGTCCAGAAACGAGATAAGAAACGTCCGTCATGGTCAGAGACGATAGAAGCGGGCACTCCGTGTAATCGGACAATCTCGTCTATGTAGATCTGTGCTAACCGATCGACGCTCCACGCAACTTTTATGGGAAGAAAGTGGGCTGATTTGGTCAAACGATCAACTATGACCCAAATCGCATTATGCCCCCGTGGCGTCTTCGGAAATCCCACAATGAAATCCATAGAGATGTTGTCCCATTTCCACTCGGGAATAGCGAGGTTTTGCATCTCCCCGCCGGGCCTCTGATGTTCAGCTTTCACCTGTTGGCAGGCCATGCACTGTGACACAAAGGTCGCCACATCCCGCTTCATACCTTTCCACCAGAAGGTACCGCGTAAGTCCTTGTACATCTTAGTGCTCCCCGGATGCAAAGAATACTTCGCGTAGTGCGATTCTGCCATAATTTTCCTCCGGAGTTCAGGGTCGCTTGGGACGCATAGCCTTCCTTTCATTTGTAAGGCCCCATCTTCGCCTGCCACAAATTCAGACGTCTTCCCCGCCGAGATCAATCCGCGTACTTTCGCTAGGAACTGATCGCCCTCCTGAGCTGACTTGATTCTAACTCGTAAACTCGGTTCAAGGCGGAGTGGTGCCAGCTGCACTCCTTGCTGCCGAACTCGAAATTCGATGCCCATCGCCTCTAGATCTCGAAGTAAGCGGTTGTTTATAGATAACGAGCCCACGTGCTTTCGACTCAGAGCATCAGCAACGATGTTTCCCTTGCCCGGAGTATATACGATCGTTAGATCATAGTCCTTAATAAGTTCTAGCCAACGCCGCTGCTGGAGGTTCAATTCCCGTTGGGTGAATAGATACTTGAGGCTCTTGTGATCTGTGAAGATTTTGCAAGCAACACCGTAAAGATAATGCCTCCACAACTTCAATGCAAATACAATCGCCGCCAATTCTAAGTCGTGCGTCGGGTAGTTTTTCTCGTGCGGCTTCAGTTGCCTGAAGGCGTACGATATTACCTTGTCCCGTTGCATGAGTACACATCCCAAGCCGAGTCCTGAAGCGTCACTGTATATCTGAAACTCTTCTACCCCATCCGGAAGTGCTAAAATCGGAGCTGAAACAAGACGCCGCTTAAGTTCCCGAAAGCTAGCTTCGCATTCTTCACTCCATTTGAATACAATCCCTTTCTGAGTAAGGCGAGTCAAAGGCGAGGCCAGTTTAGAGAAATCTTTCACGAACCTACGGTAGTACCCTGCTAGGCCGAGAAAGCTTCGAATTTCACTAGCTGACGTAGGTTGTTTCCAGTCCACCACCGCCTCTATTTTCTTCGGATCTACGGCGACGCCTTCTGCCGAGACGACATGACCAAGGAACGCCACGCTGTTCAACCAGAACTCGCACTTGCTGAGCTTAGCGAACAACTTATGTTCTCGTAATGTCTACAACACGATCTTCATGTGTTCCTTGTGTTCCGCCTCGTTCTTGGAATAAATTAGAATGTCGTCGATGAATACAACGACAAACTTGTCAACGTACAGCCGAAACACGCGGTTCATCAGATCCATGAAAGCTGCAGGGGCGTTCGTTAAGCCGAACGACATCACGAGAAACTCATAGTATCCGTAACGAGTTCTGAACACAGATTTTTGAATATCTTCTGGTTTGATCTTTAACTGGTGATACCCTGACCTGAGGTCAACTTTGGAGAAAACAGTTGCACCTTGCAGCTGATCAAACAAGTCATCTATCTTTGGCAAAGGGTACTGATTTCGGACGGTCGCCTTATTTAATTCCCGGTAGTCGATACACAGCCGCATGGATCCATCCTTCTTTTTCACGAACAGTACTGGAGCACCCCACGGAGAAACGCTTGGACGTATGTATCCTCGGTCCAACAGGTCTTGCAACTGAACCTTAAGTTCTTTTAACTCTGCTGGAGCCATTCGATAAGGTGCCTTCGATATCGGTCGCGCATCCGGAAATGTGTCGATGCTAAATTCGATCTCACGATCAGGAGGCATTCCAGGCAGCTCGTCGGGGAACACGTCGAGGAAATCTGCTATAACATCAGCCTGAGCTGCATTTGCACTTTCCTGCCGAGTATCTCGAACTGAAGCTAAGTACCCTTCACAACCCGAATGCAGCATACGCCTTGCCAAAATTGCTGATATCACCATTGCCGTCTTCGGTGCAGCGCTGCACGAATAGTAGAAGTCTGCCTCGCCGGGTAGATGAAATACGACTCGCTTCTCCGCGCACTCGATTGTTGCATGGAAAGAACCCAACCAATCCATCCCGAGAATAATATCGTAATCCTTAATGTCCAGTACAATGACATCTAAGGAAAGCTTCCTTCCTCCGATGCAAATATAACCATCCCTACAGATCGCATGGGCGGACATGTCGACTCCCGAAGGTGTGCTTACGCAAAGATTCATAGATAAGGGAGTAGAAGCTAATTTATGCTCAACAGTAAAATCAGCAGATATGAAGCTATGCGTAGTACCTGAATCAAATAAGACTCTAGCGGGCAAATCTCTGAAAAGTAATGTACCTGTTACGACCGTTTCAGAGACAGATGCCTCATCCCGAGTCAAGGCATAGACTCGGCCCTGAGCACCTTGGCGTTGTGGATTAACTGGCACAGCATTGGCATCACTTGCTGGAGGCCCCCTGTTCTGATTATTCCCGTTATTTTGATTCGGCTTACCCTTCCGGCAGTTAAACTATTTATGGCCCAGACGACCACATTTGAAACATCCAGTAACCCGACACTCGTTTACTCGATGCCCTGCTTTGCCGCACCTGGTACAGTTCGGTGCCTGGGATTGACCTCTATTATCAGACGTGTGCGGACGCTTTTGTGCTCCGGACCCTCCCGTTTCCTGAGGTCGTTTGTTGTTGTTGTTGGTACGGGGGGTTTGCGCCTCTGCCTTTGGGGGATGACGCCCAAAGATCCGCTTGCTGCCCAGCGCAGCTTTGTAGCATTCTCTATAGGTTTGACACTTTTGATTGATGACGTCCCTACACAACTCATCATTCAAACCTTTCTGGAAGCGATAGCACCACGCCTGCTGGTTAGGCAGGAAGTGCCCAGCAAACTTTGCCAGCTTAGCAAATACTGAGTCGTAATCATCAACAGACAAACTTCCTTGCACCAGATTGCTGAAGTCGTTCTCCTTCTGTTGACGCACGACTCTGGGAATATACTGTTCAATGAAAGCTGATTTGAATATTTCCCAAGTAATTTTACAGTTGGGATTGGCATCGTAAATCCCTTGCTTCGTTGCCTCCCACCAATCATGCGCACGCAGTTCCAGCTGAACTGATGCACAGGCAACTCACTTAGACCCCCGGATGCCAACCAGGTTGAAGAGTCCCTCCAGCTTAGCAATCCATCCCAGAACTACGTCCGGTTCCGCTCGTCCATTGAACGTAGGGGGATGCATTTTTGTGAACTCTGCTGCTCGGCAGGTGTTCCTAGCTGAAGGCTGAGTTTCTTCGGACTCATCCTCTACCGCCACGGTCGGTGGCGTTGTTGTTGCGATCGTTCCCCTGTTGCTGGGTACCAATGATGCAATCAGTTGCATCATAGTATCCAGCTGCTTCTGCTGAGCGACAAATTACGTCTGAATATTTGCCTGCTGAGTAACGGCCTATTGCTGCTGCGCCTCCATGAGGTGCATCAGCCGTTCTGACATCCCGTTTGAACCCGCTCCTTCGGATTCTCCTGAACTTGTTGGGTCACTTCGAATAGGCTGAGCACTGCTTGCAGCGGCAGTGTTTTTCTAAGCCATTTGCTACAAAAGAGAGTAGCTTGTTAACATCTCAAAATCGATAGATTTTATATCTACGGGCTCATTGTATAGGCGACTCATCTGATGCAGCGGACGCCGAAGGCAACTCAATAGAGAGGCGCATCAAACTCCTTTATATTCTTTTGAAATCCCAAGGAAGTACAACCGTGCTCTGATACCAATATGTCATGCCCCAAATCCCGAAAGGGTCGTTCGTCCTCGCTGGATCCTTTACGGAACCGATTCGTCCTCGCTAGGGGCGTGATGCCGTGCGAGCCTGGAGTTGCGCTCGCACAAGGCAAGAACTTGCAGTTTTAGGAACCCATTTTGAAACACAATTAATAAAACACATTCACAGAGATTTGAACACAAATGCAGAAGAAACATGCTTTTTCATTGAATATTCAGAGTAATTTACATAGAGTTTACATTGATGCGCCTTCTCGGCTATTGAATTACATTTCAAAAAGATAACTCAAAATGCAGGGCGTGCTCCGTCAGATAGTCCACGTCGTTTGCACATTATGCCCTTGTATAGATTGAAGTCTTTGCCTCCAAAATGAACTGACTCCAGCTATACTTCAAAATAGAAGCGCTCCTAACGCCTCCTCGCTATGCTCTAGTGTTGCATCGTCTGAGTGCCTGAAATAGTTGCCCACAACGTGGGTCAGTACTCAACTTGTACTGGTGAGCGGGATGAATCCCACTCGACTAAATCGACACTAGCTTGTTAGGGGCGAGCATGCATTAAGATAGCTTCTATAAGGAAGCAAGTAAAATCAATTCATATCAGTTGCATGTTTTGATAAGAATAAAAATAGCAGTGAATCCAACCAGTACACCGATTGCTTACTCAATCGATGCACGCCTTCCCTGAAACGAAAACCCAAGTATACTTACCATCTGCACAAGACAATAAGTTAGCATGCGTTCTATACTATGCGGTCATTGGTGTGATCGACACCTTAGGGACATATTTCAAGCTTAGCGGCGTGCCCTATCAGCCCGGGTAGCAAGCCCTGCTGGAGGTCCCGCTAAGCATCGTGACGAGCACGAATCAAATATTTCCCTCTGGATCGATACGGTTCCAGTGCCCCGGAAAGCCGTTTCGAGGAAAGCCAAACCCTGTGCACAAGTTGTCCCAGACCATGCAAATGCATGAAATAATTCATATTACATACAATGCGTCTAATTTAACAGAAGAAGTTAAGCAGCAACATATATATTTCTCATGCAACAGTTTATATTTTCCAAGCGGTGTTCCGACTCAGTTATCCCATAAGTTCAAACTCTAACCGAGGCACTAGGCCGCCACCAACAACCAACTTCCTTTTCTCAAAACCTCACTTTATAATACAAGCAAGCATATGATAATTTAGCCTACAAATCCCAAGTTCCTTTCTTAGTGGCTGGCATGCCTGTGGCCAAGGATTTCCTAGGCGTCCAACCGGGCATCATCGAGTGAACGATTAAAACTTAGAGATGTTGGCATGAAGAAGTAGGAAAGAAGGGACCAAACCACTCACTGGTTAAGGGAAAGAGCTGAAACTAGGAATCCCGCTAGCGACGATCAAACGTCAGTTGTGCGGACCTGAAACAGCACGAGCACCGAGTTAGAAATCTTGCCTATCCTTCCTTGCCGAACTCCCCAAAACCTCAAGCCCCAAACGATAAAACCGACAGCGAAAACCAAGCAAATCGAAAGCAACACAAATCCAAAACCTCAAAGCGACAAGCAAGCAAAAATCCAAGCAAAACCAAGCTACCAAAACACGAAAACTATTGGACTCGCTTCAATAGAGGCCTTTCCATGAGTTGGAAAGGATCATCGCATTTTGTCCGTGGCAAAGATGCCGAGATCTAAGTTACGACTCAGACGGACTAACCATAAGCCCAATTACGTAATGCTCGTCCCGGTCGGATAGGGATTTGAGGCACTACAACTACCACTTGAAATGGCCATTCTGACCACAGTTGAAGCATGTGTGCAGTCTTCCTTCGTCATGACCGCCATTGCCTCGTCCTCCATCATGACCAGCATTTTGACCACAACGTCATCCACCACGACCACCATAAAATCTAGCACGATCAGCATAAAGTACAGATCGATCATCAGGAGCATCATCCGGACTATTCTCAATAACTTTCGCTACCCGAAGAAAACGATAATGAGCCTCCATTAGAGACCAAACATCATATCCAGCAATGATAAGAGAGAGTGCAGAGTCTACACCAGGACAAAGAGATACGAGATATGATATGATATGAAGATGCTCATATTTAGCCCTTGCTTCATTAATATCTGTTGTGAGGGATAATGTCACTACCACTTTTTCTAGGAAATGGTATTTTAGTAATTTCATATTTAATTAAATATTGTGCTTGATAAATAATTATTTGTTGTATTATTTAATTATTATTAGATGTTAGTTATTTAATTTAGACTTATGTTAGTGGACCTAACTATTTTAGTTTGGACCCATGGACCAACATGAATTAATTAGTTAGACTTAGCCCATTTAGAAAGCCCATTGTTAAGGAGATAGATTAAATTAATTAAATCATTAGACTAGAAGCTTCCTTCCTTAATTATTTCTTCATGAGAGGCCCCAAAGAGTATAATGGACATTACATGATAACTTGAGGGAGAGGAAAGGGGCCAGCCTATTTAATTAGAGGAAGAAATTTTTCTCTCCTCTTTTTATTATAAATCTAGATCTAGAATTTTCCACTACCAAATTTTCTTCATTCTCATTTTATTTCCCTACCAAATTTTATTCCAATTCCTTCCCAAATCACCATTAAAGACTTGAGAAGAAAAGATCTAGAAGGAGGAAGCAAGAATCTACAAAGAGGAGCAAGGATCTACAAGTTGGAGGCAATTTTATCTCAATTTGAGGTTTTATTGGAAATCCATCTCTCAATAGGTATAATTCAGTTTTTTCCCTTAAGTTAAGTTCTAAATATGAGATTGAACTATGGAAAATCATTCCATATGCATAGGCTACCCATAGGATTTAGTTTTGTGTTCATAGGAGGCCTATGAAGAAAGTTATGGTACTTTTTGTGTCAATTTTGGAAGAATTCCGAGATTGATATTTGTTGTGTGTGTAAATTGATCCTATAGATCAATTTGGCATGTGTTTATGTATTTGGGGCTAGTGTCATATCCACAATTGGATACGTGTAGGTGGTATCCCAATAATTTGGTGATACATGTTATTTTGGGGGTTTTTCCTCCGACACGGGATTTTGTACTTGTTATATTTTGACACGGACATGTAGATCTATATTTGACACTTCGTATTGTTCATAAATAATATATGTGACTTATTTGTGTCCTTTAGAGTATAATTGGATGTGTGGTGGACTCGTGTCACATGCGTATCCTAGATCTAGTTGGATACGGTGTGATACTCTCCATATATTGTGTAATTGTATATAGACCTAATTATTGTGCTCTTAATTCATAAAATTTGTAATTGTGTATATATATATAGATATTATATATGTATTATAATGTATTTATTATAGTGTTTTTTGTATCATAGATCTATGTATTATATATGTACTAAGAGAATATATATATATTATGTAGCATTTCTTCTACATGTATTAATAAATATGTTATAGTATATAGTATGGGTATATATGTATATATTTTTTTATAAAATACATAGGTATGTTTTATTGGGTAATTATATTATTTATAGTTGTTATATGATTATTTATATATATGTATAGATGTATAATTATAATATATTTATGTATGTGTGGGTGGTGGCTATGTCCTAATATGTACATATTAATAAGGGGGTATAATTATAGTTTATTGGTATTTATATATATATATATATATATATATATATATATATATTTATTGGGTTTATATATATATATGTTATATATATATATATATATATATATATATATATATATATATATATTTATAGGCTTTTAGCGACAGGATATTAATAACAGCAGTCGCTGTCATTAATAACAACGGAAATTAGACAGCAGCCGCTACAGCAGTGGCGGCGGTATTTAATATATATATATATATATATATATATATATATATATATATATATATATATATATATATATATATATATATATTTATAGGCTTTTAGCGACAGGATATTAATAACAGCAGTCGCTGTCATTAATAACAACGGAAATTAGACAGCAGCCGCTACAGCAGTGGCGGCGGTATTTAATGACAGCTGTTGTTGTCATTAAATAGCAGCAGTAGCGGCGGGGAGAGGCAGAAACAGCGACAGCAGATTAGGTGACGGTTGTAAACCATCACCAAAACAGCAAGCAGCAGCAGAAATTTAGCAGCAACAGCGACAACAACTTCGGCGACAGGCAGAAACTGTCGCTATAAAGCCAGCGTATCAGAAATCAGTATTTCAGCACAGTTTTCAAAAACGATTGGAAAATTTTATATTTATATAATTATATACTTTTAAATATATATATGTATATATATATATATATGTATTAATATTGATATAATATATTATTAATTGCTAAATTCTTCATATGTATAATACTTAGTATATATGTATATATATATATATATATATATATATATATATATATATATATATATATATATATATATATATATATATAAGGGTAATTAATATAACAAGGTATTGGAAATTACCTTGAGGAAACCAAGGTATTTGGGGATATCTAAAGTATTAGATTTGGGTATCAAGTTTGTGATTATTGTTGAGATACCAAGTTTGTCAAAACTATGGTACCTATTTGATGTTGTAATTGTGATTCTATATTATTATAAATATTTGTTTGATTTATTTTATTGGTGTTATACCTTGGAAATTACGTATCCGAAGATATGGTATCATAACTTTTAAGATGAGGTTTCTATAGCTTAGACTTTAGTATCTTGACACGATATTTTTGTGTTAGACTTGTGCAACCTAGAATTAGATAGTTGACCATAGTTGACTCAGAGTTGATCATAGTTGACTTTTGACTTAGAATTGACTTATTTGCCTAGAATTGACTAGTTTAACTTATTCTCTTTTCGGAACCTTGTATTGATGTTGTATTCCATATCTAGGTCTTCGAGGCACCGTATCAGACATCTGTGAGACTATTCTTTGGACTTCAGGCGAGTACATTCTTTGATAGTTTTTTATTTATGATATCCTCTATGTTCATTGTATCTAGTGTAGATATCCATGTTCTTTTAACACTATGGTTACATGGATTGATATATCCGGATCTCGTTATGAGATATTATTCCTTGGTATATGGTGTATATGGTGCAAGTATTGTTTCATTGGTTATCTTGTACATGTACAGACAATGATTCTCGGGAAGACTAGCTATCTTCTTAGGGAATCTCATGCCATAACATACCGTGGTTGGATCTATTATACCAGTCGAGGGTGAGGAGTATTAGTATAGATATGTGATCAATACCCCTATTATATCAAGTACTGATTACTGAATAGTGTTGATCATACACCACACGTATGATTAGCCAGGCCGTATTGCATCTTGCCCAAGCTGATCATATATTTAGTTAGTACTCACACACTTAGTCATTAGTATTCTTGTTCATTGGCATATTGTTCATAATTATATTTATTCCAGTATTTTCTTATTGTATGTATCTCTCGTATCTATTATGCATCTTGTATATTGACATCTATTTACTGCTACATAGTTTTTATCATTGATTAGAACTGCTGTTAGAGATGTACTCTTCTCCTTTTCTGACTGGATATATTTTTTTAGATGACACTGAGGAGTGTTACCCTACCTATTATGGACCTCAGGATGTTGTGGGCTTAGATTCTGAGACCCTGGCTCAGGACGAACTTATCCCAACTGAGACAGTTGACCCAGGAGTTGTAGCTACATAGTTTTTTTTGTATTAGATTTGCCCTGGCTTATTTTGTTATTTTTTTAGACTCATTAATGTATTATTTTAGACTCATGAGTTGTATTATGATTATTCTATTCTTTATCTGATTCATGTTCCTTTTCATCTTAGTTCTATGATTGAGTATATTATCATTATTGGTGGTTCATTATATTGTTAGATAGATTATCCAGACATCGTTCTATCGCCGATTCTGCGGCATAGGCTAGGCATTGTTTTTGACTTGTACCCTTACACCAGGTGCGGGTCATAACATATTTTTAGTGGTGGCCCATGCAGGTCTAGCTTCACAAAGTATGTGATATCGTGGTAGTGCGACAATTTAATTATACTACTGTGAACCTGCGATAGGATATAGGCTGAGATACTCAATCACACCTAGAAAAATTCTTTTGATTCAACTATTCTTCTTTGATTTTGATACTTGGTCTCTAAATTTGTCCTTTCCTTGAATATTTTATATCTTGTGCCATATTGATTCTTTCTTTCGCTTTGTCTCAGGGTGCCACCTAAGACTAGATCGCAGCAGGGGAGAGCAGCTTCTGAGAAGTCTGTAACATCCCGAGGGCCTACACCAGTCACTTCTTCAGTAATTGGAGTGTCAGCTGCTTTCGGAGGTCTACCACCTACTCAGAGGACTGTGCCAGCTATATCTGATGGGCTTCCACCTCCACCTCCTGTGCCAGCAGATGCGTCACAGATGTTTACACTATTTTGTCAGATGCTCGAGGCATAGAGGGCTCAGTCAGAGGCATATCAGAGGCAGACCAACATTCTACGGCAGGGTATTGAGAGTGCTCATCAGCTTGCTCGTGCTGTAGTTGAGAGAGGAGTTTCGGTCCAATAACAGAATGTTCCTCAGGTTGCTCATTATCGGCCAGGCAACTTTCAGGACTTCAAGAAACTGGAGCCTAGGGTTTTCAAGGGGACGGAGGGCATCGTCTATGCTGATGATTGGCTCGAGGACATTAAGTGTCTTATGAGGGTGTCCCATCTTTCTGAGGATCTGAAGGTTGAGGCGGTAGGACTTTAACTATTCGACGTCGCTCGTACTTGGTTCAGGAATGAGCCGATTCTGGTTGACGCAGGACAATCTTGGGAGGTATTCAAGGACCTTTTTAAGAAGAAGTTTTTTGCCCGGGCAGACAGGCTAAACTTAGGGAGACAGTTTGAGAGTCTTATTCAGAAGAGCATCCATGTGGAGGAGTACGCTGCAGAGTTCGGCAGGTTGAGCCAATTTGTAGAGTATTTGGTGAGAGAGCCGGAAGTTCGAGCTATTCGTTTTCATGAGGGTCTAAACTGGGAAGTAAAGATTCTCATTCCATCTTTTTATGAGACATACTCGGAGATACTTGCGGAGGCACGCAAGGTTGAGCGAGAGTTGGGTTTGAAGCCCAAGAGAGACCGTAATTCTTTTCTGGGGGCCAACGGCAGTACAGTATCTGCCAAATATCCTTATTTCCAGTCCAGACCTTTCTAACAGCCACAATAGAACCAGACTCCAGCTAGGGCGCCTTTTCACTAGGCACCGCAGCAGCAGAGACAGTTACAGTAAGCTCTATACAACTACTATAATATGCCCGACCATATCTGGGAAGTTTGCAGGAGGAGGTTGGGAGTTTGTTTATATTATGGTACTAAAGGGCATCAATCGAGGGAGTATCCTTGTCGTACAGTTCAGGGAGCAGCTTTAGCTCCGAGGACACAGACGATACCACCTGTAACACAGCCGAGGGGATTGCTTCCGACACAGCAGCAGCATTTTGTCTAGCATCAGCAACAAGGAGGTGCTCGATAGGGTCGAGCATTTGCTATAACCGTCGAGAATAATGAACCCATCGGAGATGTCATCGTAGGTTCTATTCTTCTTGATTCCTTTCTAGCTTTAGCTTTGTTTGATAGTGGTGCTTTCCATAGTTTTGTATCTGTTTCTTTTGCTCTGAAGCATAATTTGGTAGCTGAGTCTTTGCTTAGGACTTGCAAGATCATGACCGGAGGAGGCATTATCCTGGTTAATGATATTTGCAAGGATCGAAGAGTTACTCTGGGAGGCCAGGAGTTGAGTGCGTATCTACTTGTAATGCCACTTCCGAGCTACGACATTGTACTCGGGATGGATTAGTTGAGTAGGCACCCTGCTAGCATAGATTGTAGAGGAGGTAGAGTTTTGTTTGGTCCTCCAGGAGAGCCAGAGTTCGAGTTTGCTAGAAGAGCTGCGGAGCAGGAAAAAAGCATTATTTGTGGAGCTATGGTGGAAGACAAGGAGTAGCCACATCCGTTTATAGCAGAGTTCTTGGATGTGTTTCCTGAGGAATTGTCAGGATTACAGCCAGATCGAGATGTTAAATTTTCTATAGACTTGGTGCCAGGTGCAGAACCAATTTTATAGCATGTTTATAGAGTAAACAACAGCAAGCTGGTCGAGTTGAAGAAGTAGGTGGACGAATTACAGGATAAGGGGTTTATCAGATCAAGTTCTTCACCATGGGGAGCCCCGATATTGTTTGTACCGAAGAAGGATGGATCGGTATGCATGTGCATTGATTACAGGGCTTTGAATAATCTTACTATCAAGAATAAGTATCCTTTGCCACGGATTGATCATCTGTTTGATCAGTTGACTGGTGCGAATGTGTTTTCTAAGATAGATTTGAGATCAGGCTACCATCAGGTGAAGGTGAAGCCGATGGACATACCGAAGACTGCGTTTAGAACTCGGTATGGTCAGTATGAGTTTATGGTGATGCCGTTTGGTTTGACTAATGCACCGACGGTATTTATGAGGTTGATGAATAAGGTGTTCCCCCAGTATATTAACAAGTTCATGGTGGTATTCATCGACGACATACTCATATACTCGAGGACACCAGAGGAGCATGATGAGCATTTGAGGATTGTGTTGGATGTGCTGAGGAAGGAGAAGCTGTATGGAAAGTTGTCCAAGTGTGAGTTTTTCTTGGACAAGGTAGAATTCTTGGGGTATCTTGTGACTGGTGATCGTATTTTTGTGGATCCGAAGAAGATTTTAACAGTAGAATCTTGGAAGACCCCGAGTTCGGTAGCAGAGATCAGGAGTTTCTTGGGATTGGTAGGCTACTACAGGAAGTTTGTGCAAGATTTTTTAAGGATTGTCGAGCCGATGACCAGACTCACAAGAAAGGATGTGGAGTTTGTTTGGACGGAGGATTGCTAGGTTGCTTTTGAGGAGTTGAAGAAGAGGTTGACGTCTGCTCCTATTTTGAAGTTGCCATCAGGGTCCGAAGATTTTACTATTTATAGTGATGCATTGGGGAAAGGTTTGGGCTGTGTTCTTCACCAGCATGGAAAAGTGATTGCCTATGCATCCAGGCAATTGCGTTCTCATGAAAAGAACTATCCTACCCATGATTTGGAGTTGGCAGCAGTCATATTCGCTCTGAAGTTGTGGAAACCTTATTTGTACGAAGAGCGTGTGGAGATCTTCACAGACCACAAAAGCTTGAAGTACATTTTCACGTAGAAGGAGTTGAACATGAGGCAGCGTTGGTGGTTGGAACTGATGAAGAATTTTGATATCTCTTTGCAATATCATCCTGGGAAAGCAAATATAGTTGCCGATGCTTTGAGCAGGTATCCGGTAGCTATGTTCTTGACGCAGGATCGATATTTGTTGGAGGACTTGGAGAACTTGGGCATTGAGGTGATTATTCCTGGTTGTGCTATGCAGATGTGGGGATTGCAGATACATTCAAATTTGATGGACAGGATTAAGGCAGCATAGTATAAGGATATATCTCTAAGGAGTATCAGAGGTCAGGTAAGAGCATGATTGGAGGATGATTTCACTATTATAGAGGATGGATCTTTGAGGCATGGAGTTAGATTGTGTGTGCCTAGTGGGAAGCTGCGTGAGAAGATATTGCAGAAAGCGCATCGCTCTCAGTATTCCATGCATCCAGGTGCTAACGAGATGTATCGGGATATGCGAGAGAGTGTATGGTAGTATGGCATGAAGAGGAAAGTGCCACAGTTTGTATCCAGATGCTTAGTGTGCCAGTAGGTGAAAGCCGAAAGGCAGAGGCCAAGAGGTTTACTTCAGCCATTATCCATTCCAGAGTGGAAGTAGGAGGACATTACTATGGATTTTGTGTCCGGACTTCCACGATCTCCAAGAGAGAAAAATACAATTTGGGTCATCGTTGATAGGTTAACCAAGTCGGCCCACTTTTTGCCTTTCAAAGTGGATTTGTCTACGGAGATGCTGGCAGAGATGTATGTGAGGCAGATCATTAGGATACATGGAGTTCCCGTCAGCATAGTCTCAGATCGGGACAATCGTTTTATTTTTTATTTCTGGAGGAGTTTGTAGGAGAGTTTGGGCACTCAGCTCAAGTTCAGTACTGCATATCATCCCTAGACAGATGGGCAGTCAAAGAGGACTATTCAGACTCTCAAGGATATGTTGCGCACTTGTGTATTATATTTCAGGGGTTTTTGGGAGGACTATCTCCATTTGGTAGAGTTTACTTACAATAACAGTTACCAGGCCAGTATAGAGATGTCACCTTTTGAAGCTCTGTACGGTTGGAGGTGTCGTACTCCTTTGTCTTGGAACGATGTTGGCAAGAGAGTTATGCTTGGGCCAGAGATGGTTGTGGATGCAGCAGAGAAGGTTTAGTTTATCAGAGACAGACTTCGAGTGGCGTAGGACAGACAACGGCATTGGGCCGATAGCCATCGGTGACCTTTGGAGTTCGAGGTATAGTTTAGATTTTTGTTTTGTGCTTGTTCTTGGTTGTTTGTTATAGATTAAGTTCTTAAGGTGGTGTTTTGTTCTCGGTGGGTGGTTTGGTGTTTCTGAGGATTTCTTCGACACGAGGCACGATTCGTTTCGGTGGAGGCGGAAAACTTAGTCCACGATTTATCGGACCTTTCACTATTCTAGAGAGGGTCGGTGTAGTTGCTTATAGACTAGACTTGCCACCTGCATTGGAGGGAGTGCACAACGTGTTTCACCTATCACAGTTGAGACGATACATGGCAGATCCCAGTCATGTATTAGATCACTCGGAGATAGAGGTGGGCCCTACTCTTAGCTATATAGAGCAGCCAGTTGAGATTCTGGATCGGACAGAAAAGGTGCTGAAGAACCAGACTATTTCTTTTGTGCGCGTCGCATGGAGGCATAACTCTCCGGGGGAGTCTACCTGGGAGAGAGAGGATGAAATGCGGGAGCATTATCCATATTTGTTTGTACCTTGCGGTATTTTATTTCCTAGTTATGTTCTGTTCATTGTTATGTTCTTTCATAGTTAGTTATGATTCTGTAGTTCTGTTTTGTTATTTTTTAGGGGCAGTTTTCATCTTTGAATTTTGAGGACAAAATTATTTTAAGGAGGGTAAACTTGTCACTACCACTTTTTCTAGGAAAGGGTATTTTAGTAATTTTATATTTAATTAAATATTGTGCTTGATAAATAATTATTTGTTGTATTATTTAATTATTATTAGATGTTAGTTATTTAATTTAGACTTGTGTTAGTGGACCTAATTAGTTTAGTTTGGACCCATGGACCAACATGAATTAATTAGTTAGACTTAGCCCATTTAGAAAGCCTATTGTTAAGGAGATGGATTAAATTAATTAAATCATTTGACTAGAAGCTTCCTTCCTTAATTATTTCTTCATGAGAGACCCCAAGGGGTATAATGGACATTATATGATAACTTGAGGGAGAGAAAAGGGGCCGACCTATTTAATTAGAGGAGGAAATTTCTCTCTCCTCTTTTCATTCCAAATCTAGATCTAGAATTTCCCACTACCAAATTTCCTTCATTTATATTTTATTTTCCTACCAAATTTTATTCTAATTCCTTTTTAAATCATCATTGGAGACTTAAAAAGCAAGGATCTATAAAGAGGAGTAAGGATCTAAAAGTTAGAGGCAATTTTATCTCAATTGGAGGTTTCATTGGGAATCCATCTCCCAATAGGTACAATTCAATTTTTTTTCCTTAAATTAAGTTCTAAATCTGAGATTTAACCATGGAAAATCAACCCATATGCATAGGCTACCAAAGGATTTGGTTTTGTGTTCATAGGAGGCCTATGGAGAAAGTTATGGTACTTTTTGTATCAATTTTGGTAGAATTTCGAGATTGACATTTGTTGTGTGTGTCAATTGATCCTATAGATCAATTTGGCATATATTTATGTGTTTGGGGCTAGTATCATATCCACAATTGGGTACGTGTAGGTTGTATCCCAATAATTTGGTGATACGTATTGTTTTAGGGGTTTTTCCTCCGACACGGGACTTTGTACATGTCATATTTTGACACGGACACGTAGATCTATAGACACTTTGTATTGTTCATAAACAATATATGTGACTTATTTGTATCCTTCGGGGTGCAATTGTGCAATTGGATGTGTGGTGGACTCGTGTCACATGCGTATCCTAGATCTAGTGGGATACGGTATGATACTCTCTATATGTTGTGTATTTGTATGTAGATCTAATTATTGTGCTCTTAATTTATGAAGTTTGTAATTGTGCATATATATATAGATATTATATATGTATTATAGTGTATTTATTATAGTGTTTCTTGTATCATAGATCTATGTATTATATATGTACTAAGAGAATATATATATTATGTAGCCTTTCTTCTACATGCATTAATATATATGTTATAGTATATAGTATGAGTATATATGTATATGTTTTTTTATAAAATATATAGGTATGTTTAATTGGGTAATTATATTATTTATAGTTGTTATATGATTATTTATATATACGTATAGATGTATAATTATAATATATTTATGTATGTGTGGGTGGTGGCAATGTCCTAATATGTACATATTAACAAGGGGGTATAATTATAGTTTATTGGTATTTATATATATAGATATATGTATATATATTTATTTGGGTTATATATATATATATATATATATATATATATATATATATAGGCTTTTGGCGACATGGTATTAATGACAGCAGCCGCTGTCATTAATAATAGCGGGAATTAGATAGCAACTGCTGTAGCAGTGGCAGCGGTATTTAATGACAGCCGCCGCTGTCATTAAATAGCAGTAGTAGCGGCGGGGAGAGGCAGCAGCAGCGACAACAGATTAGGTGACGGTTGTAAACCGTCACCAAAATAGCAGCAGTGGGAATTCAACAGCTATAGCGACAACAGCTTCTACGATAGGAAGAAACTGTCACTATAAAGCCAGTGTATCAGAAATCAGTATTTCAGCACAGTTTTTAGCGATGGTTGGCAGATTTTATATTTATATAAATATATATATATATATATATATATATATATATATATATATATATATATAGATAGATATATAGATAGATATATAGATATATATATATATATGAAGAATTTAGCAATTAATAATATATTATATCAATATTAATACATATATATATATATATATATATATATATATATATATATATATATATATATATATATATATAAGGGTAATTAATATAACAAGGTATTGGGAATTACCTTGAGGAAACCAAGGTAGTTGGGGATACTCAAAGTATTGGGTTTGGGTATCAAGTTTGTGATTATTGTTGAGATACCAAGTTGGTTCAAAACCATGGTACCTATTTGATGTTGTAATTGTGATTCTATATTATTATAAATATTTGTTTGATTTATTTTATTGGTATTTTACCTTGGGAATTACGTATCTGGAGATACGGTATCCTAACTTTTAAGATGAGGTTTCTATGGCTTAGACTTTAGTATCTTGACACGATATTTTTGTTTTAGACTTGTGCAACCTAGAATTAGATAGTTGACCATAGTTGACTCAGAGTTGACCATAGTTGGCTTTTGACTTAGAATTGACTTATTGGCCTAGAAGTTGACTAGTTTAACTTATTCTCTTTTTGGAACCTTGTATTGATATTGTATTCTATATCTATGTCTTCGAGGTACCATGTCAGACATCTGTGAGACTATTTTTTGGACTTCAGGCGAGTACATTCTCTGATAGTTTTTTATTTATGATATCCTCTATGTTCATTGTATCTAGTGTAGATATCCATGTTCTCTTGACACTATGGTTACACGGATTGGTATATCCGGATCTCGTCATGAGATGATATTCCTTGGTATATGGTGTATATGGTGCAAGTATTATTTCATTGGTTATCTTGTACATGTACAGATACTGATTCTCGGGAAGACTAGCTATCTTTTTGTGATTGAGTATATTATCATTATTGGTAGTTTATTATATTGTTAGATAGACTATCCAGACAGCATTCTACCGCAGATTCTGCGGCATTGGCTGGGCGTTGTTTCCGACTTGTACCCTTACATCGGATGCGGGTCGTGACAGATAAAATATGGTCGACCTCATCATTCAAATCCTTAAAGGCCTGGTAATGGTCCATAATTGATTTTTCTCTCTAGTTTGCTCGGTATATGCCAACGATCGAGTCCTAAATACGAGACAAATCATATTTTCCATCAAATATTGCATTAGGACCTTCCATAATTCCTTTACGAAATCTTATTCCGAACCATGTCTTTGACTGATGGCTCCATTGAATTCATCAACTGTGTAAACAGTTGACTATCATCTGTCTCTCATTGCTCAAATATGGGATCAGTCTCTACTGAAGAGTTGTCAGTCATATATTTAGACAACCGCATTCCACAAGCATCTTCTCGAACTTCTTTTGCCATATCGAGTAGCCTTCTAGTCCATCCAACCGTCGATTGACAAGTCTAATCGAGAACATCATCATGCCAGTGCCCATTAGTCCTGCCATTGCGATTCCGATACTATTGTCCGTAAAACTGCTATTCACCTTAGTACTTGTCATCCTTCAGTATTTCAAATTCGACTGTCGATTTGATTTGTCCAACTTGATAATTATATCAACTCTGTCAATACGCTAGAAAGGTGGCCATCATCGACACACACATAGAAATCAGAAAGTGAATATGGATCACACACGTCAGGACAGAGAGACAACCCAGGTTACTCTCTGTTAGATCCGAATGTGAAGATCAAGTAAGAAAAGAAATAAAGATTTACGTAAAACAAAGCACTTGTCTATTCTTTGTAAGATTCTAAAAACCAATGTTAGGAATCTAGGGGTTCTAGCAAACAAACCAAAGTCTGTCCTCTGAGAATTTCAACATAGTTATTTTTAAGGTGGGAGAAGACAACTAGTGTTTGGGGTAGGCAGCTGGGTTAAGGTTTGGATTTGGGTTAAATAACATATTTGTGGCTAGGATTAGGATTTTTTGGAGGGGGTTTGCCAGCAAAAAGTGTCACGACCCACACCTAATATAGGGATGCAAGTCGGGAACAACGCACAACCTACGCCACAGAATCGGTGGTATAATGTTGTTTGGATAATCTATCTAACAATATAATGAGCCACCAACAATATCAATATACTCAATCATAGATCTAAGATAGAAATAAGCATGAATATGATAAAGAATAGAATAGTCACATACAACTCATGAGTCAAATAATAACATCAATGAGTCTAAAGAAAACTAAACAATAAGCTGGAGACAAATCCAGTACAAGAGAAATCTAGGAAGCTACTAGTCCCGGGCCATCTGTCTCAGTCGGGATGAGTCCCTCCTGAGCCAGGGTCTCTGACTCTAAGCCCACAATATCCTGAGGCCCATAATATGTAGGGTACCACTCCTCAGTATTATCTGAAAAAAGATATCCAGTCAGAAAAGGAGCAGAGTACATCTCTAACAACAGTTCTAATCAATGATAAAAATAATATAACAGTAAATAGATATGAATATACAAGATGCAACAATAGATACAGGAGATATACAATAAGAAAATACTGTAAATAAATATGGGAATGAACAATATGACAATGTACAAAAATACTAATGACTAAGTGTGTGAGTACTAGCTTTGTCATATGATCGGCTTGGAAACTTACACAAGAGTAAAATGGCCTAGTTAATCATACTTGTGGTGTATGATCAATACTCACAAGGAACAAGACATACACAAGGAGGGTATGATCACATATCTACACTAAAATACTCCCCACCCCAGACTGGTATAGGGGATTCAACCATGGTACACTATGGCACAAGATTATCCAGGAAGATAGTGATTCTCTTCGAGAATCAGTGTTTGTACATGTATAAGATAATCAATGAAACAAGGCTTGCACAAGATACACCATATACCAGGAATAACATCTCCTGACGAGATCCAGATATACCAATCCGTGTAACTATCGTGTCAAGAGAACAAGGATATCTATACTAGATATAATAAACATAGAGGATATCATAAATAAGAAACTATCTGAGAACGTAATCACCTAAAGTTTGATGAATAGTCTCATAGATGTCTGATACGTTACCTCGAAGACCTAGATATGGAATACAACATTAATACAAGGTTTTAGAATAAAAATAAGTTAAACTAGTCAACATCTAGGTCAAAAAGCCATTTCTATGTTAAAACAGTCAAAATGGTCAAACTAGCTATTTCTAGGTTGCATGAGTCTATCTCATTTATGTTGGGTTCATACACTAAGAAACTAGGTCATACAAGCTAAATCTAGGATACTAAGATACCGTATCTCAGGATACGAAAATAAGAGATATGGATTATCATATATGCATATTCAAACAATAATATATATATACTAATCCTAACTACCAAAAGCTATGTGGATACCTTGGTTTTATACCAACTCGGTATCATACCACTAAACCCCCATCTTGATACCCAAACCCAATACTATGAGTATCAGCCAATACCTTGACATTTACCTTGGTATCTCAAGGAATGTCAAATCCTCATTTATAGCTAACACCCACTATTAACCATATGCTAATCAACTAACTACCAATTTATAACATACTAATACATAAATACTAACCTACAATACAATACTCATAAGATACATATAGTTTAAGAATCTAACTAATACCTATATATCTAACTATCGTATAACATACATATAAATACTATATCTACATATTTAACTAGAGATACATAAGAATATATGATTAGATCTAACTTACTATATAATACATACATATAGATAGCTTTATTAACTAGGTAACTAGCTAAACTATATTGATATACATCTATTTATAACTATCAACTAACTATCTAACTATCAACTAACAACTAAACTAACTAAACTACTAACTTACCTAGCTTTGCAACTCGGTAACTTGCTACTGATACTGGAGGTTGTTGCTGCTACTGGTCATCATATTGCATTCGCTGCTATTGTTCTTCATATTGATGTCGCTATTGTTGTTCATATTGCTGTTGCTGCTGCTGTTCATATTGCTGTTCCCTGTACTCACTGACCGAGCTGCCCTCTCTCCCTTCCATACGACCATACACATAACCAAGCATACACATATATATAATACTCTTCACAATTATTCATATACAAACACATATGCATTACTAGATAACATCACCTATATATATATATATATATATATATATATATATATATATATATATATATATATATATATATATATAACCATTCTTATAACTATATATAGAGGTATATCTACATATATATATATATATATATATATATATATATATATATATATATATATACACATCATAGGTACATACATAGTTATATATAACTAGTTATATGTAATTATGCATACCATATAATATAGATATACATATATATCATTATATAAATAAACACACAATCATATAGCTCTATAAATATATAACAACCATATGTATATAGATACCTATACTCATATACTATATACATATACATGGATACACTTATACATACATAGATATATATCCAATAGCATCTCATATATATATCTATATACATATATATAATACTTACACATATACATATAATTAGATATGCCACACATAGCTAAGAATAATATAATTTAGATCTAGAAATGCAACATAATAAACACGTGGAGTATATCACACCCGTATCATACTAGATCAAGGATACGCTTGTGATACGAGTCCACCACACAACCAAATATACCCCGAAGAACACGAGCAAGTCTAAATTACTATATATGAATAATACGAAGAGTCAAACACATATCTACGTATCTGTGTCAAAATGTGACATGCACAAAGCCCCATGTCAGAGGAAAACCCCCTAAATCCACACGTATCACCAATTTATTAGGATACGACCTACACGTATCCAATTATGGATACGACACTAGTCATAAACACATATAAATTGAATCTATAGGATCAATTGATAAACACAACAAGTGTCGATCTCGGAATTCCCTTAAAATTGACACAAAAAGTACCATAACTTTCTCAATAGGCCTCCTATGAACTCAATTCCAAATCCCATGGGTAGCCTATGAATATGGGTTGATTTTCCATAGTTAATTCTCATATTTAGAACCTAAATAAAGGAAAAAAACTAAATTTTATCTATTAGGAGATAGATTCCCAATGCAACCACCAAATGTGATAAAATTGGTCACCAACTTATAGATTCTTGCTCCTCTTTGTAGATCATTTCTTTCACCTTCTAGATCCTTGCTCCACTAGTCTCTAATGGTGATTTAGGAAGGAATTAGGATAAAATTTGGTCAGGAAATGATGTAGAAATAAGGAAATTTGGTTGAGAAAAATTCTAGATCTAGATTTGAAATAAAAAAGGAGAGAGAAACTCCTCCCCTCTTTAAGTAGGCCGGCCCACCTTGACCCTTCCTAAAGCTACTATATAATGTCCATTATACCCCTTGGAGCCCCTTATGAAGAAATAATTAAGGAGAGAAGGTTCTAGTCTAATGGTTTAATTAAACTAATCATCCTCATAATGAATGGGCTTCTATTTGGGCTCAATTCTAACAATTAATACATGTTGGTCCATGAGACTAAACTAAACTAGTTAGGTCTACTTACACATCCAAAATAATAAACTAACATCTAATAATAATTAAATAATACAGTAAATAATTATACAATATGCATAATATTTAATTAATTATGATATGACTAAAATATCTTTTCCGAGAAAATATGGTAGTGACAAGTCTACTTTCCTTAAAATAATTTTGTCCTCGAAATTCAAAGACAAAAACTACCTCCAGAAAATAACAGAACATAATAAAAGAACAGAACATAACTAGGAAAGAACATACCTCAAGGCACAAACAAATATGGATAATGCTCTCGTATTTCATCATTTTTCTCCCAGGTAGACTCTTCCGGAGAGTGATGCCTCAATGCGACACATACTAAAGGAATAATCTGGTTCCTCAGCACCTTCTTTCTCCTATCCAGAATCTCAACTGGATGCTCTAGATAACTAAGAGTAGGGCCTACCTCTATCTCCGAGTGATCCAATATATGACTAGGATCCGCACGTATCGTCTCAACTGTGACACATGAAATACGTTGTGCACTCCCTCCGGTATAAGTGGCAAGTCTAGTCAATAAGCAACTGCACCAACCCTCTTTAGAATAGTAAAAGGTCCGATGAATCGCGGACTAAGCGTCCTGCCTCCACCGAAGCGAATCGTGCCTCGTGTCAAAAAAATCCTCAGAAACACCAAACCACCCACCTAGAACAAAACACCACCTTAAGAACTTAATCTATAATAAACAACCAATAACAAGCATAAAACAAAAATTTAAAACTATACTTCAAACTCCAAAGGTCTCCGGTGGCTATCGGCCCAATGCCGATGTCTGTCCTGCGCCACTCGAAGTCTGTCTCTGATCAACTGAACCTTCTTTGCTGCATCCATAGCCATCTCTGGCCCAAGCAAAATACTATCTCCAACATCGTCCCATGACTAGGGAGTACGACATCTCCGACCGTACAAAGCTTCAAATGGTGACATCTCTATACTAGCCTAGTAGCTGTTGTTGTAAGCAAACTCTACCAAATAGAGATGGTTCTCCCAAGAACCCCCCAAATCTAGTACACAAATGCACAATATATCCTCGAGAGTCTGAATAGTCCTCTCTGACTGCCCATCTATCTGGGGATGATATGTAATACTGAACTTGAGCTGAGTGCCCAAACTCGCCTGTAAATCCCTCAAGAAGTGAGAAGTGAAACGACTATTCCGATCCGAGACTATGCTGATGAAAACTCCATATATTCTGATGATCTTCCTCACATACATCTCTGCCAGCTTCTCCGTAGATAAACCCACCTTGAAAGACAAAAAGTAGGCCAACTTGGTCAACCTGTGATCGATTACCCAAATCGTGTCTTTCTCTCATAGAGATCGTAGAAGTTTGGGTATAAAATCCATAGTAATTTGCTCCTACTTTTACTCTGAAATGGGTAATGGCCGAAGTAAACCGCCTGACCTCTGCCTCTCGACTTTCACCTGCTGGCACACTAAGCATCTGGATACAAACTGTGCTACTTTCCTCTTCATGCCATACCACCACACACTCTCTCGCATATCCTAATATATCTTGTTGGCACCTGGATGTGTAGAATACTGAGAGTGATGCGCTTCCTGCAATACCTCCTCACGTAGCTCCCTACTAGGCACACACAACCTAACTCCATGTCGTAAAGAACCATCCTCAAAAATGGTGAAATCATCCTCCAACCCTGCTCTCACCATAGCTTTCACCCTCATATTTTTATTTAAGGGTAGTTTGGTAATTGACACGAGTATTTTTATTTTAGGATTTATTGTATTTAAATATTATGCATGTAATTTATTTATTTATTGTATTATTTATCGATTGTTAGTTGTAGATTTATTTTGGACTTGTGTAGTAGACCTAACCCATTTATTAGTTGTATGAACCCAATATTTAGATTAGTTTAGATTGAGCCCATTAAATTAGGCCCATGGATTAGGAGGATGGATTAATTAGTGAAACCATTAGACTAGAACCTTTCCCCTTAATTAATTTTTTATGAGAGGCCCCAAGGGGTATTTTGAATATTTTATATTGCTTGGGAGAGGGTTTATGATAAGCCATTAGAGGAGAAGAGAGAGTGTCTCTCATTTTATTTTTATATTTCCAAATAGATCTAAATTTTCTCCCTTTCCAAATTCTATCATTCCCTCACCATTCCTTACCAAATTTCTACCCAAATTCCTTCTCTATTCATCAATTGAGGCTAGTACAACAAGGATCTACAAGAAGAAAACAAGGATATAGAAGAAGGAGGCCAGGATCTAGAAAGAGAAGATATTTTCCATTTTAGAGATTTTTTATTGGGAATCCATCTCCTAATAGCTATATTTCAATTTTCTATCTTCTAATACATTCTAAATCTAAGATTTAACCATAAAAAACTAACCCACAGACATAGCTACCCATAGGAATTGGTTTTAGTTTCATAGGAGACCTATGGTGGAAGTTATGTGCAATTTTGTGCCAATTTTGGGAAAATTTTAAGATTAGCACAAGTAGTGGTTGCCATTGGATCTAATAGATCTAAATAATATTTGATTGCTTGTTTGTAACTAGTGTCATGTCCACAATTGGATACGTGTAGGCCGTATCTCGTCAATTTGACGAAACAGATTGATTTTGGGAGTTTCCTCCGACACGGGGAGTTGTGCACATCAATTCTTGGCACAGACACGTAGTGAATCTAGTTATGGTTCGTATATTTCATAATTAATATTTTAAACTTGATCGTGTCCTCGGGATGCGTTTGGTTGTGTGTTGGAGCCATATCGCAAGCGTATTAAATAATTAGTGTGATACGGGTGCGGTGCACTCCACGTGTTTGGGTTATTGTCATTTTTTTCTATTTGTGCATGTATATATATATATATATATATATATATATATATATATATATGATATTTATGTAATATATATATGTAATTGTATATATTCATGTGTGTGTTTGTATTTATATGTGAGAGTGTATACATAAATATATCTATATATAGATATATGAGATTGTGTAGGTGTATATATATATTTAGGTATAGGTTGTTGTGTTTATATATATAGGTGTTTATATATATATATATATATATAGCTAGTTATTATATGTGGGTGAATATATACATATCTATAAGTGTAGGTATGTTTGTGTATATATATATGTATAGAGGAGTGTGTATATACTAGTTGATATCCATATGTATATATGTATGTGTGAGCATAGGTGTTTGTATATATATTGTGTGTGTGTGCACGAGTGGTTGTGTGTGCGCATGTGCAGCGAGCAGCACCACAGCGGCACGGTACAGTCGCGGTGCAGCAGCAGGCTGCAAGTCGCGGCGCAGCGTGGTTCAGTCGCGGTGCAGCAGCAGGATGCAATAGCAGCAGCAGTCGCGGTGCAGCGTAGTGCAGTCGCGGCACAGTAGCAGGCTGCAACTGCAGCAACAGTCGTGGCACAACGCGGTACAGTCGCGGCGCAGCATGATGCAGGCACGGTACAATCGCGGTACAGCAGCGTGCGGAGCAACGCGCGGTACAGTATGCAGCAGTGCGCCACTATTCAGTTTCAGCTAATTTTCAATGAGGTTCAGTTCAGTTTTGAGATATTGGGTTAGCAAGGTATCTAGGTAATTGGTTTATAGATAGTTATTTAGTAGTATTGTAATTGGGTTTTGGGTTTGGCATGGAGTTTAAGTATTTGGTTTATGATTATATTTAGTATATAAATAATTAAGTAGTTAGTATCTATAGTATGTATGTTTGGTATTAGTATATATACCTATTAGTCTAGATAATTATATATATATATATATATATATATATATATATATATATACTTGTTAGATATGTAGTAAGTTATTATGTAGGTATATGTATCTATATATTGGTATGTATTATATGTTGTTAGTAGTTAATAGTTTTAATAGTTTATTATGTTAGTATAGTTTAGTTGGGGGTTAGATATATATATTAGCTATATGTATTAGGATTTGAATTACCTTGGGATACCAAGGTAATGTCAAGGTATTGAGGGATACTCAAGGTATTGGGTAATGGATTGGTTTAGTCTAGTTGGTTACTATAGTAGTTAATTAGTTAGATATATTTGATTATGTAGATAGTTAGATATGTAAACTAGTATATATATGTTACGATTGATAGTTAGTCTCATATACTAATAGGTAGTGTATCTTGATATTTAGTTATATTAGCTATACATATCTCTGTATGTTAGTATTATAGTTAGTTCTATATTATATTGAGATGTAAATATTAGTGTTAGTTATAGCTAGTATTAGTTTGGGGTTTTATATATCTATTGGTATTAGTTATATGTCAGAGTTAGGTTACCTCGGGATACCAAGGTATTACCAAGGTATTGGGTCGATAACCAAGGTATTGAGTTTGGGTATCGAGATAGGTGCAATACGCATTGGTGCAAGGCCAAGGTATCCTAAATTTCTTGTTTTAATATAGTATTAAGTATAATAACTTGTATATATATCTAAAATACTATTTTCATATAAATAAACTTGCATATCTTAGGATACGACTTTTTGAATGCCTTTTAATATCTTAGCTTTGATTGTATAGCATAGTTTTATAGTGTTTCAACTTAGTGACTTAGTTTTAGACTCTTGTAACCTAGATTTTATCGGTTTGACTAGAAATAACTTTATGACTTAGAATTGTATCAACTTAACTTATTTCTATTTTAGAACTTTATATTGATGCAACATACCATATATAGGTTGTGTGACACCATTTTGGGCATCGAGAGACACACCTTGCTCAGGACTTCAGGCGAGTATATTTTTCTATTAGTTTTTATTTCATGATAGTGTATATATCACTCGTTCTAGAACTGCATACTTGATTCTGACACTGGGTTACATAGACTGGTACTATATGTATTCTGTCAGGAGGTGTTATCCCCTACCGTGTTCAGTAGGTACTCAGTCACATGTATTTCATCGTGTGCATCGGGTATTGATTTTTATGTGCTTCTTGTGCATCCACTATTTCGTGTGCTAGTGTGACTATATCGTGTTCATGTACGTAACGTGTCATGATTGAATCCATGTGTATTGGTCGAGGAGGGAAAGTAGAAGTTGGTTATGTGATTAAAGCCCTATTGATCTTATATGAATGTCGATTATATACCTCACATATAATGGAGTTACATTTAAACCTCATGTGCAACCTAAGTCGATCACATAACGAACTTGTACTCTAAACCACATAGCTAGTATTCTTGTTTTCTACTTATAGTTTATTTTCCGTATTTACTTTCCAGTTCTTATTGTGCTTATTGTTGTTTTCTCCTGTATTGTACATTCTTACTACTTGTGCATGTTGTATCCTTTTTTATTGCTTATTATATATCTCGATTATGTATTTGAAACTGCTTTCAGAGGTATGTACTTCGCTCCAATCCTGACTGGATATATTTTTTCAGATGATTGGCTTATAGAGCAGTATTCCACATTCTACGGTCCATAGGACGGTGTATCTTTAGAGGATCCTTTGGTAGACCAGGAGGACTTAGTTACAGAGCCCAAGGAGGTCTAATTTATTTATGTTAGACTTGTATTATATTATATTATTGAGATTTATTAGGTTGTATATTATTTTAGTTTGTGGTTTATATCTTATTCTTTTCTTCGCTATTCCATTCGTGCTTATCTTTCTTAGTTTATATTGTGATTGAGTTTAGTTATATTATGAAATACCATTTCGTTCCTTCGTTTGGAGTTGAGATGATTGACAGGTACCATATTATATCGTTGAGATGCTAGATAGTTAGAAATGACCAAGACAACGTTCTACCGCCGATTATGTGGCGTAGGCTTGGCGTAACCATGTACTCGTGCCCGAATATTCGGGTGCGGGTCATGACATTAGCTCTGATGCTCCTCAAAGATACATCATCATACTGGGTTGCCTTGATCTTGTCCATCAAATCTGAGTGTATCTGGAATCTCCACATATGCATAGCCAAACTAGAAACTATCACCTCAATGCCCAAGCTCTCCAAGTCCTCCAGCAAATATTAATTCTATGTCAAGAACATAGCTGCCGGATACTTGCTCAAAGCATCGGCAACTACATTAGCTTTTCCAGGATGATACTGCAAAGATATATCAAAATCCTTTATCAGTTTCAACCACCGACACTGCCTCATGTTCAACTCCTTCTGCGTGAAAATAAACTTTAAGCTCTTGTGGTCTGTGAAGATCTCCACACGCTCTCCATACAAATAGTATTTTTACAACTTTAGGACAAAGATGACTGCTGCCAACTCTAAATCATAGGTAGGATAGTTCTTCTCATGAGGACGCAATTACCTAGATGCATAGGCAATCACTTTCCCATTCTGCTAAAGAATACAACCCAAACATTTCTCTGATGCATCACTATAAATAGTAAAATCTCCAGACCCTGATGGCAACGTCAAAATAGGAGCAAACGTCAACCTCTTCTTCAATTCCTCAAAAGTAACCTGATAATCCTCCGTCCAAACAAACTCTACATCCTTCCTGGTGAGTCTGGTCATTGGCTCGACACTCCTTGAAAAATCTTGCATGAACTTCCTATAGTAGCCTGCCAATCCCAAGAAACTCCTGATCTCTGCTACCGAACTCGGGGTCTTCCAAGACTCCACTGCTGCGATCTTCTTCAGATCCACTAAAAATACTATCACCAATTGTCACTACCATATTTTCTAAGAAAGGGTATTTTAGTAATTTCCTATTTAATTAATTATTGTGCTTGATAAATAATTATTTATGATATTATTTAATTATTGTTAGATATTATTTATTTAATTTGGACTTGTGTTAGTGGACCTAACTAGTTTAGTTTGGACCCATGGACCAACATGAATTAATTAGTTAAACTTAGCCCATTTAGAAAGTCCATTGTTAAGGAGATGGATTAAATTAATTAAATTATTAGACTAGAAGCTTCCTTCCTTAATTATTTCTCCATGAGAGGCCCCAAGGGATATAATGGACATTACATGATTACTTGAGGGAGGGGAATAGGGGCCGGCCTATTTAAAAAGATGGGGAAAATTTTCTCTCCTCTTTTTTATTCCAAATCTAGATCTAAAATTTCCCACTACCAAATTTTCTTCATTTCCACTTCATTTCCCTACCAAATTTATTCTAATTCCTTCCCAAATTACCATTAGAGATTTGAGAAGCAAGGATCTAGAAGGAGGAAGCAAGGATCTACAAAGAGGAGCAAGGATCTACAATTTGGAAGCAATTTCATCTCAATTGGAGGTTTCATTGGGAATCCATCTCCTAATAGGTATAATTCAGTTTTTTCCCATAAAATAGCTTCTAAATCTGAGATTTAATCATGAAAAATCAACCCATATATATGTACTACCCATAGGATTTGGTTTTGTGTTCATAGGGGGCCTATTGAGAAAGTTATGGTACTTTTGTGTCAATTTTGGAGAAATTTTGAGATTGACATTTGTTGTATGTCAATTGATCCTATAGATCAATTTGACATGTGTTTATGTGTTTGGGGCTAGTGTCGTGTCCACAATTGGGTACGTGTAGGTCGTATTCCAATAATTTGGTGATACGTGTTGTTTTGGGGGGTTTTCCTCCGACACGGGACTTTGTACATGTCGTATTTTGACAAGGACACATAGATCTATATTTGACACTTCGTATTGTTCATAAATATTATATTTGACTTGCTTGTGTCCTTTGGGGTACAATTGGATGTGTGATGGACTCGTGTCACATGTGTATCCTAGATCTAGTGGGATACGGTGTGATACTCTCCATTTGTTGTGTATTTATGTGTAGATCTAATTAGTTGTGCTTTAAATTCTTGAGTTATAATTATGTATATATATATATATATATAGATATTATATATATATATATATTATAGTGTATTTATTATAGTGATTATTGTATCATAGATCTATGTATTAAATATGTACTAATAGAATATATATTATGTAGCTTTCTTCTACATGTATTAGTATATATGTTATAATATATGTTAGGGATATAAATATATGAATATGTTTTTATAAAATATATGTGTATGTTTAATTAAGTAATTAGATTATTTATAGTTATTATATGATTATTTATATATATATGTATAGATGTAATTATAATATTTATGTATGTGTGCATATGGCTATGTTGTAATATGTACATAATAATAGGAGAGGGTGTGTATAGTTATTATATATATAGATAAATATATATATAATTATATTTAATTGGGTGATATATATATATATATATATATATATATATATATATATATATATATATATATATATATATTTCACAAGTTTTCAGCGAGGGAGTTTTGGCGACAGCAGCCGCTATCACAGAACAGCAGCAGCCGCTGTAGCTAAGAGGCGACGCCATTAATGACAGCAGCCGCTGTCATTAATGAGGGACAGCAGTGGCGGGAAATGCAGCAGCAGCGACAGCGGGAATGGTGACGGTTGCAAACCGTCACCAAAGCAGCAGTGCAGATTCCAACAGCAGCAGCGACGGTGGCTTCAGTGACAGCCAGAACTGTCACTAAAAGCTTGGTTTCAGCGTATCAGTATTTTTCAACACTCTTTTCAGCAACAATTAGGCTGATTATTATATATTTGTGTTTATATACTATATTTATATATATATGTATATATATGTATTAATATTGAGATAACATATTATTATTGCTATATTCCTTATTTGTATAATATTAGTATATATTTATATATTATATATGAGGGTATTTAGTATATCAAGGTATTGAGTATTACCTTGTGGAAACCAAGGTAAGTGGGATACTCAAGATACGAGGTTTGGGTATCAAGATTGTGGTTATTGTTGGGAGACCAAGTTGGTTCAAAACCATGGTTCCTATTTGATGTGTAATTGATATTCTATATTATTATACATAATTGTTTGATATATATGTATTATGATGTTTACTTTGGAATTTACGTATCCGGAGATACGGTATCCTAATATTTTAAGATGTGGTGTTTATGACTTAGATTTTAATATCTTGACCCAAGGTTTTTGTATTAGACTTGTGCAACCTAGAAATAGATAGTAGACCATAGTTGACCATAGTTGACTTAGAGTTGACTATAGTTGACTTTTGACTTAGAATTGACTTATTGACCTAGAAGTTGACTAGTTTAACTTATTCTCTTTTCGGAACCTTGTATTGATATTGTATTCCATATCTAGGTCTTCGAGGCACCGAGTCAGACATCTGTGAGACTATTCATTGGACTTCAGGTGAGTACATTCTCTGATAGTTTTTCATTTATGATATCCTCTATGTTTATTGTATCTAGTGTAGATATCCATGTTTTTTTGACACTATGGTTACACGGATTGGTATATCCGGATCTCGTCATGAGATATTATTCCTTGGTATATGGTGTATATGGTGCAAGTATTGTTTTATTGGTTATCTTGTACATATATAGACACCGATTCTCGGGAAGACTAGCTATCTTCTTGGGGAATCTCGTGCCATAGCATACCGTGGTTGGATCTATTATACCAGTCAGGGGTGGGGAGTATTAGTATAGATATGTGATCAATATCCCTATTGTATCAAGTACTGATTACTGAATAGTGTTGATCATACACCGCACGTATGATTAGCCAGGCCGCATTGTATCTTGCCCAAGCCGATCACATGTTAAGCTAGTACTCATACACTTAGTCATTAGTATTCTTGTTTCATTGGCATATTGTTCATTATTGTATTTAATTCCAGTATTTCCTTATTGTATATATATCTCTTGTATCTATTGTGCATCTTGTTTATCCACATCTATTTATTGTTACATAGTTTTTATTATTGATTAGAACTACTATTAGAGATATACTCTGCTCCTTTCCTGATTGGATATATTTTTTTAGATGATACTGAGGAGTGGTACCCTACCTATTATGGACCTCAGGATGTTGTGGGTTTAGATTCTGAGACCCTGGCTCAGGCAGGACTTATCCCAACTGAGACAGTTGACCCTGGAGTTGTAGCTTCATAGTATTCTTTGTACTGGATTTATCTTCAGCTTATTTTTGTACTTCTTTAGACTCATTGATGTATTATTTTAGACTCATGAGTTGTATTATGATTATTCTATTCTTTATCTGATTCATGATCATTTCTATCTTAGTTCTATGATTGAGTATATTATCATTATTGGTGGTTCATTATAATGATAGATAGATTATCCAGACATCGTTCTACCGCCGATTCTGCAGTGTAGGCTGGGCGTTGTTTCCGACCAGTACCCTTACACCGGGTGCGGGGCGTGACATATTTTTGGTGGTGGCCCATGCAGGTCAAGCTTCACAAAGTATGTGATATCGTGGTCGTGCGACGATTTAGTTGTACTACCACGAGCCTGCGATAGGATATAGGATATAGGCTGAGATACTCAATCACACCTAGGAAAATTCTTTTGATTCAACTATTCTCCTTTTATATTGATACTTGATCTCTTAAACTGTCCTTTCCTTGATGTCTTACATCTTGTGCCATTTTGATTCTTTCTTTCGCTTTGTCTCAGGATGCCGCCTAAGACTAGATCGCAGCAGGGGAGAGCAGTTTCTGAGAGGTCTGCGACATCTTGAGGGCCTGCACCAGTCACTTCTTCGGTGATTGGAGTGTCAGCTGCTTTCGGAGGTCCACCACCTACTTAGAGGACTGTACCAGATGTATCTGATGGGCTTCTACCTCCACCTCCTGTGCCAGGAAAGGCATCACAGATGTTTACACTGTTTCGTGAGATGCTCAAGGCACAGAGGGCTCAGTCAGAGGCACATCAAAGGCAGACCGATGTTCTACGGCAGGACATCGAGAGTGCTCATCAGCTTACTCGTGCTGTAGTTGAGAGAGGAGTTCCGGTCCAGCAGCAGGATGTTCCTCAGGTTGCTCAGCTTTGGCCAGGCAACATTCAGGACTTCAAGAAACTAGAGCCTAGGGTTTTCAGGGGACGGAGGGCATCGTCTATGCTGATGATTAGCTCGAGGACATTGAGCGTCTTATGAGGGTATCCCATCTTTCTGAGGATCTGAAGGTTTAGGCGATAGGACTTTAACTGTTCGACGTCGCTCGTACTTGGTTCAGGAATGAGCCGGTTCTGGTTGACGCAGGACAATCTTGGGAGGTATTCAAGGACCTTTTCAAGAAGAATTTTTTGCCCGGGCAGACAGGCTAGACTTGGAGAGACAGTTTGTGGGTCTCATTCAGGGGAGCATGTCTATGGAGGAGTACGGTGCGGAGTTTGGCAGGTTGAGCCGATTTGCAGGGTATCTGGTGAGAGAGCCGAAGGTTCGAGCTATTCGTTTTCGTGAGGGTCTAAACTGGGAAGTGGAGATTTTTATTCTTTCTTTTTATGAGACATACTCGGAGATACTTGCGGAGGCACGCAAGGTTGAGCGGGAGTTGGGCTTGAAGCCCAAGAGAGACCGTGATTCTTTTCTGGGGGCCAACGGCAGTGCAGTATCTGCCAAACGTTCTTATTTCCAGTCCAGACCTTTCCAGCAGCCATAGCAGAACCAGACTCCAGCTAGGGCATCTTTTTACCAGGCACCTCAGCAGCAGAGAGAGTTATAGCAAGCTTCATACAACTACTGCAAGAAGCCTGGCCATATCTGGAAAGTTTGCAGGGGGATCCTAGGAGTTTATTTGTATTGTGGTACTGAAGGGCATCAATCGAGGGAGTATCCTCGTCGTACAGTTCAGGAAGCAGCTTCAGCTCCGAGGGCACAAACGAGACCACCTGCAGCACAGCCGAGGGGACCGCTTTCGACACAGCAGCAACGTTTTGTCCAGCATCAGCAGCAGGGAGGTGCTCGGCAGGGACGAGCATTTGCTATGACCGTCGAGGAGGATGAACCCACCGGAGATGTCGTTACAGGTTCTATTCTTCTTGATTTCATTCCAGCTTTAGCTTTGTTTGATAGTGGTGCTTTCCATAGTTTTGTATCTGTTTTGTTTGCTCTGAAGCATGGTTTGGTAGCTGAGTTTTGTTTAGGACTTGTAAGATCATGACCGAAGAGTTACTCTTGGAGGCCAGGACTTGTAAGTATCCTTTGCCACGTATTGATGATCTGTTTGATCAGTTGAGTGGTGCAAAGGTGTTTTCTAGGATAGATTTGAGATCAGGCTACCATCAGGTGAAGGTGAAGCCGGAGGACATACCGAAGAATTGTTTTAGAACTCGGTATGGTCAGTATGAGTTTATGGTGATGCCGTTTGGTTTGACTAATGCACCGGCAGTATTTATGAACTTGATGAACAAGGTGTTCCACCAGTACCTTAACAAGTTCGTGGTGGTATTCATCGACGACATACTCATATACTCGAGGATACCGGAGGAGCATGATGAGCATTTGAGGATTGTGTTGGATGTGCTGAGGAAGGAGAAGCTGTACGGGAAGTTGTCCAAGTGTGAGTTTTTCTTGGACAAGGTAGAGTTCTTGGGGCATGTTGTGACTGGTGATGGTATTTTAGTAGATCTAAAGAAGATTTCAGTAGTGAAATCTTGGAAGACTCCGAGCTCGGTAGCAGAGATCAGGAGTTTCTTGGGATTGGCAGGCTATTACAGGAAGTTTGTGCAAGATTTTTCGATGATTGTCGAGCCGATGACCAGACTCACAAGGAAGGATGTGGAGTTTATTTGGACGGAGGATTGCCAGGTTGCTTTTGAGGAGTTAAAGAAGAGGTTAACATCTTCTCCTATTTTGACGATGCTATCAGGGTCCGGAGGTTTCACTATTTATAGTGATGCATCGGGGAAGGGTTTGGGTTGTATTCTTCGGCAGCATGGGAAAGTGATTGCCTATGCATCCAGGCAATTGCATCCTCATGAAAAGAACTATCCTACCCATGATTTGGAGTTGGCAGCCGTCATCTTTGCTCTGAAGTTGTGGAAATATTATTTGTACGGAGAGCGTGTGGAGATCTTCACAGACCACAAAAGCTTGAAGTACGTTTTCACGCAGAAGGAGTTGAACATGAGGAAGCGTCGGTGGTTGGAACTGTTGAAGGATTTTGATATCTGTTTGCAATATCATCCTGGGAAACCTAATATAGTTGTTGATGCTTTGAGCAGGTATCCAGTAGCTATGTTCTAGACGCAGGATCGATATTTGTTGGAGGACTTGGAGAGCTTGGGAATTGAGGTGATTGATCCTGGTTGTGCTATGCAGATATGGGGATTACAAATACACTAAGATTTTTTGGCCAGGATTAAGGCAGCATAGTATGAGGATGTATCTCTGAGGAGTATCAGAGCTCAGGTGAGAGCAGGATTGGAAGATGATTTTACTATTGCAGATGATGGATCTTTGAGGCATGGAGATAGATTGTGTGTGCCTAGAGGAGAGCTGCGTGAGGAGGTGTTGCAGAAAGCACATCGCTCTCAGTATTTCATGCATCCAGGTGCTAACAAGATGTATCGGGATATGCGAGAGAGTGTGTGGTGGTAAGGCATGAAAAGGGAAGCGGCACAGTTTGTATCCAGATGCTTAGCGTGCCAACAGGTAAAAGCCGAGAGACAGAGGCCAGGAGGTTTACTTCAGCCATTATCCATTCCAGAGTGGAAGTGGGAACACATTACTATGGATTTTGTGTCCGATCTTCCACGATCTCCAGGAGGGAAAGACGTAATTTGGGTCATCGTTGATAGGTTGACCAAGTCAGCCAACTTCTTGCCTTTCAAGGTTGGTTTGTCTACGGAGAAGCTGGCAGAGGTGTATGTGAGGCAGATCGTTAGGATATATGGAGTTTTTGTCAGCATAGTCTCAGATCGGGATAGTCGTTTTACTTTTCATTTCTGAAGGAGTTTGCAGGAGAGTTTGGGCACTCAGCTCAGGTTCAGTAGTGCATATCATCTCCAGACAGATGTATAGTCAGAGAGGACTATTCAGACTCTCAAGGATATGTTGCGCACTTGTGTACTAGATTTTGGGGGTTCTTGGGAGGACTATCTCTATTTGGTAGAGTTTGCTTACAACAACAGTTACCAGGCCAGTATAGAGATGTCACCTTTTGAAGCTCTGTATGGTCGAAGGTGTCATACTCCTTTGTCTTAGGATGATATTGGAGAAAGAGTTTTGCTTGGACCAGAGATGGTTGTGGATGCAGCATAGAAGGTTCAGTTGAACAGAGATAGACTTCGAGTGGCGCGGGACAGACAACAACATTGGGCCGATAGCCATCGGAGACCTTTGAAGTTCGAGGTATAGTTTAGATTTTGTTTTGTGTTTGTTCTTGGTTGTTGTTATAGATTAAGTTCTTAAGGTGGTGTTTTATTCTAGGTGGGTGGTTTGGTATTTCTGAGGATTTCTCCGACACGAGGCACGATTCGCTTCGGTGGAGGCGAAAAGCTTAGTCCGCGATTCATCGAACCTTTCACTATTCTAGAGAGGGTCGGTGCAGTTGCTTATAGACTAGACTTGCCACCTGTATTGGAGGGAGTGCACAACGTATTTCACGTGTCACAGTTGAGACGATACGTGGCAGATCCTAGTCATGTATTGGATTACTCGGAGATAGAGGTGGGCCCTACTCTTAGCTATCCAGAGCAGCCAGTTAAAATTCTGGATCGGAGAGAGAAGGTGCTGAGGAACCAAACTATTCCTTTGGTGCGCGTTACATGGAGGCGTCACTCTCCGGGGGAGTCTACCTGGGAGAGAGATGATGAAATGCGAGAGCGTTATCTATATTTGTTTGTGCCTTGAGGTATGTTATTCCTAGTTATGTTATGTTCTTTCATAGTTAGTTGTGATTCTTTAAGTTCTGTTCTGTTATTTTCTGGGAGTAGTTTCCGTCCTTGAATTTCGAGGACAAAATTATTTTAAGGAGGGTAGACTTGTCACTACCATATTTTCTAAGAAAGGGTATTTTAGTAATTTTCTATTTAATTAATTATTGTGCTTGATAAATAATTATTTGTGGTATTATTTAATTATTGTTAGATATTATTTATTTAATTTGGACTTATTTTAGTAGACCTAACTAGTTTAGTTTGGACCTATGGACCAACATGAATTAATTAATTAAACTTAGCCCATTTAGAAAGTCCATTGTTAAGGAGATGGATTAAATTAATTAAATCATTAGACTAGAAGCTTCCTTCCTTAATTATTTCTTCATGAGAGGCCCCAATGGGTATAATGGACAATACATGATTACTTGAGGGAGAGGAATAGGGGCCGGCCTATTTAAAAAGAGGGGAAAAATTCTCCCTCCTCTTTTTCATTCCAAATCTAGATCTATAATTTTCTACTACCAAATTTCCTTCATTCCCACTTCATTTCCCTACCAAATTTATTCAAATTTCTTCCCAAATCACTATTAGATACTTAAGAAGCAAGGATCTAGAAGGAGGAAGCAAGGATCTATAAAGAGGAGCAAGGATCTACAATTTGGAAGCAATTTCATCTCAATTGGAGGTTTCATTAGGAATCCATCTCCCAATAGGTACAATTCAGTTTTTTTCCTTAAAATAGCTTCTAAATCTGAGATTTAATCATGGAAAATCAATCCATATATATGTACTACCCATAGGATTTGGTTTTGTTTCATAGGAGGCATATTGAGAAAGTTATGGTACTTTTTGTGTCAATTTTGGGAGAATTTTGAGATTGACATTTGTTGTGTGTGTCAATTGATCCTATAGATCAATTTGGCATGTGTTTATGTGTTAGGGGCTAGTGTCGTATCCACAATTGGGTACGTGTAGGTCGTATCCCTATAATTTGGTGATACATATTATTTTGGGGATTTTTCCTCCGACACGGGACTTTGTACATGTTGTATTTTGACACGAACACATAGATCTATATTTGACACTTCGTATTGTTCATAAATATTATATGTGACTTGCTTGTGTCCTTTGGGGTGCAATTGGATGTGTGGTGGACTTGTGTCACATGCGTATCATAGATCTAGTCGGATACAGTGTGATACTCTCTATTTGTTGTGTATTATGTGTAGATCTAATTATTTGTGCTTTAAATTCTTGAGTTATAATTATGTGTATATATATAGATATTATATATATATTATAGTATATTTATTATAGTGATTATTGTATCATAGATCTATGTATTATATATGTACTAATAGAATATATATTATGTATCTTTCTTCTACATGCATTAGTATATATGTTATAATATATGTTTGGGATATAAATATATGAATATATTTTTATAAAATATATGTGTATATTTAATTAAGTAATTAGATTATTTATAGTTATTATATGATTATTTATATATATATGTATAGGTGTAATTATAATATTTATGTATGTGTGCATATGGCTATGTTGTAATATGTACATAATAATAGGAGAGGGTGTGTATAGTTATTATATATGTAGATATATATATATATATATATATATATAATTATATTGAATTGGGTGATATATGTATATATATATATATATATATTTCATAGGTTTTCAGCGATGGAGTTTTGGCGATAGCAGCCGCTGTCACAGAACAACAACAGCCGCTGTAGCTAAGAGGCGGCGCCATTAATGACAGCAGCTGCTGTCATTAATGAGGGACAGCAGCGGCGGAAAATACAGCAGCAGCGACAGCGGGAATGGTGACGGTTATAAACCGTCACCAAAGCAACAGCAGCAGTGCAGATTCCAACAGCAGCAGCGACGGTGGCTTCAATGACAGCCAGAACTGTCACTAAAAGCTTGGTTTCAGCGTATCAGTATTTTTCAACACTGTTTTCAGCGACAATTAGGCAGATTATTATAAATTTGTGTTTATATATATATATATATATATATATATATATATATATATATATATATATATGTATGTATGTATATATATGTATTAATATTGAGATAACATATTATTATTGCTATATTCCTTATTTATATAATATTAGTATATATTTATATATTATATATGAGGGTATTTAGTATATCAAGGTATTGAATATTACCTTATGGAAACCAAGGTAAGTGGGATACTCAAGATACGGGATTTGGGTATCAAGATTGTGGTTATTGTTGGGATACCAAGTTGGTTCAAAACCATGGTTCCTATTTGATGTGTAATTGATATTCTATATTATTATACATAATTGTTTGATATATATGTATTGTGATGTTTACCTTAGAATTTACGTATCCGGAGATACGGTATCCTAATATTTTAAGATGTGGTATTTATGACTTAGATTTTAATATCTTGACCCAAGATTTTTGTATTAGACTTGTGCAACCTAGAAATAGATAGTTGACCATAGTTGACTTAGAGTTGACCAAAGTTGACTTTTGACTTAGAATTGACTTATTGACCTAGAAGTTGACTAGTTTAACTTATTCTCTTTTCGGAACCTTGTATTGATGTTGTATTCCATATTTAGGTCTTCGAGGCACCGAGTCAGACATCTGTGAGACTATATATTGGACTTCAGGCGTGTACATTCTCTGATAGTTTCTTATTTATGATATCCTCTATGTTTATTGTATCTAGTGTAGATATCCATGTTCTCTTGACACTATGGTTACATGGATTGGTATATCCGGATCTCGTCATGAGATATTATTCCTTGGTATATGGTGTATATGGTGCAAGTATTATTTAATTGGTTATCTTGTACATGTACAGACACCGATTCTCGGGAAGACTAGCTATATTCTTGGGGAATCTCGTGCCATAGCATATCGTGGTTGGATCTATTATACCAGTCGTGGGTGGAGAGTATTAGTATAAATATGTGATCAATATCCCTATTGTATCAAGTACTGATTACTGAATAGTGTTGATCATATACCGTACGTATGATTAGCCAGGCTGCATTGCATCTTGCCCAAGCCGATCACATGTTAAGCTAGTACTCACACACTTAGTCATTAGTATTCTTGTTTCATTGGCATATTGTTCATTATTGTATTTAATTCCAGTATTTCTTTATTGTATATATATCTCTTGTATCTATTGTGCATCTTGTTTATCCACAGCTATTTACTGTTACATAGTTTTTATCATTGATTTGAACTGCTGTTAGAGATGTACTCTGCTCCTTTCCTGACTGGATATATTTTTCCAGATGATACTGATGAGTGGTACCCTACCTATTATGGACCTCAGGATATTGTGGGTTTAGATTCTGAGACCCTGGCTCAGGAGGGACTTATCCCAACTGTAGACCCTGGAGTTGTAGCTTCATAGTATTCTTTGTACTGGATTTATCTCCAGCTTATTTCTGTACTTTTTTAGACTCATTGATGTATTATTTTAGACTCATGAGTTGTATTATGATTATTCTATTCTTTATCTGATTCGTGATCATTTCTATCTTAGTTCTGTGATTGAGTATATTATCATTATTGGTGGTTCATTATAATATTAGATAGATTATCCAAACAGCGTTCTACCGCCGATTCTGCGGCGTAGGCTGGGCGTTGTTTTCGACTAGTACCCTTACACCGGGTGTGGGTCGTGACACCAATCACAACATGCCCCAAAAACTCTACCTTGTCCAGGAAGAACTCATACTTGGACAACTTTTGATACAGCTTCTCCTTCCTCAGCACATCCAACACAATCTACAAATGCTCCTCGTGCTCCTCCGGTGTCTTCGAGTATATGAGAATGTCGTCGATGAACACCACCACGAACTTGTCAAGGTACTGATGGAACACCTTGTTCATCAAGTTCATAAAGACCGTTGGGGCATTAGTCAACCCAAACGGCATCACCATAAACTTATACTGATCATACCGAGTTCTAAAAGCAGTCTTCGGTATGTCCTCCGGTGTCACTTTTACTTGGTGGTAGCCTAATCTCAAGTCTATCTTAGAAAATACCTTAGCACCACTCAACTGATCGAACAAGTCATTAATCCGTGATAAAGGGTACTTATTCTTGATAGTAAGATTATTCAATACCCTGTAATCAATGCACTTGCGCACTGATCCATCCTTCTTCGGTACAAACAATACCGGGGCTCACCACGGTGAAGAACTCGATCTGATAAACCCCTTATCCTGCAACTCCTTGTCTTCCACCATAGATCCAAAAATAATGCCTTCTTCCTGCTCTGCAGCTCCTCTAGCAAACTCAAACTCTGGTTCTCCTAGCGGACCAAAAAAAAAACTCTACCTCCTCTACAATCTATACTAGCATGGTTCCTACTCAACCAATCAATCCCGAGTACAATATTGTAGCTCGAAAGTGGCATTACAAGTAGACACGCACTCAATTCTTGGTCTCCCAGAATAACTCTTTGATCCTTACAAATATCATTAACCAGGATAATGCCTCCACCGGTCATGATCTTGCAAGTCCTAAGGAAAGACTCAGCTACCAAACTATGCTTCAGAGCAAAAGAAACAGATATAAAACTATGGGAAGTGCCACTATCAAACAAAGCTAAAGCTGGAATGGAATCAAGAAGAATAGAACATGCGATAACATCTCCACTGGGCTCGTCCTCCTCGACTGTCATAGCAAATGCTCGTTCTTGACGTGCACCTCTCTGATGCTGATGCTGGACATAACGCTACTGCTGGGTTAAAAGCGGTCCCCTCGGCTGTACTGCAGGTGGTCCCGCATGTGTCCTCGGAGCTGAAGCTGCTCCCAGAACTGCACGACGAGGATTGGAAGGATACTCCCTCAGCTGATGCCCCTCAGTACTACAATACAAACAAACTCTCAACTTCTTCCTACAAACTTCCCAGATGTGGCCAGGCTTCTTGCAGAAGTGGCAGAAATCTTACTGTAACTGTCTCTACTGTAGTGGTGCCTGGTGAAACCGCATCCTAACTGGAGTCTGGTGCTGTTGCGACTGCTGGAAAGGCCTGGATTGGAAATAAGGATGCTTGGAAGATAATGTACTGCTGTTGGCCCCCAGAAAAGAATCATGATCTCTCTTGGGCTTTAAACCCAACCACTCAACCTTGCGTGCCTCCGTAAGTATCTCCGAGTATGTCTTATAAAAAGACAAAATGAGGATCTTCACTTTCCAGTTTAGACCCTCAAAAAAATGAATAGCCCAAACCTCCGACTCTCTCACCAAATACTCTACAAATTGGCTCATCCTGCCGAACTCCGCATCATATTCCTCCACCGACATTCTCCCTTGAATGAGGCTCTCAAACTGCCTCCCCAAATCTAGCCTGTCTGCCCAAGCGAAGAACTTCTTCTTGAAGAGGTCCTTGAACACCTCCCAAGATTGTCCTGCGTCAACAAGAATCGGCTCATTCCTGAACCAAGAGCGGGCGACGTCGAACAGTTGAAGACCTACCGCCTCAACCTTAAGATCCTCAGAAAGACGGGACACCCTCATAAGATGCTCTATGTCCTCGAGCCAATCATTAACATAGACGATGCCCTCCTTCCCCTTGAAGACCCTAGGCTCCAACTTCTTAAAGTCCTGAATGTTGCCTGGCCGAAGCTGAGCAACCTGAGGAGCAACCTGCTGCTGGACCAAAACTTCTCTCTCTACTACGGCACGAGCAAGCTTATGAGCACTCTCGATGCCCTGTTGCAAGACATCGGTCTGCCTCTGATGTGTCTCTGACTGAGCCCTCTACGCCTCCAATATCTCACAAAATATTGTAAACATCTGTGTCACATTTGCTGGCATGGGAGGTGGAGGTGGAAGCCCCTCAGATACAGCTGGCACAGTCCTCTGAGTAGGTGGTGGACCTCCGAAAGTAGCTGACACTCCAATCACCGAAGAAGTGACTAGTGCAGTCCTTCAGGACGTCGCAGACCTCTTAGAAGCTGCTATCCCTGCTGTGATCTAGTCTTAGGCGGCATCCTGAGATAAAGCGAAAGAAAGAATCAATATGGCATATGATGTAAGACACTCAAGGAATGACAATTAAAAGATTAATATCAATATCAAGGAAGAATAGCTGAATGGATCAAAAGAATTTTTCCTAGATGTGATTGAGAATTCTCAGCTTATAGCCTATCTTCTATATCCTAAAATAGGCTCGTAATAGAACTCAATTCAAAGCACCACTACGAATCGCACTAATTGTGACCTCGAAGACCTGAATGGGCCACCACTAAAAATATGTCATGACCCGCACCCGATGTAGGGATGTAAGTTGGGAACAACGCCCGGCCTACGCTGCAGAATCTACGGTAGAACGATGTTTGGATAATCTATCTACCAATATAATGAGCCACCAATAATATTAATATACTCAATCACAGATCTAAGATAGAAATAAGCACGAATATGATAAAGAATATAATAGTTACATACAACTCATGAGTCAAATAATAATATTAATAAGTCTGAAGAAAACTAAACAATAAGCTGGAGACAAATCCAGTAAAAGAGAAATCTAAGAAGCTATTAGTCCTGGATCATCTGTCTCAGTCGGGATGAGTCCCTCCTGAGCCAGGATCTCTGACTCTGAGCCCACAACATCCTGAGGCCCATAATGTGTAAGGTACCACTCCTCAGTGTCATCTGGGAAAAATATATCCAGTCAGGAAAGGAGCAGAGTACATCTCTAATAAAAGTTCTAATCAATGATAAAAACTATGTAACAGTAAATATATGTGAATATACAAGATGCAACAATAGATACAAAAGATATACAATAAGGAAATACTGTAAATAAATACTGAAATGAACAATATGACAATGTACAAGAATACTAATGACTAACTTTATGAGTACTAGCTTTAACATGTGATCGGCTTAGGAACTTGTACAAGAGTAAAATAGCCTGGTTAATCATACGTGCGGTGTATAATCAACACTCACAAGGAACAAGATATGCACAAGGAGGGTATAATCATATATCTACACTAAAATACTCTCCACCCCCGACTGGTACAGGGGATCCAACCATGGTACGCTATGGCACAGGATTCTCCAGGAAGATAGCGACTCTCCCCGAGAATCAGCGTTTGTACATGTACAAGATAATTACTGAAACAAGGCTTGCACAAGATACATAATATACCAAGGAATAATATCTCATAACGAGATCCGAATATACCAATTCATGCAACCATCGGGTCAAGAGAACACAGATAACTATACTAGATACAATGAACATAGAGGATATCATAAATGAGAAACTATCAGAGAATATACTCACCTGAAGTCCGGTATATAGTCTCACAGATGTCTGATACGGTGCCTCAAAGATCTAGATATAGAATACAATATCAATACAAGATTTCAGAATAAAAATAAGTTAAACTAGTCAACATCTAGGTCAAAGAGCCATTTCTAAGTCAAAACAGTCAAACTAGGTTAACTCAAAGTCAAAATGGTCGAACTAGCTATTTCTAGGTTGTATGAATCTATCTCAATGATGTTGGATTTATACACTAAGAAACTAGGTCATACAAGCTAAATCTAGGATACTAAGATACCGTATCTCAGGATACGCAAACAAGAGATATGGATTATCATATATGCATATTCAAACAATAATATATATACTAATCCTAACTACCAAAAGCTATGTGGATACCTTGGTTTTTAACCAACTCGGTATCGTACCACTAAACCCCCATCTTGATACCCAAATCCAATACCTTGAGTATCGGCCAATACCTTGACATTTACCTTGGTATCTCAAGGAATGTCAAATCCTTATTTATAGCTAACACCTACTATTAACCATATGCGAATCAACTAACTACTAATTTATAACATACTAATACATAGATACTAACCTACAATACAATACTTATAAGATACATATAGTTTAAGAATCTAACTAATACCTATCTATCTAACTATCACATAACATACATATAGATACTATATCTACATATTTAACTAGAGATACATAAGAATATGTGATTAGATCTAACTTACTATATAATACATAATACATACATATAGATAGCTTTATTAACTAGGTAACTAGCTAAACTATATTCATACACATCTATTTATAACTATCAACTAACTATCTAACTATTAACTAACTAACTAAACTACTAACTTACCTAGCTTTGCAACTCGGTACCTTGTTGTTGATACTAAAGGTTGCTGCTGCTACTGGTCTTCATGTTGTTGTCGCTACTGTTGTTCTTCATATTGTTGTCGCTGTTGTTGTTCATATTGTTGTTGTTGTTGTTCTTCTTCTTCATATTGCTATCGCTGCTGCTGTTCATATTGTTGTTGTTGCTGCTATTCATATTGTTGTTCCCTGTACTCACTGACCGAGCTGCCCTCTCTTCCATCTACCTGACCACACATATAACCAAGCATACACATATATATAATACTCTTCTCAACTATACACATACAAACACATAAGCATTACTAGATAACATTACCTACATATATATATATAATATACATATATACATATATATAACATACATATATACATATATATAACCATTCTTATAACTATATATTGAGGTATATCTACATATATTTATACACATCATAGGTACATACATAGTTATATAGATAATTAGTTATATGTAATTATGCATACCATATAATATAGATATACATAAATATCATTATACAAATAAACACACAATCATATAGCTATATACATATATAACAACCATATGTATATAGATACCTATACTCATATACTATGGATACACTTATGTATACATAGATATATATCCAATAGCATCTTATATATATCTATATACATATATATAATACTTACACATATACATATAACTACATATGCCATGCATAGCTAAGAATAATAGAATTCAGATCAAAAAATACAACATAACAAATACATGGAGTGCATCGTACAATCACACTAGATCTATGATACGCTTGCGATACGAGTCCACCGTACAACCAAACATACCCGGAAGGATATGAGCAAGTATAAATTACTATATATGAATAATACGAAAAGTCAAATATACATCTACGTGTCCGTGAAAAAATATGACATGCACAAAGTCCCATATCGGAAGAAAAACCCCCAAATTCACATGTATCACCAATTTATTGGGATACGACCTACACGTATCTAATTATGGATAGGACACTAGCCACAAACACACAAATACATGTCTACATCTTCCTTAATTATTTTAATTATTATTATATATTATTGTATTTGTGTGTTTGTGGCTAGTGTCCTATCCATAATTGGATACGTGTAGGTCGTATCCCAATAAATTGGTGATACATGTGAATTTGGGGGTTTTTCTTTCGATATGGGGCTTTATGCATGTCATATTTTTTCACGGACATGTAGATGTATATTTGACTTTTCGTATTATTCATATATAGTAATTTATACTTGCTCATATACTTCCGGGTATGTTTGGTTGTACGGTGGACTCGTATCGCAAGCGTATCATAAATAGTTTAGACTCATGGAAAAATAGTTTAGTTTAGACTCCTAATTGGGCTCAATTCTAACAATTAATATATTTTGGTCCATGAGTCTAAACTAAACTATTTAGGTCCACTAATACAAGTCCAAAATAATAAAATAATATATAATAATAATTAAAATAATACAGTAAATAATTATACAACATGCATAATATTTAATTAATTATAAAATATCTAAAATACCCTTTTCAAGAAAATATGGTAGTGACAGAAGGGGGGCGGCTAACTGGGGGGAGGGGGCTCTGACGGGGGGCTGACGGGGTTGGGGGTGGCGCTGATAAGGGTCGCTAACGGGGGGCACTGACCAGCGAGGCTGACAAGAGGGTGGTGCTAACAGGGGGAGAGGGGGTTATAAGAAGTAGGGGGCGGCTGACATGGGGAAGGGGGCACTGACAGCGGGAGAGGAAGAAGACGGATCTAGGATTTGGGTTTATTTTGTGGAGGGAGATAGAGGAATGGCTCTGATACCATGTAAACATAGAATTATTGATTAACTTGATTTATAAGAAAGACTATATATATATATATATATATATATATATATATATATATATATATATATATATATATATATGAGAGGCTAACCCCTCTCTCTATCACTCTACCCGATGTGGGACTAAAGTCCATTACTAAGACTATTACTTAACACCTTTAATAGGAATAACTCTAAATCGAAACCTACATCCTATCCTAGGTTCTTTATTTTTTCGAGACCTGCATGATCCACCACTAAAAGACGTGTCATATCCTGGTCCCAAAATACGATGAGTCGAATACGTAACAAATATCTCCAGGCTACGCGACATACGAATACCCTAGTACCCATATTCGCGATTGTCGCTTGTAGCATTCTAAAATAGGTTTATTATAGGCCATATATTACAGGAATTAATACATAATACTTCTGGATATATGACATTCTAAAACTATAAATTAGAAATGGGTTATTCTACCCAATTACAAGTTTTATCCCAATATGAATATAACCCATTTATACCTTTATACATTTTGTAAATAAATTCTAGTTCCAACTCAATCTTCTTCTTTTGCGACATATCATTCTTGTTCTCCATCTCCTTGTCAAGGTATAACAGTAGCTTCCTTAAAAATATTTCTACAAATCTAGTGAATAAAACTAGGAGGTCAAACGACAAGCAAACCCTCAATCAAGGACAAGAAAAATAAATAAAATAAAATGAGAATCAGAAAATGATTGGATTCTCAAAATATTATTGTGAAGGAATGGAATAATAAATTTCATAGACACATTTTAATATAATCATGAGACAAGGTATTCCAGCTCTAGTAATGTAAACATGAAACAAGGTATTTTAACTCTTATCAAACACTATTCTACTAGGTATCCAAATCAAAATCCACAATCACAATCACAATCACAATCACAATCACAAACAATTTTCCTATATACAAATGCAATTTAGAGAATACTTTTGGATCACAACATCACCTATTATTTCGATAATAATCCCATATATCCGGGATCCGATAAATTTTTTAGATGGACGTTGCTTAGATTCCAGTCCCATAGGTATTGTGATATGATTATATCACTATAATAAACATTGAATCACATTTAATGTGATAACACATGATATAAACAATTGTTGAATTTCTTTTTTTAATTCAAGAATTCGGATCAAGTGATAATATAAACAATTGTTGAATATCTAGAACTTTTCTAAGAAATTGTCGAACTTCTTGATCTTTTTTAAGAATTTGAATCCATTGACAAGTGTAGTGGGCTATGCTTGACAACTTCTTCTCAACTTGTTTTTCACTATTACTATTATAATAGAGTATACAATCTTTTATGCTTTTGATAATGCATGGGAATAGGGGGAAGGGGTAGTATAAGTATATAACTCACCAAGTTATTCTTTTTCTTCTTCCTAGAGTAGTCTATTATTGTTTTTTGACAAGGTTTCTCTGACTACTTCAAGTCTTATAGGGCCTTGGTGTATGAGCACTCGTGTTGACATCACATAAAGGCCACATCAAGAATAGCCCGTCTGCATCAGCTCAGAGCGTCAGTGAGAGGATAGGTCTATAAAGAGTTGGCAAGGTTGGTTTTACTCAGGCAACTCGATGAATGCCACAAGTCTCGACGGCCAGTCATGGCCCGGGATGGTATGTCATCAACTGCGGCATGCTATAGGTGTTTCAGGGAAGCATTCGATAAAAAATTTCCTTTCCCTTTTTTCTGAAAAAAAAGATTACATGAAAAATCTTACCTCGAACCATCACATAACTAAATCTAATTATCAAATATCTTATTCCTAAAATCATTGATTATTATATATATACATATAATGGAATTTCCTTAATTAATAATATGTACTTCCAAAACTTGGTAATACTTTGCTCTAAAACTTAAAATTTTCGTATTTCGGCAACTTTCGAAATACTAGAATCTTAAGACCACCATAGTAACTAAATCTAATTACTTATGTATACTAAATTAGAGTCATTATTCATCGCCTATGCTAAATTTTCTTATATTTTGGTCAAATCATCAAAATACCAATTTTGGGTTCAATTCAATAGTCCTATATTTAGACATATGTACTTAATCAAAAATTCTTAGGTTACTGACATCCAATAAAATCAATGTGCACTTCCAAAACATAGGTAAATGCTGAATTTCCTTATTAACATAAGATTTCTTGACTTTCAAGTCCAATCGGGACTCGATTCGTCTAATTTCGATACTCAATGTTTATCTTGACATTCCATCGCATTTTGTTTTCCAAGAATCTCATAGATCAATAATTTTATTGCTCCATAGGTGATAGTAAACATTTTTATTTCCAAGATTATAAACATGGTCGATACGAAAATTTATATATCCAAAAATCAAACCTAAACCTACCAAAACCTCCATATTGTCTAATTTTACTTAAAAGACCAAAAATTAGACCAATAGCAATAATTTTAGGCTTAATTACATTTACAGACAGCACTCTATACAATATAATTTATAAAATTCTTAGTTTTCTAAGTGTTTTACAATCTTGGCTAAATTGGTTAAGTCCAAGTATAGGTAATATATATATATATATATATATATATATATATATATATATATCCTCTAATAATTACAAGTTTAACAACCATTAAGCACCATAAGTGTCATGACTCGCACCCGGTATAAAGGGCACTAGTACGTGAGTACGTCCAGCCTACGCCGCAACATCGACAGTAGAACGTTGTCTAGGTCAACTGTACTATCAATATCTCACAATATATATATATATATATATATAATCTGTCAACGATATCTCAACTCCATACGGAGGGCAATATGATGATATAATGATAATCAATACTCATTCACAATAAAACTAGAGAAAGATAATGACATGATATGTATTAGAAGAAATAGAATAACAAGTCACAATACAATCCAAATTCAAGTCTAATAGTCTAGCCACAACATAAATAGTCTCAAATATATATAATATGCTAAATATCTAAGCTGGAGACATATCCAGTATAATAAATGAAGTTGCTAAGTCTCCTCAATGGCTGGCACTAGATCATCCTGCCCTAAGGGTGCTACCTCAGACGGCTTACCATCATGTGGTCCGTAGTAAGTGGAACACCAATCTTCTAAATAATAATCTAAAAAATATATCCAGTTAGGATTGGAGCAAAGTACAAAACTCTGTAAGCAGTTCCAAATATATGGTAGAGAATATATAACAAGTAATAGAAAAGAATACAAGATGCACAAGTAACTAGAAAATAAAAATATAACTGAGATAAGCAGATAAATACTAAAAATAAAATATAGGCAATATGGAATAAACTGCAAGTGAGAGAAAATAGAATACTGACTAAGTGCCTTAGAGTATAAGTTCGTTATGTGATCGATTTAGGTTGACCACAATTATACTAAGGTAACTCGATTATACGTGAGGTGTATAATCGATATGTACATGAATATACTAAGGCTTTGATCACATAACCAACTTCTACTCTCCCGCCCCAACCAATACTCATGGATTCGATCACAACATGTTATGTATACGAATATAATATAAGTACACAGAGTACATGAATAAACACGAGCACAAGGGATACCTGATGCACACGATAAAGTACATGTGTAAGTACTCGTTGTATATGATAAAGGGATAACATCTCCTGATAGGATCCATATAGGACCAGTTCATATAATAACGTATCAGAATCAAGTATAACAGTTCTAGAATATGTGATATATACACTATCATGCAAAAAAACTAACAAAAAGATATACTCGTCTGTTGTCCTGAGCAAATGGTATAATTCGGTGTCCGAGCTAGTGTCACACAGACCTATATATGAAATATCATATCATTTGGGTGTAATAAAGTGATAACAAGCTTAAATGAGTTAAAGTATGATTTCTAGGCCATTTCTAGGTCACATAAGTCAAACTAGGTCAGACTAGGCCAATACCTTAATTTTTGGGTCATACCTAGCTTCTAGGTTGATTACAGTTCCATACTAGTTGATACTAGGTGATACTAGGATATACCTAGGTTTCTTGGTCCATAACTTAAGGATAGTAGCTATACTAGCTAATACTAGGTACTAAGATACCATATCTACCAAGTATCAATATATAACTTATATACATAAACTAGTTGATATTACTAAGTAATATATATATATATATATATATATATATATATATATATATATATATATATATATATATCTTATAGCTATTATCTAATATTACCTTAGTATCACTACTAGCTGACCTAGCCTTGACAACCTATTCATTATTACCTTGGTATCAAACAATACCTTAATGCCTAACTCTCAATTAGTAATACTTATAATACCTTAATACCAATTACCTGATCTAAGTATCTCTTGATACTCTAACTCAAATACTTAGTATATAGAATTACCCAGCTATCCTTATTACCCCAAGTATCTTGATACCAAGTTTCTACCCCTGCCTTGGTACTTTCCCCTTTACCTAGACTCATACTCAATACCTAGTATTTTGGCTAATAGGATACCCATCATGATACTTGGTATCACACACCCTATTTGACACTACCCTCAAGTTATATGGCACTAACAGTGTAATACCCAAATACCAATACTCAAAACCTCAACACACCATACAGACATTATCTCACACAATACGAACCTATACTCCCTAGCTATCATAATACACCAAGTGCATTACCAAAGCTTAAGGCTCATCCTTGAGCTCACTGCACAAGGAAAATGCACCCAAACCATACACCCTATTGTCTGTGCTTTGCACAGCAACTGAATGCTTACCTGTGTTTGTCACTACCATATTCCGAAAACAGGGGTAATTTTGGCTTTTTTGTAATATTTAATATTATTGTAGTTATAATTAAATAATTGCATGATAATATTTTTTAATTTAAATAATTATGTGTGATGAGTAATTAAATATAGTATTAGATGCAGTGCTCATTTATTTTTTAGCTAGCAGACTGACCTAAAAGCCAGTATACGAACACCTGTCAGGACTTGTGGAATTATGTAATTAATAGTTTTATTTATAATTTCATTTTTGGAGATTTTATTAATTACTGTATTTTATTTAATATTTTTGCGCATTGCCTTTGCTTCGATATTTGGAGCACTATCCAGACTTTTGTCTTCCAACAAATTTTACCATCTTGCCCTAGACGTGCCCGCCTTCATTTCTGCTATTTTTTGCAACTCGTGATTGTGCTTTCTGTACATTATTTCTGGCCGCGCAAAAATCGTCGCGGACGTTTATTTTAAAATTCCTATTTTGTATCGTTGTGCGTTCCAATCGAAAATTGGAGGCCATCTTGACCTATTTTTCGTATGGCCCAAATTAGGGTAATATTCTATCCTGAGTCTACTTCATTATTGGTATTGATGACCTGAACTGATTTTGGCCCCATGTACTCCTAATTAATTGTTGAACACAACTTGCATTTATTTCTATTTAAATTGAGGATACTATTTAAACCAATTCTAAAATCCTAATTTAATTTCAGTGCCCTGCAAATTCAGCCATACCCATCTTACAGTGCCCCCTGACCCTACAAAACACCGGACCCCGAATCGCCCGCCAAATTTTCGTCATTTTATGTGTTTGTGCAATTTCCCGAATTTAAGGGGCTAAGTTACAATTATTCAATTGTAGGTGTCATCACCCCATTGTCCAAGATCAAATGGAAAGGCTAATTAATTGTGGACCAAATTGCATTTTCCTACATGAATTAAATTTCCTCATGTTCAATCCTAGCCACCCATTCCAGGGATGCATCCTCACCCTCCATCAAAACCCACTCTCCCTATAAAATATCATGTCTACATCAACCATAATCCCTAGGCAACCTAGAAAACACCACCCTCCTCAAGCCTCCATCTCCCCTCAACCCAACGTAGGAAAATTTCTCCCTTCTTCTTCTCTTTTCTTCTTTTCTTCTTCTCTTTCCTTCCTCCTTCTTCTTCTTCTTCTTCTTTTAGTTTGAATCCATTTGAATTCAAATTCATTAGATAGGGGGGAATACTGTTCATCTCCCCCCTTATTGTGCTTCCATCGGCCTGCTGTCTCCGGCCCAGGTGACTGCTCCCCTCGCGAGCATCAAAGTCTGGCGGCTGCTCCGGCGCCGAGTCCCCGTCCCGGCGGCTACCCCCTGCTGCATCCGATCAGCGGCCCCCTCTGAACTACGGCCGAGCCGACCCCCGTGCTGCAGCCCCGACCCTCCTCCATCCTCCCTGCGGCTTCGACTCCGGCCCGAGCCCTCCGCACTCCGGCGTCGGCGGAGCCTGCTGCTCGTGCTCCTCTCCCATCTCCTCCCTCTGCGTACCCCTGCTGTGTTCAACCCGGCGCCCCTCGATCATCACCACCGGCCTCCATCCCCTTCGTCCCCGTGGTCCGGCCACCCTGTCCGGCTGCTCCCCCTCCCCTCTCGCTCCAACACCATTCACCACCACCACCATCATCACCATCAAGCCATCACCATCACCCGACCGCTGCTGTGCTCCCCGGACATCCCTCTCTGCGTTCAACTCCCCGACCACGGCCTGCACTCCGGCCAAGGCCGACCCCTTCACAGTAAGCTTCTCCCTCTCTTCCCTTTCCCTCTTTATATATATATATATATATGTATATATATATATACGTATATATATATATGAGTATATATAACTAAGGTATATGTAATTGTAGGTATTTAATTAATGAGAATGTATTTTAGTATAAGACATATTAGTATAATATATATATATGTTTCAGTATTTAATGTTATAGATAAATGTAATGATGGTAAATATATACATATATTTGTATAAGTAATTAGTATATGTATTTCATTTAATTTGTATATAAAATGTAAAGTATTTATATTTAATTAATGTGAAATTGGCATGTGCATATTTTTATTTTATTAATATCTAATTAATGAGTATAGTAGGTAATTAAATAAATTATATAATTAGTATATATGTGTATGTATATATGTTCGTGTATTTTTCCTATATATATATATATATGTATTCAAAATATATTTGTGTGTACGTATTAAATAAATATTAATCTGTAAAATTGGTATCTGTATTTTCAGTACACATTGATAATTGTTAATTTAGTATATGTAAATAAATGTATGTTTTGACATAAGTGCTAATTTGGTATGTATATATATATATATATATATATATATATATTTGTTTTGGTATTTTGGTTTATATATATATGTACTTGTATACATAGTATAAATTAATATAATTAGTATTCTGGTATATATATATAAATGTATATATTGTATATGTATTTAATAGGTGTACATTATTCAATATGATGAGTATAAATATATATATTGTAAGTATTATGATAATTAATAATATGTGTATTAAATATGCATTATTTTGGTATAAATGTATAGATATGTAAATACGTATTTGATATATGTTATTATATAAATGTACAAATTTTGGAATGTGCAACTATAGCTCGGTATATATTTTAGATATATTTCATGAATTATGTTTATATATATATACATACAAGTATTATTTTATTATGTTTATATGCAAGTATTATTTATTTTTAAAGTATATAGTTATACATATATCTATTATTGATATTGATGGAAATTATATGTAATTAATTAATAAGATGTTTATTTAAATATGTAGTCCTACTAGATGACCCTAGTTGACTAGTGCCCTGTCTGACATGGCCCTGAGGCCAGTGTTTATAGACTGTGTGTTAGCATAGCATCTGATGCAAGTGTGGTAATTGTGATATGTTTATAGGACTGTTGGTTTACCCAGGGGATACTCTGGAACAGGACATCCATAAATACCAGCTAAGGACCCAAGGCAAGTACATTCTCTGATAATTTCCAATTCTTGATAATTTCTATAAATTCAATGATCTTGAAATGTTACAACTGAATCCTTGACACTGTGCTACACGGACTAGTATAGCTTGGATCTGCAGTCATGAGATGTTACCTTGATTTTCGTATTGACATTATACACGATATTGACATTGACATTGACATTGACATTAGACATTGATAATTAGACATTGTACATAATATATTAGACAATGTTCGTGTATTCGTGACGTGTCATGATTTGATCCACAGTACTAGTTGGGGGCGGGGAAATTGCTAGTGAGAGATGTGATCAAATACCCATTGTATAATTAAATATTATTGGTGTTAATCATACCCCCACGTATGATTAGCCAGACTGTAGCAATCGTACATGTTCCCAAGCCGATCACATTTCAAAACTACAATTTCAAACACTTAGAATAGTTACAGTTCTCTATTTTAGATCATATACTAGATCACCCGTATATGATACTGTTCCTTGTTCTTTTATTTCCATACATGCACTGACTGTATCATATTGCCTATTGCCTGTCTCTTTAAATTGCATGTCTCTCTTAAATTGCCATCGCATTTATTTCACTATCTTCTCAGTAGCTAGCATGACATGTTTTATTGTATTATAGACATTATCAATTAATGGAACTGTTATTTGAGAGTGTTGCTTTGCTCCTTCCTGACTGGAAATATTTTTCCAGACTATGCCTTAGAGGACCGCTGTCCGACACTTTATGGACCATATGGTGAGTAGCTGCAGACTTGGTAGTAGTTGTGATTCTGGAAGGTCTAGCCGGAATTATTATTATTGTTAGTTCTTAAGTAGACTATTTGGTACCGGATTTGTCTCCGGCCTTTTGATGATTCTTGGATATTGTTGAGTTAAGTTATTACTTGTTGACTTGTGGTGTTTAATTTTAAAATTCTGTTTCGAAATCTTATCGTGCTGTAATCCTGTGATTGAGTATATGTTCATCTTATTTGTGTCATCTGTGCCTCCTAATGGAGATTGGATGCTTGCGTGACATTAGTTAGATAGTATCAAGACCTTGACAGCGTTCTACCGCCGACTCTGTGGCGTAGACTGGACGTACCCACGTACTCGTGCCCCTAAACCGGGTGCGGGTCGTGACACGTTTTTAGTGGTGGCCCATGCAGGTCTGACTTCGCATTTAGAGCGATGTCGTGGTAGTGTGACATCCTTGTTATACTACTGCGTGCCTGCGATAGAACATAGGACATAGGATACTAGGACGAGAGCAAATACTCAATCACAATTCCTTAAGAGATTCCTGGGATGACCCCTGAGAATCTTGTTATAAATTTCTAATTTAAGATCGTTCCCTTGTTCCGTCCATTCTCACTTGTTGATATTGATTTAATTGTTGTTGATTAGTTATTAAGTTAGGATTTTTGGTCTCATAGTAGGGCTGGATTTCATATCAAGATGAACTTGCAGACTGATTTATGGTATTACCTGATGACGCATGTCGATGAGGACAGTGAGAATGATTAACATTAGAGCTATTGGACTACAGAAGGTGGATTTAAAATTTTTTTAATTGAAGATTGAAAATGAATTTCAAATTTTAGGATTCTGAGAAGATTGAGATTGTTATTAAAATTTATTTTGAAAATTTCAATGAATTGCAAAAAACTTTGAAATTGAGGAATTGAAATATGGCTATTAAAAATTTATTTTGAGGAATTCAGATTCGATTCAATAAACCTAGACAAGTCTGTAAGGATTTTGTGTGGTTAAGTTTTATTTCAGTATTTAAATATATAACCTTGAGAAAAGTGTATGCATTATACTTTAAAAGTTTATTCGAGGAGTTACTTTGAGGAATTTTATTTAAGGATAAGAATTTATAGTGAGAGAGATATTAGTATATAAGTAGGTGAGATGCATGTGTAAGGATATGTTGGTTGAGCATGATTGAGATTCACTGCAAACTGACTTGGGTTTTCATCTAGGATTGTATTAGAGAGTGCAGTCCTTAGTATAGTGTGTTGCATTTGATATGCACTTGAGTGATAAGGATAACTAGCATCAACTGTTGCAGTAGGTAAGGAAGCTAGCAGTGAGAGTGTTTGTGATAGAACTGTGATACTTAGAGGGATAGAGGTATCAAACCTTGAATGTTGCTTCCTTAGAACTGTACTGTCCTTCCTTGATAATATCACATTTTTGTCTTAATTGATTCTTTGGGATCTGTCTTCAGGATGTCGCCGAAGACACGATCTATGAGAGCGGGAACACCAACTTTAGAGGGGTCTGCCACCTCTCCACCTGATGGACAGACATCCGTAGTTCCTCCTACATCTCCAATACATGTGGGAGTTTCTACACTTTTCGGGGATCCTTCTTCCCCACCTGTTCAGAGGATAGCCGCAGCTGTGACAGACAACCTTCCTCCTTCACCGACTCCGATTCCCGGAGGTTTGCCCATCGACGGGGCGCAGATGTTTACCTTGATCCAAGGCATGGTAGATGCCCAGAGAGTGGCGGCAGATGCTCAGCGAGTTCAAGCTGAGGCTCAGAGGGTGCAAGCAGAAGCGCACCAGGCACAAACCGAGCTGATGAGAGAGAGCATGGAGAATGCTCACCAGATGGCACTACAGGCAGTTGAGAGAGTTGCCCAGCAGTATCCTGGCCAGTGGCAGCCGAGGGCATTTCAGTATCAACAGCAGTACCCGGCACCAGTTCCTGTACAGCAGGATCAACGAACTTGTCATTTCTGTAAGAAGCCAGGTCACCTTTGGAAGAGCTGTAGAACGAGGCTGGGACTTTGTTTGCACTGTGGCGCTGCGGGACATCGAGTAAGGGATTGTCTTCGAGTTCCTTATCTTTCCGACCAGCGCGCAGCTCCAAATTATAGAGATCCAGTTAGGCTACCTGTGGAACCGTATATTGCTCAGCACCCGCAAAGGGAACCACCCCAGCAGGGCGGGCATTTGCGATGACGGTCGAGGAGACCGATACTGCAGGTAATGTGTTAGCAGGTTCTGTTCTTTCCTTCATTCTGTTCCTATCTACTTGATTAATTGATTGATTCCTTAGTACAATAGTTGTATGCATGAATTCTTGTGATAATTTAGTTAGTAGTACCCCTGATACAGAGACTGCAATACCATGACAAAAGACACCATGATCATACATATTTCCCTTAGGTTACATGTTGTATGGTTGTAGGTAGAATTCTCTTAGACTTTGATTGTTGAGGATTTAGCTGTAGTAAAGATTAACGAAGAGGTTATGACTTGACAAAGAGAGACAAGGTACCTTAAATTTTGAGAAAAAATATTAAATTAAATAAAGAGTTGGGAATTTAATATGGCATAATTGAAGTTTTGTTAAATCATTGATTTTAAGAAGATTATGAAATGATTGAATTTAACATTGAATTTGAGGAATTTAAGAAAGCCATCGATATAATTATTGGACTGCAAGTTGTGAACTTATATTTTGAATATTGTATTGGAGGTTTCATAAGTATTACATCGTTGCATATTATGTGGAAAAAAAAATTCAAGGATAAACATTGATTAAATAGAGGGTTAAGAATTTAACATGGCAGAATTTATGACTTATTAATTCCAGGAAATTATGACATGATTAAATGGGTTATAAAATTTGGAAATTTGAGGGATTATCAATATATTTAATTGATTGCAAGTTATGAATTTTAAAATGTTATATTTGGATGTGGCATTGTTGAGTATTTTGAGGAAAGAGGAATCGAGGAATAAAATCATCTATGGATTGTGTTTAAACTCAAATCTTGTGGGACGAGATTACATTTTTATAATTGTGCATGGAAAAAAAAATCAAATTTAAGGAGTAAGGTGATAAATGGGTTAGTGATTAAACACCAACTTTTTGGACGAGTTTTATTTGGATTCATGGATTGGTGTTTTTTTTTGTAATAGAAATTTTAAATGTGCATTGTTGGATTAAGTTAGAGGAGTAGATATCAATTCAGGTTTTAATTACTAAACATCAGATTCGTAGGAGATCATGATACGAATAGAGTTCGATGATAAATTTTGAGGATTTTTCAGGAATACAATAATTTCAAAATTTTTGAAATTGTGAAAAGACCTTGTGGATTAGTAATTGATTCGTGGTTGATGAATTTAAATTGAGAGAAACAATAATGTGTATGATTAAACGCTATTTTGAGGATTTTAAATTTCGAGGACGAAATTCTTTTAAGGTGGGTAGACTTGTCACTACCACATTCCGAAAACAGGGGTAATTTCGGCTTTTTTGCAATATTTAATATTATTGTAGTTATAATTAAATAATTGCATGATAATATTTTTTAATTTAAATAATTATGTGTGATGAGTAATTAAATATAGTATTAGATGCAGTGCTCATTTATTTTTTAGCTAGCAGACTGACCTAGAAGCCAGTATACGAACACCTGTCAGGACTTGTGGAATTATGTAATTAATTGTTTTATTTATAATTTAATTTTTGGAGATTTTATTAATTACTGTATTTTATTTAATTAATGTGAAATTGGCATGTGCATATTTTTATTTTATTAATATCTAATTAATGAGTATAGTAGGTAATTAAATAAATTATATAATTAGTATATATGTGTATGTATATATGTTCGTGTATTTTTCCTATATATATATATGTATTCAAAATATATTTGTGTGTACGTATTAAATAAATATTAATCTGTAAAATTGGTATCTGTATTTTCAGTACACATTGATAATTGTTAATTTAGTATATGTAAATAAATGTATGTTTTGACATAAGTGCTAATTTGGTATGTATGTATATATATATATATATATATATATATATATATATATATATATATATATATATATATATATATATATATATATATATATATATATATATATATATATATATTTGTTTTGGTATTTTGGTTTATATATATATGTACTTGTATACATAGTATAAATTAATATAATTAGTATTCTGGTATATATATATAAATGTATATATTGTATATGTATTTAATAGGTGTACATTATTCAATATGATGAGTATAAATATATATATTGTAAGTATTATGATAATTAATAATATGTGTATTAAATATGCATTATTTTGGTATAAATGTATAGATATGTAAATACGTATTTGATATATGTTATTATATAAATGTACGAATTTTGGAATGTGCAACTATAGCTCGGTATATATTTTAGATATATTTCATGAATTATGTTTATATATATATACATACAAGTATTATTTTATTATGTTTATATGCAAGTATTATTTAATTTTAAAGTATATAGTTATACATATATCTATTATTGATATTGATGGAAATTATATGTAATTAATTAATAAGATGTTTATTTAAATATGTAGTCCTACTAGATGACCCTAGTTGACTAGTGTCCTGTCTGACATGGCCCTGAGGCCAGTGTTTATAGACTGTGTGTTAGCATAGCATCTGATGCAAGTGTGGTAATTGTGATATGTTTATAGGACTGTTGGTTTACCCAGGGGATACTCTGGAACAGGACATCCATAAATACCAGCTAAGGACCCAAGGCAAGTACATTCTCTGATAATTTCCAATTCTTGATAATTTCTATAAATTCAATGATCTTGAATTGTTACAACTGAATCCTTGACACTGTGCTACACGGACTAGTATAGCTTGGATCTGCAGTCATGAAATGTTACCTTGATTTTCGTATTGACATTATACACGATATTGACATTGACATTGACATTGACATTAGACATTGATAATTAGACATTGTACATAATATATTAGACAATGTTCGTGTATTCGTGACGTGTCATGATTTGATCCACAGTACTAGTTGGGGGCGGGGAAATTGCTAGTGAGAGATGTGATCAAATACCCATTGTATAATTAAATATTATTGGTGTTAATCATACTCCCACGTATGATTAGCCAGACTGTAGCAATCGTACATGTTCCCAAGCCGATCACATTTTAAAACTATAATTTCAAATACTTAGAATAGTTACAGTTCTCTATTTTAGATCATATACTACATCACCCGTATATGATACTGTTCCTTGTTCTTTTATTTCCATACATGCACTGACTGTATCATATTGCCTATTGCCTGTCTCTTTAAATTGCCTGTCTCTCTTAAATTGCCATCGCATTTATTTCACTATCTTCTCAGTAGCTAGCATGACATGTTTTATTGTATTATAGACATTATCAATTAATGGAACTGTTATTTGAGAGTGTTGCTTTGCTCCTTCCTGACTGGAAATATTTTTTCAGACTATGCCTTAGAGGACCGCTGTCCGACACTTTATGGACCATATGGTGAGTAGCTGCAGACTTGGTAGTAGTTGTGATTCTGGAAGGTCTAGCCAGAATTATTATTATTGTTAGTTCTTAAGTAGACTATTTGGTACCGGATTTGTCTCCGGCCTTTTGATGATTCTTGGATATTGTTGAGTTAAGTTATTACTTGTTGACTTGTGGTGTTTAATTTTAAAATTCTGTTTCGAAATCTTATCGTGCTGTAATCCTGTGATTGAGTATATGTTCATCTTATTTGTGTCATCTGTGCCTCCTAATGGAGATTGGATGCTTGCGTGACATTAGTTAGATAGTATCAAGACCTTGACAGCGTTCTACCGTCGACTCTGCGGCGTAGGCTGGACGTACCCACGTACTCGTGCCCCTAAACCGGGTGCGGGTCATGACAGTGTTGTTCTTCCTCCTCAACCCCAATTCACCTGACTGCGTCACCCACCCAAATCAACTAACAGCTATTGTTGTTGCTGTTGCTGACCTGTTGTGGTCACACAGACCCGAGCACCAACTGTTTTGCAAAGATGTGCACAACATACCTCAAAGTCCCCCTCTTGTTGCTCTCGAATGTCTGCACATCAGTGCACTCCCCCACTGCTGTACGAATCTTCCCATATCCTCTCTAACACATATACACACTCTATAATTCTAATACCTCTAACACAATATATTATACACCCTATATGAGTGCACACAACACATGCACACAAGTATCAGACACACAACTCCCTCACTGCCACTGTAACACACAGACACAACACATATCCATCTATCTATATATAAGGCATACATAATTAAAATATATATACACAAATACTAATATATTATATATAAATATATCTATATGAACACCTAGCATGGCAATTAAACAAACACCTCAAATGCAATATCTAGATACCCTTGATACTTATGATACACCCTCTAATATCCAATCTATTGTGATACCACCCCTCAAAATATATCAAACACATCCTAATATAGATATATAATATCATCTAATAATTATATAACTATATATCATGTAATTAAAGAAATTGACATGTGCATCTGTAACTACCACTTTCGACCATAGGAGTATTTTGGTAATTTTGTTTGTTAAATTTTTTTATATATTATTTTATATTAGTGATTGCCTAGAATTATATTAGTGTTAGTTAGTGGCTAGCCAATTAGAATTTGCAAGTGTTAGTTAGTGCTAATTATTGTAGTCATGACTTTAGTAATTAGAATTAATTAAGTTTAGTTGTCATGAAAAGAATATTCCTCTTAGTTGTAGAGATTTCTTTCTTTAGTTAATTAGATTCTATTAATGATAAATGGAGAGGGACAAACTTAATATTTTGGCATGACCAAACCTCACTATAAGAGATATTCATTTTATTTTATTCTATAGCCTCCATCTTCTCCAAAGCTTCTTCTACCCCAAGCATACCAATTCCCCACCAAATTTTTTTAACCACTTTTATTTCCACTCATTCTCACCATAATGAAGGCCTAGAGAATTGGAGAGCACAAGAAGATCCATAGGAGATGAGTTTCCTAGAAGATTGTGTCCGACTCATCTCTTCCGTGTCCAAATTCAGAATTCTCCAAAGCGGCTACCAAAACACTAGGTAATTCTCTCAATTTTGTCAAATTCATGGTTAAGAACACCCTTTGTCATGTAAGAACCTTTCCATAGTTCAATTTGACGTTCCAATGATAGATCTAGATACTAGGAGCCCTCAATTTGGTATATCTAAGTTAGTATCATAATTTTATGGCTCAATTTGGGGAAAATTCAAATTGTGTCCATTGAGTGTGTGTATTGTGTCCTAATGAGGACTATTGATGTTTATTTGATGGTGTGAATGTGTTCTTGTGTCCAAAATTGGACATATTGAGTCCATATTATGATACACCATGTTACGTATAGGTGGATTTGGTAAATTGGATATATATACATGTGTTCTTTTATCTAAAATAGCCTAAATTCGTCATAGTATTTAACCTCATTTTTAACAGCCATAGCAACTTAGAAATGCTATAACTCCTAACTCAAGACTCTGATTAATCTTTTATTTTTTTAAAAGAACCATATCTAAGTTAGATTTCTAAATATATAAATTAATAGGCCAAATTCGTTGGAAACTTTCTATAAAACTGTTTGAGTGTCAGGTGTCCGAAAGACGAACGTATTTCAATATTTTTACCATTTTGGAAGCTTTCGGATACGAAAATACGATATATTTAAAGTTTCAAAAATCAAATACGAAGGGCTAAGACATACTTTAATCCTAGAATTTATTGAATAAATATAATAGGTGCAGTATTGGCTATAAGTAGAGAACTGACTACACGACATAGGCATTTTGTGTATCCTATGAGCCTAGGTAGTATGGATATCAAGTGAGTATAGGTATCATAGGTTGTCAAGTATATATATATATATATATATATATATATATATATATATATATATATATATATATATATATATATATATATATATCTGTGTTAGGCAATAGGTGTTAGTTAGTGTGTATGTTAGTATTGATACAAGTGGTTATCAAGTGAGCCAAGTATAGATAAGTTATGTATCAAGGTATTTGAGTTTGGGCAAGGTACTAGTATGATACTAGGTACCATGAGAATATTGGTATCATGACACTCAAGTATCATGAGTGAGGGTAAGTGAGTATTAGGGCTTGAGTAAGGTATCCTATTTGGTATCAAGTATTAGTATTAGAGTTAGTTGGGTAAGTATATAGGAGGATAAGGTATTGATCAAGATACTAAGATATTGGGTATTAGAACTAGGTAATGGGTAATATCAAGATGTCAAGTACCAAGAGTAGGGTGAGTATCTTGGATGTAAGGTAAGTGTAGGTTATGGTTATGGGTTAGTATCTTGGGGGTTGGTATCATATGATATTAATGTGGTACCATGGTACCATACGCAAACTAGTGGGATATGTGTGGTAAAAATTAGAGTGTGGTATCCTATGGTGTATCAAGGTATTTAGAATACCAATATACCAAAATATTAGAACTAGTATGAGGTAATACTAAGATATTAAGGTAAGATTATGATATTAGGTATTGGATTAAGATACCATGGTATGGGTAGTGTCTAGCTTGGGTAATGGATTAGGTACCAAGGTATGAGTTAAGATATTGGGTATTGGTCAAGGTAATGGTATTAGCTAAGGTATTAGTCTAGAAACTAGGATACGGGATAATATATTAAGGTATTGGTTAAGGTAATAAGGTAATATTAAGGTAATAACTAGGTAATGAGGTAATACTAAGGTATTGGCTCGGTATTAAGTATTAGACTAAATTATTATATATGTTAGTATATCTATATAGTATGTATAATATTATTATATTATAACTAACTAGTATGACTTTAAAACCTAGTATTAGCAAGGTATTGACCTATAGTTGAGGTATTGGTTATACAAATAAGATATTAGTTGTGAAACTTGGATATTAGCAAGGTATTGACTAGTATGGATTAGAAAACCTAGTTTAACCAAGGTATTGACTCTATAACTAAGGTATTGACTAATAGTTAAGGTATTTGAGATACAGGCTAAGGTATTAGGTAAATGTGTGATACGAGTCAAGATACCGTGATACAGGGTAAGGTAAATAGCTATAGGCCAATGTATTGCTAGAAATTATAGGTAGAATTATATATATTAGGGTAATATATTCTAAGAACTTATTAGTATAGCCTAGAAACCTAGTATTGGCCTAGTATTAACTAGTATTTGTAAACTCCCTCACCCAAAATAGGTATTTTGTGTATATTTTATATTATTATATTTATTATAGATGTTGAAGTTATTTAGAGCATTCTCTTAGTTAATTAGAAAATAATTTTTTTAGTATATTTACTTATATAAATATTTATTTAGAATTATTTTTAGGCTATTTTAGATTATTGGGATTTTTCCATAATTTTTAGTTAATTAAAAACTAGTAACACTAATTTTCTAGGACTTTAAAGAATTTATTTTATATTCAAACTTAATTAAAAATATCCCAAACTTTTATTTTAGGTTCTAAATAATAAAATATATTTTCTAGAATTTTTTGAGAATTTTCTGATTAATTGTAGTATTTATTTTGAGTTAATTATGAAAAACTGAATTAAAAACTAATTTCTGAAAAAGATAACCCAAAAAGTAATTAATTCTGCCCAGTCAGCAAACAGGGGGGCCACCTGTCAGCCTCCAGCAGTGAACAGTGCCGGGCCCGCCTGTCAGTGACCGCTGAGTGGGTGCGAGCCGAGCCGACCTCGAGCCGAGCCGAGTCAGAGTTCGACTCGGACTCAGCTGAGCCGAGCCGCGTCAGTGCCTGACCGTCCGATCTGAGCGGGCAGCCCTGGATTGCTGCCACGTGGTGCGCTGTGAGCCGCGGCTGTACTCTCTCTCTCCTCTATATATATAATAGTTTAGATATTAATTTCTAGGGTTTTTCTTCAGCCGATTTTTGGAGAATTGTCATCTAGGGTTCCTTCATCTTCCAGAAGCCATTGCGCATAGCTCCGGACTCTAAACGAGGCCTAATTTCTTGCGTTAGAAAGATATTGAGGTTAGCTTTCTGATTATATAAATTGTTTTTCGAAATTATGAGTATTAAATTCTGGAAAATTCGTAGAGCACAGCATGTCCGAAAATAGACGTGTTTCAATGTTTTCACGATTTCGGGAGAACCAGGAATCAGAATCATGAACCGTTTAAAGTTTCGGAAAGCTAATGTCTAGATAATTGACATATGTTTTTTCCAGAATTTAATACGAAGTATTTATATACTGTTAATTCTGTAGAACTTCTAGGTTAGAATTTAACCATCGGTGCACAATACAAAATTTGTATGTGCCATAATTTCCAAACGAATTTGAATTCGGACGAGCCATAAATTCCAGCATGTTTTTGAAACTGAAATCTACAGGAAATCATGCATGAAATTTGAGTTTGTGTCGGTTGACTTTTCGGTCAACAGATCGCCTCGATTTGCGTGCCATGAGTCTCGAGTTGATAAAATTCAGTTTCTTTGGACAAAATTTAGGAATTAACATAAAAATCAGAATAATAAGATTAAAATAGGATTTTAGAGTAATTATTCCAAAATTAAATAAATTAAAATAAATTATCTTTTGACGTGATAAATTTGTAATACATAGGCTATTTGGACTGTGACTTGGACTCTGATTCATACCAACAGCAGGACCCCAGGCAAGATACCTTGCCAAATTGTTTACAGTATTTTGCATGCTTAGTATATTTCTGTATATTTATTACATTTCTGTTTATTTATTGCATGTGTAGTTCCTTTCAGTCATTACTATATATTAGATATGTTGACACACACACATCGCACTTAGTATCATCGAGGACAATCATTAGGCGTATGGGCTTTTAACCACTCTGGTAACACCGTAGTCACTAGCACGCACTATGGTGGGTCGTGTCCGATGGTCGCTACCCCCGTGGTATGTCGATTGATGGAGTCCGAGGGTCGCTACCCCCGCGGTATGTCGGCTGATGATGTCCACTGACGAGCGTGAGATTGTGAGGATTAGATCGAGTAGCCTACCATTGCCCATACGTCGAAAAGTTGTCCTCATTTGCATTCATATAGATTGTCTTGTACAGCGTACTTATTTATTTTTAAATATGATGCATGTTTACTGTATTCAAATTGGCTCGTATTTTCTGTATCTTGTTACGTCCCTCTGAGGACCTGGTCCTCTGCCAGGTGTATCTGTTCTTGAGTAATTGCAGGAGCGCAGATTTGGATGATACTTGTGTTGCGAGGATGTCTTCTCTTCGAGCCCATGGTCGTTAGCTGGTATTCCTATATTGTATTTGTTGTGTTGTACTTTTCCATTCGAGTTGGTAGTGGATTTGTTTCCATCCAACTATCATCCTTAGATATTTATGTTGAGATCTAGTTATATAGATGCTGGTTATTATTTATATCTGATTTTCGCGGATGAGATTTAGATTATACCTGTGACTTGTGATACATTTTATACCACTCGTGGATTATATATTCATATTACAGCGTACGTGTGGTTTTGGTTTCTATATATTGGAGTTGCCATATCCATGCGGCTGGCATGCTTACGTGTCCTAGTCCTACGTATTTTTGGGACTAGGGCGTGACATGTTTTTGTGGTGGCCCATGCAGGTCGAGAGCATATTGTCTCGGTTACGTTACTGTACCGAATAAGCCTGCACCTAGGAATAGAGTATAGGATCTCATCCATAATTGACTATGATTAGCTTTCCTTCCAATCCATTCTATCTGAATAATTGCATCCTACTTGATTCCTGTACTTCCCTAATAGTTCTTTGAGTATAGCCTTCTGCTAGAATATAGGAACCCCTGTTATTAGGATGATAATTATGGTAGCACACCTATTAAGAATACAACGAGAATATAGACACCCCACTAAGTTTAGAATGTCTAGTGAACCCTAGAATTCCTTATCTCTAGAATTGTTTTACCATTACCCCCTGATGTGTTATGAGGACTTGAGAGTAGTATAGACACTACTAGAGTTAGTTAGAAGTTTACTATTATGGTTGTCCCTAGCATTGAGAAACCAATAGAAAACCAAAGTGAATATTAGGACTGAACCTAACCCACACCGTTAGATGAGTATTGGAGAACCATAAATTTAGATTCTTGTCTTGAGATAAGCAGACAGTACCTTAGAAAGCCAAGAGCAATGCATAGAATATTTTCCTAATCATACCTCAAACACAGAGACTAGCATACCCCTTTTCCTTGGAAAACCATGATGCTATCTAGAGCCCCTCTATTTTTATATATTGTTCCCCTGTGAACATAGCGCTCGCTAGTGTGCGACGACTGATTACGTTTTTCTCTTCATCTTTCAACTTGTGCCATCTGACACTTCTGATTATAGGCCAGGTGATTTTATTTTGTGTTAAGGAACATATAGTTGCTATGATTATAGTTGTTAATGTTAAATTTTGAAGTTGTGTGCTTAGTAGTTAGAACTTGATAGTTTAAGTTGTTTTATAGACTGTGACCCGATGATTAATCCTTAGTTTTTAAATCGCGTAATTTGTACCCTCACCTCGATACGAGTTATATTTCCTTCCCTTGAGACTAGTAACCTTTCTATTCTTGCTATTGACACTTGTTCTATAAGCACTATGACTAAGGCTTAAGACGACCATGACTTATGTAATGAAAGCAGATACCCTAATAGGTACTAAGACCCCTTTTCGTAAACCTTAATAGGAGCTTCTACGGTATCCTTATGACAATTACAAATAGTAGTTCAATTGTTATAAGTTATGTAGTATACCTCACACCCTAGTATCACATAGTCTTCTGACCCATTATTGAAGTGTAACTGAATGCCATTAATTGTATGCTAGCATAAGACGACAGTGTTTATTCAGACGACAGAATTTAGAGGTCCTTGCCCCTATTTGGTCGACTAGCGACTTAGACAAGGAGGTTGTATGATAACTGTAGAGATTGTAGAGTCTTTTATTATTGTTGCTTAGTTGTTTTAGTTTTGTGAACTTGAATTGTTATGTACCTTCTTTCATCATAATCCAGCGTATTTATATTTGTTGTACTACCTTGACTTATGCTGCTATTATAGCCTAGCTTTTGCAAGCTTATTCTTTATCGAGCTTGTTCATGATATGTATTATTGGAGCGCTACAATAATACATTTCAGAATCAGAGTACTACGGTCTGATCAACCATAGTGCGCTTGATTCGCCCTTCGCAATACTACCTTACGTGGATTGAGATATATAGTTGACTAGTAAACACCTGTACTTGCCCCTAGATATGTCTGAGCGGATCGTATCGGTTACATAACTGTACTAATACGAGCATGCGAACAAAGAATTACCAAAATAGGATTTTAATCCATAACTGCTTTGACAATTCCCATTTGAATTCCTTAAACTCCTTGATTCCGATACTTCTATTCTATTACCTCACCCTTGAACTCTTTATTATTGGTCTCCGTCTTCCCTTATTTCGGAAAGATGAAACCTCGTGCTTGGTATAAGTTTAATACACAAAGAGTACTAGATATACCCCGTAGGCCGATCACATACTTGAGGATTATTCTTTTGTAATTAAGGACATATCATATATGATATAATCGGCGTTGAAGTTTTGAGGATTGAATGACATGAGTAAATAAATTAAGGAATATTTTTCTTAAAGTATATAGCCTTCTGTGATAGATGAGTAAATTCTAAGTTGGGTAGCAGTGCATTGCCAACTTGAGAGGAATTTCTTTTAGATTGTGATCAAGTAATATTAGATTGGGAGATTCAAGTCATTTTAATTTTGAGAAATTTTAAAAGAAGGATTAAGATAATGAGGATTTAACGAATTTTAAAATCTTGATATTGCGGACCAAATATTTATACTTTAAGCACATAATTTAAATTTTGAATATTGAAGGATGAATCATCGATTTAAATTTTGAGGATAAATATAGAATTTTAGACTTGAACAATTGGTGAATTAGATTTAAATTTTACAATTTGATGATTTGAATTAAAAGTTCAATTTTGATTGTTGGGTCACCTATTTGAAATATTGAGGATGTAAATTGAGTTTAAATATTTGAAGAGTACAAAATTCTTAATTCGAGAATAGGAATAAGATTTGATTATAATTGTTTATTGTTCAAAGTCTAGAGGAGATTATGATAGTTGGAAATGGTGATATAAATTTTGATGTGGGATGTCATATAGACTTGAGTTAGATTTGGATGTTGATTATTTAAAAAATCGAGAAGAGATTACGACAGGTTGAATTTTGATTTAAACAGTGGTTATCTTAATTTTGAAGTGATCGCGATAGATTTGAATAGATTTTGTTATTAAATTTTTGGAAGAGATTGCGATTGACGTACCTTATGTACGAATGTGAAGGATTTAACAAATTTTGCCTTATTTTAATTTCGAGGACGAAATTATTTTAAGTTGGGTAGATTGTAAACTCCCTCACCCAAAATAGGTATTTTGTGTATATTTTATATTATTATATTTATTATAGATGTTGAAGTTATTTAGAGCATTCTCTTAGTTAATTAGAAAATAATTTTTTTTGTATATTTACTTATATAAATATTTATTTAGAATTATTTTTAGGCTATTTTAGATTATTGGGATTTTTCCATAATTTTTAGTTAATTAAAAACTATTAACACTAATTTTCTAGGACTTTAAAGAATTTATTTTATGTTCAAACTTAATTAAAAATATCCCAAACTTTTATTTTAGATTCTAAATAATAAAATATATTTTCTAGAATTTTTTGAAAATTTTCTGATTAATTTTAGCATTTATTTTGAGTTAATTATGAAAAACTGAATTAAAAACTAATTTCTGAAAAAGAAAACCCAAAAAGTAATTAATTCTGCCCAGTCAGCAAACAGGGGGACCACCTGTCAGCCTCCAGCAGTGAACAGTGCCGGGCCCGCCTGTCAGTGACCGCTGAGTGGGTGCGAGCCGAGCCGACCTCGAGCCGAGCCGAGTCAGAGTTCGACTCGGACTCAGCTGAGCCGAGCCGCGTCAATGCCTGACCGTCCGATCTGAGCGGGCAGCCCTGGATTGCTGCCACGTGGCGCGCTGTGAGCCGCGGCTGCACTCTCTCTCTCCTCTATATATATAATAGTTTAGATATTAATTTCTAGGGTTTTTCTTCAGCCAATTTTTGGAGAATTGTCATCTATCCTTCATCTTCCAGAAGCCATTGCGCATAGCTCCGGACTCCAAACGAGGCCTAGTTTCTTGCGTTAAAAAGATATTGAGGTTAGCTTTCTGATTATATAAATTGTTTTACTAAATTATGAGTATTAAATTTTGGAAAATTCGTAGAGCACAGCATGTCCGAAAATAGACGTATTTCAATGTTTTCACGATTTCGGGAGAACCAGGAATCAGAATCATGAACCGTTTAAAGTTTCGAAAAGCTAATGTCTAGATAATTGACATATGTTTTTCCCAGAATTTAATTCGAAGTATTTATATACTATTAATTCTGTAGAACTTCTAGGTTAGAATTTAACCATCGGTGCACAATACAAAATTTGTATGTGCATAATTCCCAAACGAATTTGAATTCGAACGAGCCATAAATTCCAGCATGTTTCTGACGCTGAAATCTACAGGAAATCATGCATGAAATTTGAGTTTGTGTCGGTTGACTTTTCGGTCAACAGATCGCCTCGATTTGCGTACCATGAGTCTCGAGTTGATAAAATTCAGTTTCTTTGGACAAAATTTAGGAATTAACATAAAAATTAGAATAATAAGATTAAAATAGGATTTTAGAGTAATTATTCCAGAATTAAATAAATTAAAATAAATTATCTTTTGACGTGATAAATTTGTAATACATAGGCTATTTGGACTGTGACTTGGACTCTGATTCATACCAACAGCAGGACCCCAGGCAAGATACCTTGCCAAATTATTTACAGTATTTTGCATGCTTAGTATATTTATTACATTTCTGTTTATTTATTGCATGTGTAGTTCCTTTCAGTCATTACTATATATTAGATATGTTGACACACACATGGCACTTAGTATCATCGAGGACAATCATTAGGCGTATGGGCTTTTAACCACTCTGGTAACACCGTAGTCACTAGCATGCACTATGGTGGGTCGTGTCCGATGGTCGCTACCCCCACGGTATGTCGATTGATGGAGTCCGAGGGTCGCTACCCCCGCGGTATGTCGGCTGATGATGTCCACTGACGAGCGTGAGGTTGTGAGGATTAGATCGAGTAGCCTACCCTTGCCCATACGTCGAAAAGTTGTCCTCATTTGCATTCATATAGATTGTCTTGTACAGCGTACTTATTTATTTTTAAATATGATGCTTGTTTACTGTATTCAAATTGGCTCATATTTTCTGTATCTTGTTACGTCCCTCTGAGGACCTGGTCCTCTGTCAGGTGTATCTGTTCTTGAGTAATTGCAGGAGCGCAGATTTGGATGATTACTTGTGTTGCGAGGATGTCTTCTCTTCGAGCCCATGGTCGTTAGCTGGTATTCCTATATTGTATTTGTTGTTTTGTACTTTTCCATTCGAGTTGGTAGTGAATTTGTTTCCATCCAACTATCATCCTTAGATATTTATGTTGAGATCTAGTTATATAGATGCTGGTTATTATTTATATCTGATTTTCGCGGATGAGATTTAGATTATACCCTGTGACTTGTGATACATTTTATACCACTCGTGGATTATATATTCATATTACAGCGTACGTGTGGTTTTGGTTTTCATATATTAGAGTTGCCATATCCATGCAGCTGGCATGCTTACGTGTCCTAGTCCTACGTATTTTTGGGACTGGGGCGTGACAGTATTGAATAGTTTGACCTAGTTAGCACCTAAAAATTAAATAGTGACTTGTTAAGACCTACTATAACTTTATAAACCTTGTAAATAGGTAAAATTAACCTAAAAACTAGAAAATAACCTAGCTTGATTGTGTTGGCCTAGATTTGATCTAGTTTGACCAAATTTGACCTAGTTTGACTTAGTTGGACCTAGTTTGACTTAGAGACCTAGTTTCAAGCTAGTATAGCATGTTTATGATTCTAAAATATTGTTTGACTTGATATTTCATATATAGGTCAGTGTGACACCAGTTCGAACAATGATTTGCATTTATTTCTCTGGACCTCAAGCGAGTATATTCTCTAATAGTTTCTATTATTTGATAATTACTATAATACAACTATTTAAAAATATTTTACTTGCCTCCTGACATGTTGGTACACGGGCTAGTGCACATATAGATCTTTAGTATTGAGATGTTTTTCTTGTTTTGTTATTCTTTGTATTCTCGTATGATTATTAGACAATATTTAATATTATATAATATTTAATGTTTAATATTTTTATAATATCTTGAGTACCTTGCAGTGTAACGTATCATGGTTGGATCCATTGTACTAGTTGAAAAAAGAGGAAGTGCTAGTTAGATATGTGATAAAAGCCTAGACAATGTTAAATGTTAAATATTTAAGTTAGATAATGTTTATCCAATGTTTAAGTTAGATAATGTTTATCCAATATTTAAGTAGACAATGTTCAACCCAAGTCGATCACATATCTAACTAGTATTTCAAACACTTAGTGTAGTTACAGTTCTTTACTATATTCTATTTTATTGTCTTTGTTCTACTTTACTGTAATCAGTGTATACCATATTGCTCTAGATTAACTGTCTCTTTCCTATCATAGTATGATATTGTTCATTGCTTCTTGTCTTCTACTATATTCTCTATTTCTATTTATAGTCATTATTAATTATCTTAGAACTGCTATTGGGTTGTACTTGCTCCATCCTGATTGGATATATTTTTCAAAGTATTAGAAGGATTCGTGTACGACTTATTACGGACGCAGGAGATAGCAACTGCCGCTTTGGACCCTTTAGTTCAAGAGGCCTAGCCGGTAACACTAGTTATTTTAGTTACCTCAATTCAGTAGTATAGTAATATATTTGTTTCCATTATATTAGACTTTTATGATATAGTATTATTACTCCTAGACATATTTAGATTGATGTTGACGTTGAGGACTATCTAGTTGTGACTTGTAACTTCTTTGCTTTATCATATCGAGCCATTTATCCTCCTTATAGATTTTCTTGTGATTGAGTATTGATATTTACTTTATATTATCATCTTGTCTTCCTTTTGGAGTTGAGATAGCATGTTAGGTACATTATATATATTATATAAGATGTTTAGATAGTATTGTTGACCTAGACATCGTTCTATGTTGTTATTATAATGTAGCCTGGGCGTTGTTCGAGTACTCGTGCCCTCACATCCAGGTAAGGTCCTGACAGTATCACATGTGTCCTGACAGTATCACAAGGGTCCTGATAGCATGTTAGGTATATTATATAAACTTCTCCTCAGTGAACTTAAAATGAGCCGCAAGGGGGTTACTCACTTTTTTTGACCCGTCCATCCTGAAATGCTAAAGTACCCGATGAATATACTTCTTTTGGGATAAATGTAGAAGCTTGGACTCTCTCTCTCTCTCTCTCTCTCTCTCTCTCTCTCTCTCTCGGCTGATCTCCATCCCAAGAATAGTCTTCGATGCGCCCAAATCCTTCATAGAGAAGGCCGTGCCCAGTTGACACTTTAACTCTGCTATCCTAGTGGCATTCTGACTCACCAACAACACATCATCAACATAAAGCACTAAAATAATAAAATCATCCTCGGCAAAGTACCTCATAAAAATATAATGATCTGACATCGTCCGTACATAGCCATGCTCTACCATAAATGACTCAAACTTCCTGTACCACTACCTCAGAGCCTGTTTCAGACCATACAAGCTCTTCCTCAACTGGAAGACAAAATATGACTTGCCCTTCTCACATAATCCCTCTGGCTGCTCCATGTACAACTTATCCTCAAGATTATCGTGGAGGCATACCATCTTTACGTCCATTTGCTCGACCTCCAAGTCAAAACTGGATGCCAAAGCTAGCACAACCCGAATAGACGACTGCTTGACGACTAGCGAAAAGATCTTATCATTATCTATGCCTTTTTGCTGACCGTAGTCTTTAACTATTAGCCTCTTTTTGTATCGAGGGCGAGTAGCATCATCTATCTGCTTTACTCTGAACACCTATCAATTCTTCAAAGCCTTCTTGCCCTTTGATAACCGTACCAGATCATAAGTAGAGTTGGCCTCTAAGGAACTCATCTCCTCCTATATGGCCTCCATCCACTCTTGCCAGTGTTCTTCTTCTATAGCCTCTGCAAAACTTTTTGGTTCTCCACAGTCAGTCAGTAGCATATTCTTACCCGGTGAGTATCTCGTAGATGGTCGACGCTCTCTATCGCTCCTCCTCAATGAAACAACTGGTGCTGGCTGTATATTTACAGCCTCCTTCCCTCCAGAAACTACATCCTCGGCATGCTCATCCTCCTGAGGGTCATCCTGACCACCATCAGCAGGCTGATGATCAAGGTTGGGAGCAACTCCATGTACTGTCTCCCCCATAACTGGATCCTTTGCGATATCCTATGGAAACTTCTCGAAGCAAAATGACTCTAACTTAAGCAATTTCTCAGCCTCAGAAGGCACCTCGAAATCCTGAGTATTGGTCATGGTCTGATCCTCGACGAATACTACGTCCCTGCTTCGTAGAGCTTTTTTTCTACTGGATCGTAGAGTATATAGCTAAACTCATCCCGATCGTAGCTGACAAAGACGCACTGCCTCATCTTTGGCTCAAGTTTAGATCTCTTGTCCTTTGGTACATGTATGAAGGCCTTATAACCAAACACTCGCAGGTGATTGTATGATGGCTCTTTGTCGTACCATACTTTGTTAGGCATATCACCCTACAAAGGAGCACTAGGGGATAAATTAATAACATAAGCAGCTGTGTAAAGTGTCTCACCCCAATAGCTATCTGACAAGTTTGCTTCTGACAAAAAATATCGCACCCTCTCCATCAGCGTACTTTTTATATGCTCAACTACACCGTTGAGCTACGGTATCTTTGGTGGAGTCTTCTGGTATCGTATCCCTTGCTCTTTGTAATAAGCATTAAAGTTATCGATATACTCGCCGCTATTGTCCGACCGAACACAAAGCAGCTTCTTGCCCGTCTCCCTTTTAATAGAGGCCTGAAACTCCTTGAAAGTGGGCAGCACCTGATCCTTGGTCTTTATGGTATAGATCCAAACCTTCCTGAAACAGTCATTAATAAATATTATAAAATAAGGAGCACCATCAATGGATTTTACCTTCATAGGATCGCAAACATCCGAGTGAATCAACTTGAGCAACACCGGCTTCTTTAAACTTGGGTGACTTTGGAAAGATACCCTATTTTGCTTTTTCGCCAAACAGTGCGTGCACCTCTCCAACTTTATAGAATTTAGCCCTGGAATCACCTTCCTGTTCACCAAGTAGCTCATCCCCTTCTCACCGATATGGCTGAGTCGCTTGTGCCATAACTCAGTAGACGCATCAGTAGGTGCGTTAATCTCATATGCCCCATGTGCGCTCCCTTTCATGTAGTAGAGTCTTGACCTCTTGCTTCCTCTAAAAATTACCATCGAACCTCTGGAAAGCTTCCACCGACTATTCCCGAAGAGATAGAAGAAACCCTCATCATCCAATCTTTCAACCGACACTAGGTTGAAACGGATATCAGGGACATGACATACATCTTTGAGAATAAGAACTACACCCATCTTTGTCCATAAATGCACATCTCCAATGGCAACCGCCATTGACACGTCTCCATTGTCCATCTTTAATACACCACAGTCGTTTGTTGTATAAGTAGCAAATATTGGCCTGTTGTGAGATATGTGCGCTGAAGCACCTGAGTCCACCAGCCAAGAGTAATCATCGCAGGCGAGGTTCATAACTACCTCATCACCTACAATGATCATGTCACCTCCATGTATCGAGGTCGCTGCTGTAGTGTTCTTACTTTGCTTTTCCTTGTCGCCCTTCTTTTCTCTCTTCCAGGCGAAATAGTTCTGCATGATGTGGCCCTTCTTGACACAATAGAAATACTTCGAGTCCTCGTACCGACCCTTGGACCTTACCCTTTTTTTGTCTCTACCACCGCCTGGACCGTACTTTTACCCCTTTCGCGGCTCTCTGAAATAAGGGCCTATGAGTGGGATGTAGATGAAGTACCCTGAGAACATCTATGTATCTCTTCATTTAGTACCCCGCTCTTGGAAAACTCCAGACTGACCATACCTTACGGAGCTGAAGCAATCATAGACACTCGTACGGTCTCCCACAAGTCTGGCAAGGTACACAACAACCATAGTTCCTGAACCTCATCATCGAACTTGACTCCCATCGAGAATAGCTAGTCAACCACACCCTGGAACTCACTCAAGTGATCCGTAATAGATGCTCCATCTTTGTACCGCAGACCCATCATCATCTGGATCAGGAATAATTTATTTATCCCAGTCTTCTTTGCATACAAAGATTCTAGCTTATCCTACAGTGTCCTCACGTGCTCAATACTAGCAACATGGTTGTATACGTTCTCGTTAACAAACTGTCTGATGTACCCACACACCTGTATATGCTCAAAATTCTAGTCCTTTTTAAATTTGTCACTGGGCCTGTCGGAAGCAAATATCGGGATGTAGCTTCTTGATAAATAGTGGATCCTTCATCTTGCTCTTTCAGTGATGATAGTTGGTACTGTTCAGGTTTACCATACGTACCGGCTTCGCGTCCATCTTTCCTCTCTGGTTTGTCTGTCAACTCCTGACACCCTTCTAAAAATTTCAAAACCTAGCTTTGATACCACACTATTGGAGAAAAATCACCAAAACCTTTCCTAAAATCAGAGTACCTGCGAGAGAACCGAGCAATACAATGCACAAACCAAACACCAAACCATAGAAAATAATCCACGCAGATATAGAGAATTTTGATGTAGAAAACCCTTGCGAAAAAATCACAGAAAGATCGGAGTCCAACCCTGAAGAACCTCCACTAATGAAATAACGAGAATAAACCATCTATAAGCTCCTTCCGATCCAACACGGATCACCACAACACTTAGGAATAGAAAATAGATCACACAACGAAGATAGAAGACAATAAAAAATTATCCAAAGTTGATCTCCTCCTGTAAAACGGCCTCCAATCCTTCTTTCTCTTTCCCAAGATTGCAATGGCACTCTTGCCTCCTTTTTTTCTTTCTTGAGATAATATATTATTGTTATATTAGAATTAGGGTTAGAAAAATCTAATATATACCCCCTAATCTTGCAGCTAATCCTGGACCGTAGGATACGATCCAACGCTGTATAAAATACCTCTGAATTTTTGTCCAGCCCGTCGACCCAACTCGGACCGAATTCGACCGAGTCGATGATTTACGATTAAACGAAGATAGCATCTTTCTGGAGCTTTTAGAGCACCCTGACCGAACTCGGATAGCATCTTTCTGGAGCTTTTAGAGCACCCTGACCGAACTCGGATCGAGTTTGGACCGAGTTTGGCCCTAGCTCTGTCCCCCCCTGTACAACAGCTGCTCCTCCTTCCTCCAAAGTTTTTTCGACCTCTTGAATGGCTCTCATCACTTCCCTGAGCTTCTTTGACCACAGACGGCGCTCGTCGTACTCCAGTGTGTACTCCACATAGGTTGGGAACCCCACCCCCTCCAACAGGTCGGCCGGCCGAAGCAGCCGACGCTGGCGGTGCCGTGGCCGATGGTGGAAGGTACCAACTGGTGAGGAAAATAATGCTTCTTCAAAAAAAAATACCTCATCAATATGTTTATGTAGGAAATGTCCTATTTAACCTTAGTACACCATACATGTTGACACCTATGTAAGTTAGATGGCTGAAATTAATAGAAAATGACTAACTTACCCTTATTTGATCATGCATGAAGACACCAAGCCTTGCTAGGTGTCTTATACAATTTTTAATTGCATAAATAACCTAAGGACTTTAATTAGAAAATGAATTTCACAAGTTTGCTCTCTTTCTTTCTAGTTATTACAAAATTCATTTTTTTAAAGTAAAATTTATTAATAGAAAACTATTTGAAATTAATATAAAGAATTTTGACAAATATTATAAAATATGGTATTATAAAATACAGCTATGACAGTTTTATTTCAAAGCTTATCTAAAGATGGATTTAAAATTTTGAATTTTTTTGGAACAAGGGTTTACAGGAATATTCAAAGAGAAACCTCCGCTCCACGATCTTCGTCCCAATTGATTACGTGGGGAACGTGCCTTAGCCACTAAGCCTATGATCGTCACCACTACGCTAGAAGCTCTATCTCAGTACATATATACATGGACAACTTTTTACAACTGTCGACTCACTCTCCTCTTCCATGATCTCGTCATGGAATAAAATAACTACAACCGCAAAGTCACCTGGTATCTTCAGAAGAACATGATTATGTCTATTGCTGGTAAATAGGGACACACTATTTCCATTAATAAGACACGATTTCCTATGGAAGCTCCCCACTCAGCGGCTTCTTCCTGCCAATAACTCGACGCTACAAGGAAGTCAAGTACGACCACCGATATGTCATTCTTCTATAAATATTCGGCTCTTTGCAAGTATCAAGGACGATTAACGCGACAACAGACATTAGCCTCGACACTAAGTTCCTGCTCGTCCAATATTTTTTATCGGACAGTTGTGTTTGATTGTCAACGAAGAAAAATAATCGCTCTGATCTGACCTCCATCGTCCCATCTTCCCAGAATCTTAACTTGTCTCAAACTGTTGTATTTATCAACTTGTGTAATCCAATATTGAGTTTAAAATAAGTTAAAAAAAAAATTAACCGAGATGAAGTTTTATGGGTCCTTTTCTATACAAAAGTAGGCACGGAGGATTAAAATTTCAGAGAAAAGATATATATATATATAGAGAGAGAGAGAGAGGGAGAGAGAGAGAGCTGGATCGGGCTAATATAAAATATGTAATGACGCCAATAAGATATGACTAAACGTCTAAGATATTGCGAGGTATCACAATGAAGTTGCTAGACATCGCTGATTCTGCTTCATTCAAGAACAAATAGCAACACCAAGTTTAAATGTAAACTTGTGACGTGTTAGCAACAATTTTTGCGACTCATAGCTATGCATGACACATTACTAATTTGTCATTGGTTATGTGCATACACTCTCTTTCATTGACCCGATGGGATATTTCACATAATGAGTCTAAATACTTTCAAAAGTGCATGTGAATGATATGATTGCTTGTACAAAATTATGATGCGAAGGCCTTTGTGCCGACCTGTGTTAGGCTTTGTGGGAATAGACTCGTGATAGAATTTGCAAGTTATGTGCAAACCTGAATACCTATACATGATTTTCCAGCTGGTTAGAGTGCAGAATAGAATATCATTCGAACGGTTAGCTATGCACACAGCCTTTCGGCTAAGTTGTGTTGAGTATCGTATGCCAAGACCCTTTTGGTGTAAGCTAATTGCAAGCGAGAGTGGAATATCGTTCGGATAAAAGACAAGTCAGATTTAGAATGTCAACCGAGAGAAACTTTATCAGTTTATCGCTAAGGCGAACATAGGGAATCGTGCTTTGATTTTAAAAATAGTTCGAACATTATTTCGTATTTGGAAGATACAAATCAAATATGATTTACTTGGATGACTATCAACGTGAATTTATACGGGACTAAGATTTATCAGGCGATGTTAGGTATCGTACAAAAATTTTAAGGAACGACTTGGTAAATATGCTAGCGATTGATGTGAACCCGATTGAGGATTTGATTGGATGACTCGATTCCTGAGTGGTGTATGGTTTATTTTAGAAATGTTCAAACAGATTCATAGGTCTCGTGCGATAGTTGGATTGAATGATTGAGTATGTCTAGAACAAGTGATAAGGCTTATATCGAATAGGGATTCATGGAAATGGAAATAGAAATCTTGGTTAAGAAAACTTGTTGAAAACTTGATGGATCATACGAGCAATTTTAAATTGAATCAAACAGATTAAAACTTGAATAGAGTATTTCTCGAATAGAAGTTAGCCCGAGAATAAATATTGTGGTTCGATGATAGAGGTAAGCGATAACGAATTTGACATGGAGTTTGGAAGAACGATCATGAATCTAATTCAAAAGGATAACCTTCAAAATTAGTCCCAACGAGAACGATTATCCCGTGGGAGCGTTGGCGTGGTGATTTCACGTATGGCGGGGATGATCGAACTCACGGGAACATGTTCGGTAATATTTCCAAACGAACTCGATGAATAGAACGTATCAAAAGTAGATGGACTTTGGCTTGAATATTTGAACCTTAGTTATTTGAGGAATGTTAGAAGTAGAATATGGATTTATCAAATGTTAATATTGAAGTTGGATGATTTTGCTAGACGGTGAACGAATATGAATTGGTGGATTAATATATATAACTTGGATGGAGTAAAGTAAAATAATAAGATATCTCGATCATTTCGATGATAACTATAATGTTCGATGTTCTTGCCTTGTACGAGCATAACTTTATGCTCATGCATGCGTCACGCCCTGATTCAGATGATTATCCAGTGGGAGCGTTGACGTAGTAATTTTACGTCCAACGAGGATGATCGAACTTGTGGGAGACCACAGCGTAACAACTGATGGATCGTCTTGACTTTTGGTTCGACATGATAAGACAAATTTGAGAATACAAGTGAATCAGAAGTATTTTATAGATAAGTTAGTCTAGAATCTTGAGTAAATCATACTTGATAATTTCGTGAACGGATACATAAATCTGGTTGGACGACTTGGAGTAATAATCAAAAGTTTAGAACTGAATAATGGCTTGGTGGTCTAGACTTAGAATGGTTAGATGGATTCTATCAAACATACTTAAGGAGATAGACTATGCGATTTGCTAGGCTTGTCCTGCAACTTGGATATATCATGGATTGCCTGAACGGACTCGAACCTTGTGCGAACGAACATGTTAAGAGAGAAGGATAATATGTGCTCAACGTTTAGAAATCTGAATAAAATGAGCTTAGGTAGAATATCCCGTGCAAATGAACGATCATTCACCTTAGGAATTTAGGCAATCATCATGCGATGAATTTGCACAATGGATCGTGTGCTTGAACTTGTACCTATAACCTAGTGAGCTGACCTAGTAATTAGGCAGACGATCCTGTGCCGAGTGAAAGAACCTGTGTGACCAATTTTAGAATATTTTCTGAACAAGCCATAGAACTCGGACAACAAGACTTAGTGTTAGACTTGGAAGGTAAGTGTGTGCTATGTTGGACCCTAACGGATGGACGCTAGTCGATTGTATCGGATAGATCGTGTTTAACGGTAGTACAATGCTTGATTTAAGTCAGATTGGAAATTACTTGGATTTTGATTGACCCTGTTGGAGTATCCTTATGATTCTTAAGACGGGAACCCTTGAGATTTTCGTAAGTAGCTTGTCCGATTTAACTATTGCTAAGTTTGGTTGAATGCATATGCTTGAGGGACGCCTTGAACGTGTGCACGATCCAAGACTCAATCATACATGAAACTCGAGTGCAAATACTTCGCTATCGCTAAGTTGGTTGACATACATATGTTTGAAGGACGCTTTGAATATGTGCATGATCCAGACTTACGATATGCTGATCTCGAATGCTAGTGCAAGTAAATATGTTAGATTTGCATGGACAAGTATAACGACTTGTTTAAGTTTGCCTCAGCCTTAGAAACGTTATTCAAGATGGATTGTAACGGACCCCGTGTTAAGCAATATGTTCTGCGCTACAGCACAAAAAAGACAGAGTCAGGCCGTGGATCGAATGATAGAGTCATTCAATGAGACCGACCCAGCATACGCGCGATACAGTATAAGGTACGAGTAGAAAAATGTGTTTGAACGGATCTAGTGGTACCGATTGCTACACTTGGGATAGATTCGATAGTGCGATAGATCGACTTACGCTCAGGAAGTCTTGAGGACGAGACTTTTTTTATGTGGTGTATAATGTAACGACCCGTTTCGTTCAAGAGGACAGCTGATTCAAACGGCACAAGTGCAACGACCCAACCATTTTGCTAAAATACTCGTTTGAGGCAAATGATTTCCAGACTTGGTCCTTCAGGAGGTCAGACTTAGACTTTCAAAAGCTTGCTCGGAGTATCGCTCGACCGAGGCGAATCATCGCTAAGGTGGGTGGCTACGATGAACTTGTCTTTGCTTAGCCAGCACACTTAAAATATGGACGATACATGCTAGTCGCTAGGTGAATCATCCCCTGCATGCTAATAAAGAATACAATGCACCTAGCTAAGAGAATAATCCCAACTTGTATTGCTTATGTTAGAACATGAAAATAAATCTTTTCTTATAAATGGACCCTCGCATGCTACCTTTGCCTTGTGCAACTAGATCCTGCTATGCCTCGAGTAGATCGTTATATACTCTTCGTAGTGCACTACCTCACTTATTATACTGCTTGTCCCATAGATAATGTTTCTCGATATGTCCCTTTACAGTAACACTCCTCGCACTACCTCTTGACCGTGCCAAAGTAAATGCTTATATTCTATATGAATGCAATACTTTTCCGCTTATATGTTAACTTGTACTCGTTGTCTCATTTCAATGCTTGCCACATAAATCATGTCACAATCAAGTAATACTATTTGTATCATGCATGCATATAGTTAGCCGAAAGACTATCGAATAGTTCTTCTATGTAATATGAATCTGCAAGTATACGGGACCGTTGGGTTGCCAAGGCAGTTCCCGAACTAGAAAATTTGAATCAAGTCAAGTTGAACACTGAACGAGAATCATGTCAAGTAAAGCAAGAATCACAGCTCGTGGAGCAATGCTCGTTCAAAACAAGAATCATGGATTATCATGTCAAGTTGTGAATATGGAAGACCCAAGACTTACATGTTGCGAACAACTTGGAAACAAGGGGGATCTTCGAATCTCGTTCCACGGATGGTCTCCGGGGCACCGGGGCCGATCCGATCCGGATGAAACTTCACGATAGTCTCACGTGCAGGACAGAATGGCTTGCAGCGCCTCATGTGCTTTCATTGCATACCATCCTCGTTCAAGACTATAACTCGTCCTTTATAGCTATGCCAGCGACTCATATTCATATAAATAAGTCATCCTCGCTTAGCGGCAATCCACGTGTGAGCCATTACATCACATCCAGTAAGCTGAAACACCTGAACGATTATGAGTATGTCATCTATACAAATTGAGTAACCTGAGCGATCTATTGAACACTTGAACATCCAATGCAATACACCTGAGTAACTCGTATGACTTGTGTTTCCGAAATATAACCTCGCTCACGACACTTGGGTTTGCTTATTCAGTTGCCCTTGGATTTCATTATAAATGCTTGTGCTTGATTTTAACTTGGTTTGCTTTGGACAGGGAAGGACGAATGGTAAGTTGGTAAGTCTTGCCGTGTTCCTTTGTATATCATACGGCGCACTGCCACACGAGTTAGGCTTTATATCATTGCCATGAAACTGATCCTAAGACAAGACTAGAAAGATAACTTAATATATGGTGCACGTAACCTTTATAACGTGTTTGGATTTGTTGAGCGGGCGAGAAGCCTCCCCACCAGTGCACTAATGTACTGATAACCCACCAGATTGCTTGCAGGGTGCGGGAGAATCTCGTACAGTACGGATGCTCCCTTCGTGCGTGTTAAGGCGCGAAGTTCACTCTGAAGCCTTGGAGCGTTGCATCCGGAACTGAAGCACATATACAAGACATAATATTGGAACATCGTCTATGTATCATTCCACAAATGTAGCCACTTGGCACGCTTTTATCGTTTCAGCGAGAGAGAGGCTTGAGCAACTTGTAATCTCGGCCTAGCGCCGCTTGCAACACTTGTTCAATATCAATAAAGAACTTGTTTTAATTCTATACTTGTGTTATGCAATGCTTCCGCTATTGACGACTCTGTGAACTTGTTACCAATCGTCTGTGCGTTTCTTTTCTGCTGCACTCGGACAATCTGTACGACTCTGTGGCTTAAACCTCTTACCGTCTGTTCAGATCATGGCCTCATACGGACGCGGCTTACGCTCATGCGGCATCACGTCCAGATGGAAATGATCGTCCCGTGGGAGCACTGGCACGATGATTTTCTACCAGCAGGGACGACCGATTATCAGCGAAAGATCGAAACCCACTAAGAAGGATATCAACGATGGGATATTCGTCGTCCGTCTTCTCGTGGGGAGCCTGCGCTTTCAACCAATGAACCCAGTGAAAAAGCAGCTATGTTAAACTTATGTTAAGGTTGGTCGGTAATCCGATTCTGTTGGTTGCTGGACGGTGACTAAAATCCAAATGCATTGTCATTTATTAGTAGTATTTTTTGTAGTATTAAACGTCGTAGAAAAAAAATTCATAAAAAGTATGAATTAATTATCTAAACATTATTCAATTTACTGGCCATCTCACGTGAGGACCTTTCACGTACCGAGAGCAGTTTTTTGAGCAACGTACGGAAAGTGACCTCCCCTGTTGCACTGTACTGCACTGCATTTTCCTAAAACTGAAGGGAGCATAAGCAAATAACGGAGGCATGCCCCTATGCTGAATCCGACCATTCCTATAAATGGAACTCGTGTAAATTAATCTATTTCCATGCCTTTTTTCAACGCTTCAAGAACCAACACTATTTCCCTCTCTGACTTGTTTCTGAAGCCTTCAAAATTTTTTTTTGTTTTTTACATGTAAGCTTCTTGTAACATTAATTATTATTTGGAAACTCCATTACAATTGTATGTAATTTGCAGTGACTGAGATTGACTGAAAATTTTTGGGAGGACAAGTTAAATTTTTAGAGAAACAAATTATATTTTTTGAGGACCTAGATTATATTTTTGAAGGTGCTAATATTTAAAATTTTAATTTTTATAAGAAAAAAATAATTTGGGAAACAGTGTTCTTCTCGAACATCCTACAAATTAGAGTTAACAAAATTTCCCATATAACTTAGATTCATGTAAACATGCATTCTATAAAAAGTATATTTTTATCTATCTTATTGTCAAAAGAATAATATTATTCAGCAATTTAAATTATTTTTTCAAATTATTCTTTCTTATATGACAGCTGACGTGACATTTAATATAATAAAAAAATTATAAAATTAAAATTAAAATTAAAATTAAAATTAAAATTAAGAAATATGAATAATTGATTTTTTTGATTAAAATTTGTCATATCATATATCATGATTGATGTCACATAGCTATTTAATATGCCACTTCAGCTGTCACATAAGAATACATAAATTTGAAAGACTTTCGAGGAATGAATAGCGTTACTCGTCGAATAACCAACTTTTTGTTGCTAATCTAAATCAAATTAAATTTAAAATAAACAAAAGATAATTATAATTTTAAAAATATATCATCTTATTATATATTTTTTCCAAAATTGCAACGATAACGCTATGCTTTAAGTTTCTAACTGAAGAACTGATAATCGTTAGTTCAATAAACTTGACACTGATGTACCCATCTGCAGTATATTTTTTTCATTTTAGTCCCTTTCTATCTCATTATTAATATAATTCTCACACACAACGGAACAACCTAATTTTTTCAGCAACTCTGCTATTTGGCACGCGTGCGTGCACAACCGGTGTACACGCGTGGCCAGGGGCGGAGGGACGTTATGCGTGCACTCGGCTGTAGCCCAGTGCAAGAAAAAAAAAAAGTAAGCTAATTTTTTTTTTAAGTGAACTGGTCAGCCCATGCAAAGAAATACCCGACCCGCTGTGAGTGTGTGATGCTTCATGTGCTAAGTGCTACATTTGAAGGATACGAGTGGGTAGTTTATTGGTTTTACTACTGATTGTTAATTGTTGTTCCGTAATTGCCAGCTAAATAGATGGCTTTAATGGGCTGCCTACTAAGTTTTATAGGTTTCATAGATCAAAGCTGAAGGTAATTTCAAAAGCATTATCAATTCATTCTATAGTAAATTTCGTAAATCTATTTCAATGACAGACTAGTTATTATTACACCTTGTAAATGATTTTTTCCATTGAAAAAATGACAATCAAACACCAAATTAAGTTTTTCATAAAAAAAATTTCCTAGAAAAATAATTCCGTGAAATTTATTTATTTTTCACATATTTTTCATCTCGCAATCAAACGCACCTTATTGTTAAATGTCCATATTCTAGTGCTGAAAATTGCTTTCCATACGACTCTTTTATGCCATCTCCAACTTGCCATCATTTTGGTTTTAACATATTGTTTCCTTGATCATGTTTTAATGGCGTCTTCCTTGCCAAGTAACAGTGGTTCAACAAAAGAATCAGCAGAAAAAGATGTCTTACCCTAGAAAGATATAATGGTGAGACAAAGTGGGAGAGCTAGGATTTAAAATTAGGGTGGACTTTGCACGACACGAGGATACTAGCATCGTGCAACCCAAAGTAACAGTGGTTCATTTTATTCTTTTATGGATTTTTTGTTGGAAATGATGAATTGAGTACTTGTTATCTATATTTACGATGAATATATATTTTTCTTTAAAGTTTATTGTCTATGATAGGTTTTGAATCATCGAATTTACAAAGAAAATTATGCCGAATTTTTGGCATAAATTTTTAGAACCTTATAATAACTTTTAGCTAGCCCACCCTACTCCAAAATCCTGGCTCCGTCCCTGTACTACTATATACAGCAAAAACAGAGCCAAGTGTATGTTGGAGATAATCTTGTTAGTTAGTTTATTTTGTTTAGATTGTTTAGTTTGTTTAGATTATTAGTTGGTTTAGATTATTAGTTGGTTTAGATTGATAAGTTGTTTGTTGAAACAACTTTGATATATTTATTATTTAGTCTATCTCTTTACATCAAATGTTCAACTATATATAGCTACCATTTGATTCAATAAAGATCACCAAGTTTATTCATCCTCCACAAAACTTGTGTCATATTTCTTCTTTATTGGGCTACTTTCCTACAGTTTAGTACTAGTTCATGCAGGAAGCGGCGGAGACAGAGAGGGGATAACTGAAGGAGTTTGCGTACTGGAACGACAGCGACGCCCCGTTGGCCAGCGGACGCCCGTCGTTGACCAGACAATCGTTGTAGCCGATGCGACGGAACACCTGCGGGTTCACCAGCTGCGCCGAGCTGAACCAGCCGCAGGAGAGGTGGATCCGCCCGATGGAGCACCCCTCCACCACGCACTCGTTCAGTATCTGGACGGTGTACGTTGGGATACCGCTCGGCAGTGGCGTCGTAGCTCTCTGGTACACAACAATGTCATCCTTCGAGCACGATGATCCGATCCGGTTCGGCTGCGTCCTCTTCGCCCCTGTCAAATTGAACCACCGTCACTTCATTTTTCACACAAATAAAATTCACAGACAACTTTTCTATTTTTTTTTCATGAAAAAAACAAATATATATAAAAGCAGGCCAATGTGCATAAATATTCAGACACGCTTATCTGAAGCACGAAAGTAGAATTTTTTTTTTTTTACAAGCAATCGTTAATTACTTAATTCTTAGAATAGAACTAGACCTTTCATCTTTTCGACGGAAAAAAAATGATACAGTTTATTCTATTTTTGCACATAAAACAACAAATCGATTTAAAAGAGGCTATAAGAAGAAATTTGCATAGAAATAAGCTTTAAGAATAGAAATAAGCTTTAAGAAGCAATCGTTATTTAGAAGAATGATAGTGTTTAAAGTTCACAAAAATTGCCTCATTTTAAAATTAATGCAGATTTAATAAACTAATGTGCAAAATATTCATGCTAAAAGTGGAAAACAAGGACAAGGGGACAAATTTGAAGGAGAAGAGGACGAAATAACATTCCGATTTTGTTTTCGCGATAGGTCGTTTCGTTCGTGGGAATCGTGTGCCGTATCGGCCCAAATACGCACGTGGGGACCACGTGTGAATCTTCCTATTACATACGGGACCACTGAGTGGATGCTGACCGTCGGATCATGAATGTCTGGAGAATGAGAACCGTTACCTTCTTCTTGCAGCAGCTTGCGACTGGAAATGACGGACTGTTCCGATCCCACTGGAACATCAAGAAACAGATGCGGAGAGAAACCTAAAGATACCGAAAATAAAAACAACTTTATTACAAGTATTCCTTCAGTTTTTTAAAGCGACAACAGCAAATTAAAAAAATTGCTATTTTGTAATGTAAAAAATTGCATATGGGCTCCTCTTGTCTCCTTCAAACGGGAAAAGGGGAGATAAAATAGTGGTTATAAATTAATTATTGTTGGTCACTTTCTTTCATCAAGAAAATAAAAAATAAGCAACTTTTGTGATTAAATAATTCCACTAAAATTAAAACAAAGGAATATTTATTTAATAAAAGTCCTCTTTCTAGTAAGTTTGTGGGAAACAACAGTATATGATTTTAATGGAGAGTCTAGAGAGTAGAGAGAGAAAGCAGTGTTTCGATGATGAACGTACCAAAAGAGCATAGGGAGAAGGCCGTCACCGTCAGGAAAAGTAGCACCATGCACGCAGCGACCTGCAGAGAAGCTCCTCCCATCGTACGTACACTCCCAATGGCGACAAAAGAATTAAAAAGAAGCTCCGAAACCCTAACCCTAGCTCCGATCTCCCGACTCAAGAAACCGTAACCTCTCCGGAGGAGCAGAAGAAACCAAAAACCTGCAGAGAAGAAAAGAAAGTGAGAGCTAATGGCTATGTAGCGAGAAAGAGTGAAAGTTAGACTCCAATGTGGCCTCGATCCACGAGGCGAACGTAGATGATCATGCGAACGGCCAATGGAGGTCGACCGGCTCTGACCGAAACACAGTCCTATAATCGCCGAAAGAGAAGTCAGAGACCCTCTCCCCAATCGAGGCATTTGCCATTTCTGGAAATCCAGAGTACAAACCCCCTCGAGGGCTTGTCACCATGACAATGGAACAACATCGGGAAGCGGGAACAAACACCACTCACTGATCAAAATTCCTCGACGAATCCAAATAAAAGATGGAACGAGAGAGAGAGAGAGAGAGAGAGAGAGAGAGAGGTGAGAGAGAAAAGAGGAAGGAACAAACCTCTGGCTCGCGCACACGGGGAAGGAACGAGCGATCGGCTTCGGAATCCGTGCGAAAGATTAGGGTTTTGGCAGCTTTATCTCCTTCTTCTCTCTCTAGAATTAAGTTTTCTCTCCCTTCAGTCCTTACTCGCACACTCCCCCTCGTGTTTAGGAAGACAAGACAAGAAATATATAGAGGTATTTATAATCCTGGGAATGGCGTTACTGTTTTAGTGATATTTACCCTTCTGCCACTATGGATTTGCTGGCAGAGAGTACTGGCGGTGACCAAATGGCTGTTATGTGAAACAGCCCTTTACTTCACATGCACAAATTATGCTACTAAAAAAAGAAAATTGTTGTTTGACAGGTGGGCATGCACAGCTAATGCACGAAATAGAAGGTTTTAGGAATTAATTTAAGAATGAGATAATAGAATTATAAATATTAAATTTGAGTAAATACAAATAACTTATTTTTATTTATTATACATACCTGTCAGTTTTATTGTTTTGATAAATAATTAGATAGATAAAAGGGAATAGAATCAGTGTTCCAGGACCATGTATTTATCCAAATTAATCTTAATTTTTACAGAGAGTTTAAGATAGAATGAAGCACTTCCTTTTTTTTGAATTAATACTCTTATTTGTTTATAATATAACATATATAAAGAATCAGGTTTGTTGAGCTTCGCTATTTACCGGAGCAAGTCGTGTCGGTCACTATGTGTGTAGCGACTGCAGCTGCTAGCTGCTGCTGTAGACTGATCCAGGCCGTCCGGATGTCTTGTCATACAAATAAACCGAAGGATCAATTTGATCCAATTCTGTTGTAGCCATGAACTTGGCCCACCTAACGTCTCTTTAACTATCTGTGCCGCATAAACTGGTAGAATAAAAGAAATTACAAAGCGGATGAAATGGTTAATGGGATGGGATGGAGATTGTTTAACGTCTTGTCAAGCACACTGTGATGTGCTAGCTGTAGCCAAAACTTCACACCTCCTTTGCTGCCGGCGCTCCTTAGCAGTTTGACAGACTGACCCCGTCCTCGTGTCTGTCTCGCCCTGTACGGTCTGTTTTGTTGGGTGAAAGTAAAGTACAAAGTTTATTCAGCCTGGACTACTTGTAAAAAACAGTTTGGTTTTTTTGTTTCCCTGAAGTGAGCTATGCCAAAAAAAAAAAAAAAGAATTGATATGATCTCCATTTCGTATAGTTACCATCAAAATTCAAACAACCATTGTATCAACAACCGGAGACATTAATAAAAATTCATTAAACTATTTCTCAATATATGAAAGCCAAATCTGAATTACACAAGAAAAATGGTTATTTGTCCGCCGACGGACGGGCTGGTCCGACCGTCCGCATGGCTGTCACGATCCGCATTTGATATAGGAGCACGAATACGTGGGTACGTCCAGCCTACGCCGTAGCATCGACGGTATAACGCTATCTAGGTCATGCTAGCTATGCTTGAGCAAAAGCTCAACTTTCCTCTTTCTTTAGTCCCACATCGGCTGGACCAACCCCTCCTTACTTGTATATATTAGTTCTTCTCCTTTGCTTTCTTAAAGATGTTGTGTGGGGGGCCCCTTGGGCCACACGCGCGCGCCGCCGCCGCCGCCGTCCGGCTTGGTTCGGTTCGGCGCGTAACGGGTGCGGGTACGTGCCCACACCTGCGGACGCCGAATGCCGATCCAATTTACTCTTCGGGTTCGGGCTGGGATCCAAAAATCTTTTTGCTCCCCTTTATTTTTTGAACCGATTTGGCTTATTCAAATTTTTGAATGTTGATGCACTATGTCCAGGATCATTGAACCATTATGACAGCCTCTGTAATAGCTATTTTTGACAGCCATTCCTCCACGTTTTCTTTTCCTTTATCATCGCTCTTTAATGGCTAGTTTTATGACCCATTTAATCTCTTGTCGGTTGGCTGTGTTTTTTGATCTGCCTATATATTAAGATCACCTCCTCCTTCTTTCGGGATAGAAAATCCTCCTACGTGAAACCTCTCTCTCTCTCAAACCATATTCTGTTCTCTGAATCCTTGCTCTGGGCAGAGCTAAGTTCGGTCTCTCTCTCCGAGTTGTGTGCAACGAAAAGAACCCGGTAGTCAGGGGGTTTTACCACTAGGAACTTTCGAGAAACGTCTGCACATAGACCTCAGATCAACTCTTAGTTACCAAATCACTTGAGATATTTAACCAATACCTCAAGATATCATAATATATCTTAGTTACCCAACTATACGTTACTAATACCTTAACTAATACTTTAAATACTTACCCCTTATCTACATACATGTATACTTGGTATCCTAACTATGACACTCTCATACAAACCCCGAATGCATACCTTACCCTTACACCTGTACGTATACTTGCATGCTCATTTGGCAACCCTGCACTCAGCACTCACAAAACACAACTTTATATTCTTATACCGCTGATACTTAACACTACAAGAAAAATGACATTTCTTGACGGTTTATTTCATGACGGTCGTGCTAAACCATCAAGAAAAACCATTATCTTGACGGTTTTAGACATAGGTCAAGAAAACACCATTTTTTGTGTCATTTAACAAAATTTTACCATAATACTTGACGGTTTTAGAGGAACCGTCAAGAAAACCTATTGTATTTATTAACGGTTTGTTGATATCAAGTAATATATGTGCGAGAAAATTACCACGCACATTTCAGCTATCATTTTTGTAATTTTTTTTAAAATAATTTTACTGTATCATCTATGTTGATGGTTGCGTGAAACCACAGAAACTACTCATATAAGTGAAACCCCCCATCCCTTAAAAAAACCCTCTAAGAGTTCTTTCATCTCCCTCATCCTCCTCCCTCTCCACCAGCTCCTCCTTCTTCGACTACTCCTCCTCCCATGACCTCCCGCTCCCCACCCACTCTGTCTTGCTCCAGAGATCCTCCCCAAAACCTAACTCTCCTTCTATGTCCTCGTCCTTCCATGGTTAATACCAACTCTAGGAAGATGCCTCCCTCCATGGAAGCATCATCACCGTAGAATCTCAGGACTCGACGGCCGAAAGAGCAGCCGTAACCATAACCCTCGTCTTCCTCCTCCGTTCTTGGTGTTGCTATCTTTCAAAAAAAATCGAGGAGGATTTCGTCCGGATGAAGGGGAGGAAACCCTATCAGCGGCCCAAGAAGTGGGCAAGGATCATCCAGATGAAGATTGGCGTGAGTTTGTAGAAACATTATTGGAAAAGTTTGATTTTTTAGTTTATTTTTTAGGTTAATTTATTGTTCCCTTATAAAATCCTACGAAACTCAAAATTTTTTATTCGCCCCTCCTCCTTGGTGGCAAACCCCCTCTGGTGGTGTAATTCTCAGGCGTCGCAATCCCCAGGCTGTACGAGCCCTAACCTCCACTTGCCTCTTCTACCACAAACCCCCATATATCACTGCGATTCAAAGGGGGTTTCCACTGAGGGGTGTTTGCCCTATTCTCCGTCACCGAGGGCACCGACAGCTTCCCTCACCGACAAGGAAAGCGACACGAGAAATATCCCAATGTTCCACGACAATGATGCAGAAAGGTGAGGGTGGTAATGGTAACAATGACACGCGGATGAGAGTCGAACTCACGAAGGAGGAGTGGCTGGAGCTTCAGATGATGAAGGAAAAGCTTGTTAACATGCTTGATGATGTAAGATTTTTTGGTCATTTAATTTTTTGTTTTAGAATCAATACCAAACAATGGAGTGACAGTAAAGTGAAGAATTTTGCTTAATTCTAATAGGTGGAAGTTCAGTTTTGATGGATTTTTGGGTAATTAAAGTTTAGCATTTTTTTCATGAATTTTATATTTATACTTGAATTTGGTTAATATAATTTTGAAACTGTCATGAAAGCAAGTTATCTTCTCATCTTAATTTGATCTGTTCTTATTTATACAGTCAAGTGATGACTATAACATTACTTTCTTTATTTCTCCTGTATGGAATTGTAAGTAGAGTAGAGGTATAGACTGTACCACTACCAGATGTAGATTGTGGTATCTTCCTTCAAGGTTGTTGTCGAATTCGGGTCGACGAGGAACTATACCATGTTTGCCATGCTGATGATGTCACGTCCCGCTCCCAAAATACTGGATAAATACGGGGACTGACATAGCCAACCACACCTTGTAGAATATGAAGTAAGCCGCAATGTGTTAAGGTTGTCTAGATGACAAATAGGAGAACTCTACCATGCTATGACGTCAGTCCTAAGGCCAAAAAATCCTATTATCTCAATCCAACAACACAAGTATACGAATATATCATACATGAAAGTAAAGAAGCATCCCAAATTACATGTCACATATGATCATGAATCTAGTGAATACAAAATATTGCACTAGCATAGTTTAATAATACATAATCAAAATATACTAGCCATGGTCTAATATATACATCATGTTGACCGCAGTATCAAAAAATATAAGGAGTTAACTCTATCCCTTTCTAAACACCATAGAAGAAGTAATCAAGACTAGGGGTGGAAGAAGGAAACCCACTCGCGAGCTTCGGCCGTAGTCCTACGAGTGCGAGCCATCTTGCTGGAAGCGCGGTAGATCATGGTTCTCTTCGGGGGTAACCTAGCCATGCAAAGCCAGTGGGGTCAGAAGCCCAAGCAACAAATACCATAAAGGAGCTCGAGGTTATAGACCAAACACATCACAACATAAGCAAAAGAGACATATAAGAAATAAATGCTGACTGAGACTTGTACGGTACCAACGTACTTATTTCAAGAATAATACTGAAAGAACTGATAATAAGGAGACGAGCGGCAAGAGAGCATAGAAACTACTCTGGATCGGGACCACAACCCTTAAACCAAATAAGGACCGAGGTTGCAGACCTTCACCCTAGCAGAACTTAGCACCCTAACCATGCAGTAGGATTAAATAAAACTAGAAGGGCGAGCTATACGAATAACAAACATCCAATTCACGGCCAAACATGCCTATTGTCACGCCCCAATCTCCCGCAAGCTCGATCATCCCCCCTGAACGTGAATCACCATGTTGCAGCACTTTCGCAGGACAATCGTTCTTATCGGGACATGATGTCGTGCGAGCCTGGAGTTGCCCTCGCACAAGGCGATGATGTCAAACATCAGAGTTATTGTAACTACCATATTTTCTAGGAAAGGGTATATTAGTCTTTTCCTATTTAATTAAATATTGTGCATGGTAAATAATTATTATTGTATTATTTAATTATTGTTAGATATTATTTAATTATTTTAGACTTATATTAGTAGACCCAAATAGTTTAGTTTGGACCCATGGACCAACATGAATTAATTAGTTAGACTTGGCCCATTTAGAAAGCCCATTGTTAAAGGAGATGGATTAAATTAATTAAATCATTAGACTAGAAGCTTCCTTCCTTAATTATTTCTTCATGAGAGGCCCCAAGGGGTATATTGGACATTTCATAATTGCTTGAGGAAGGGGTAAGGGCCGGCCTATTAAAAGAGGGGGGGAATTTCTCTCTCCTCTCATTTTCATTTCAAATCTAGATCTAGAATTTCCCACTACCAAATTTCTTTCATTTCCATTCCATTTTCCTACCAAATTCATTCCAATTCCTTCCCAATTCACCATTAGAAAGTTGAGAAGCAAGGATCTACAAAGAGGAGCAAGGATCTACAATTTGGAAGCAATTTCATCTCAATTGGAGGTTTCATTGGGAATCCATCTCCCAATAGGTATAATTTAGTTTTTTCCCCTTAAAATAGCTTCTAAATCTGAGATTTAATCATGTAAAATCAACCCATATGTATGTACTACCCATAGAACTTGGTTTTGTGTTCATAGGAGACCCATGGAGAAAGTTATGGTGCTTTTTGTGTCAATTTTGTGGGAATTCCGAATTAACATTTTGTTGTGTGTGTCAATTGATCCTATAGATCAATTGGGCATGTGCTTATGTGTTTGGGGCTAGTGTCGTGTCCACAATTGGGTACGTGTAGGTCGTATCCCAACAATTTGGTGATACGTGTTATTTTGGAGGTTTTCCCTCCGACACGGGACTTTGTACATGTCGTATTTTGACACGGACACATAGATCTACATTTGACACTTTGATTTGTTCATAAATAATATTTGTGACTTGCTTGTGTCCTTCGGGGTGCAATTGGTTGTGTGTAAGACTCGTGTCGCATGCGTATCCTAGATCTAGTGGGATACGGTACTCTCCATTTGTGCGTGTTTATGTGTAGATCTAATTATTTATGCTTTAATTCTTGAATTATAATTAAGTAAATATATATAGATGTTATATATTTATTTTAGTGTAATTATTATGATATTTATTGTAGCATAGATCTATGTATTTTTATGTGTACTATTATAATGTATAAATATATATGTAGCTTTCTTTACATGCATTTATATATGTTACAACTTATGTTAATAAAATAAATTATATATAAATATTTTATAAAATATATTTATGTGTTTAAATGAGTAATTATATTAATTATAATTATTATATAATTAATTGTATATAAATAAATGTATTTTTATGTGTGCATTTAACCATGTTAAAATATGTACATTAGTACATGGAATGTGTATTGTAGCTATTAATATTTATTTATATGTATAGGATTATGTATATATAGAAGTATATATTTACTTATTTATTATATATATATATATATTGATTTATATATTAATATATATATTTATATATATTACTTCTTTTTAGCGACAGCTGCATTAATGACAGATTCTGTCATTAAACAGCAGCAGCAGCCGCTGTAGCTTATTTAGTATTTAATGACATATTCTGTCATTAAATACAATGGGCGGGATTTGAACAGCAGTGGCGACGGTCATTCTGTGATAGTTGTTAACTGTCACCAATAAGTGACAGTGGTGCTTTTACACAACAGATTGGCGACGGAGTTTTCAGTGACAGTTCGAACGGTCACTGAAAGCCTGTTTATTGGAAAATCAATATTTTCCACACTGTTTTCAGTGACAGTTAGGCAGTTTTAATTTATATTTTTTATATTATATTTTTATATATATGTGTATATATATATGTATTTATTGTGAGATATAATACTAGTATTGTTATAATTTTAATTATATAATATATTGGTTTATATATATTATATTATGTATAAGGGTAAATACTATATTTATGTATCTTGTGCATTACTTTGTGTGTGTACCAAGTTGGTTCAAAACCATGGTTCATAATTGTTGTAATTAATATTCTATATTATTATACTTTATTGTTAATATATATGTATTGTGAGGTTTACCTTGGATTCACGTATCCGAAGATACGGTATCCTAATATTTTAGATTGTGGTTCCTATGACTTAGAATTTAGTATTTTGATCCAAGATTTTGGTGCTAGACTTGTGCAACCTAGAAATAGATAGTTGACATTGGTTTGACCATAGTTGACTTTAGTTGACTTTAGAGTTGACCATGGTTGACTTTTGACCTAGAAGTTGACTAGTTTAACTTGTTCTCTTTTCGGGACCTTGTATTGATGTTGTATTCCATATCTAGGTCTTCGAGGCACCGAGTCAGACATCTGTGAGACTATTCATTGGACTTTAGGCGAGTACATTCTCTAATAGTTTCTCATTTATGATATCCTCTATGTTCACTGTATCTAGTGTAGATATCCATGTTCTCTTGACACTATGGTTACACGGATTGGTATATCCGGATCTTGTCATGAGATGTTATTCCTTGGTATATGGTGTATATGGTACAAGTATTGTTTCATTGGTTATCTTGTACATGTACAGACACCGATTTTCGGGAAGAGTCACTCTCTTTTTGGGGAATCTCGTGCCATAACATACCGTGGTTGGATCTATTATACCAGTTGGGGGTGGGGAGTATTAGTATAGATATGTGATCAATATCCCTATTGAATAAAGTACAGATTACTGAATAGTGTTGATCATGCACCGCACGTATGATTAGCCAGGCCGCATTGCATCTTGCCCAGGCCGATTACATGTTAAGCTAGTACTCACACACTTAGACATTAGTATTCTTGTTTCATTGGCATATTGTTCATTATTGTATTTATTTCCAGTATTTCCTTATTGTATATATATCTCTTATATCTATTGTGCATCTTGTTTATCCATAGCTATTTACTGTTACATAGTTTTTATCATTAATTAGAACTGCTGTTAGAGATGTACTCTGCTCCTTTCCTGACTGGATATATTTTTCTAGATGACACTGAGGAGTGGTACCCTACCTATTATGGACCCCAGAATGTTGTGGGTTTAGATTCTGAGACCCTGGCTCAAGAGGGACTTATCCCAACTGAGACAGTTGACCCTGGAGTTGTAGCTTCGTAGTATTCTTTTGTACTGGATTTGTCTCCAACTTATTTCTGTATTTTCTTCTGACTCATTGATGTATTATTTTAGACTCATGAGTTGTATTGTGACTATTCTATTCTTTATCTGATTCGTGCTCATTTCTATCTTAGTTCTGTGATTGAGTATACTATCATTATTGGTGGTTCATTATATTGTTAGATAGACTATCTAGACAGCGTTCTACCGCCGATTCTGCGGCGTAGGCTGGGCGTTGTTTCCGACTAGTACCCTTACACCGGGTGTGGGTCATGACACATTTTTGGTGGTGGCCCATGCAGGTCTAGCTTCACAAGTATGTGATGTCGTGGTATTGCGACAACTTAGTTGTACTACTGCGAGCCTGCAATAGGATATAGGATATAGGCTGAGATACTCAATCACATCTAGGAAAATTCTTTTGATTCAACTATTCTCCTTTGATATTAATACTTGATCCCTTAAACTGTCCTTTCCTTGATATCTTACTTCTTGTGCCATATTGATTATTTATTTCGCTTTGTCTCAGGATGCCGCCTAAGACTAGATCACAGCAGGGGAGAGCAGTTTCTGAGAGGTCTGCGACATCCTGAGGGCCTGCACCAGTCACTTCTCCGGTGATTGGAGTGTCAGCTGCTTTCGGAGGTCCACCACCTACTTAGAGGACTGTGCCAGCTGTATCTGAGGGGCTTCCACCTCCACCTCCTGTGCCAGCAGAGGCGTCACTGTCACGACCCGCACCCGGATATTCGGGCACGAGTACGTGGGTACGTCCAGCCTACGCCGCAGTGTCGGCGGTAGTACGCTGTCTAGGGCATAATCACAGGTAATATAAAATCTAACTCATTCACAATAATTAAACATACAAGGAAATGAAAGGAAAATGCTGAGATTTCATAAACTGAATGTGACAACAGATCCAGAGTTTATTACAGAATCAGAAATTAAATCGGGGACAAACCCGATTATCAAGATGAAAGGAAATAAATAACTACTGCTAACTACTCCGCAGGAGTAGCCTCCTGTGTGGGAACCGGCTTTGCAACTGTATCACCTGCTGCCTCATAGGGGCCATAATAGGTGGGGGCAAGGTTCTCATCATCGCCTAAACCAACGGATCCAGTCAGGAAAGGAGCAAAGTACACAATGCACAACAAGATTTAAACTAAATATTTGTGACAGGTAGAAAATAACCGACTAAGCATCATGTTGAGAATATGCATAAGTAAGTAGTGAAATTAACTGAGAAATAATGCTATAAATCAGGACTAGAAGTAAAATATGATTAATTGTTATAAACCAGAAATATGAGTAAAACAGGAATAAATGTGACAGGAAATGTAGCTGTAACAAGACAACAAGAACTGCAACACGACAAGAACTATGTGCGTGAACTTATGTATTTAGAATACATAGTTGGCATGTAGGCATTTATAAGGCTAATAAGGCCGTCATAGACGACTAGCAGTCAGGAACAATCAGGAATAAGGCTGATGGTACAGTCGCGTACCAACAGCTAGCAGTCACGATAAGGGGGAAGGGTAAACTACATGCCTCCTAGTATTCTCCCACCCGACATGAAAAGAAAAACATGAAATCCCAAAATCTAACACTAAATGAAATCATCAATGGTATTAGTAAAGCAAGGAATTAATTATCACAATATAAAGATTAAACTTGAAGTGCAGGTACTTGCCTGATGTTTGGATCCGATTATAGTTGGGTGTCTCGGAGAAATTTCCAGAAATGAGTCCGGATGCTGAAATAAACATTACCATCATGCTCAGAAGATATCAAATAGCTAGAAATGCCTGTCCTTGGGTCCAATTTGGAGACAAGGGCAAAACAGTAATTTCGGATCAAAAAAGGGTCCGCCGGTGGGCCCGCTTTGCACCGAAAAACTTGTCCGGGTCAACGGTCTCCAAATTCACCAAACTTAGTGTCAACAGGTCAGGAACGATGATACAAACCCAACGGAACTTCCAGAATTGGATTCCGATGAGCCGATCACAAAATCGCCCGTCGAGCGGGGCCTGTGGGGCCCACGACACGCGATTTCGTCGACGTTCTCAGAATCGAACCAAACTTGACCCACAGGACCAGCGTATCGCTACGAGTCCGATGGCGCAAGTTTCGTTTCGATCCGACGTGTGTGCAAGAAGTTAGGATGAATTGCAGAAAAGTCGGATACGGGGCGATGTCCGCGGATACGCGTTGATTCCGGTGTGCACGCACACCCGAATCAGCTTCCGCGAAATCTCAGACATCCGTATCGACGGCGCACACGTATCTGTGAAGACCGCATGCGACCAAGTCGTCCCGTTTGGCGGGACGTACTCAGTTTCGGGGTAAAACAGGGTCTGGTTTTTCCTGTTTTTGGATCGCGGTGTGCGATCACCACAGGACGCGATGCCCCGAGCGGTTTGTTCGGGCACCGAGAGGGTCATACAGGCTTCGCAACGCAATTTACGGAATTGAAAATGGGGCAGCGAGGAGAAAGATATGAGTACCTGAACAGGGCTCGAGAAACCGAAAACTTTCGTGTCCGTGTCGTGTCCGACACGACACGAAGAATTGGGGATTTAGGGTTAGGGTTAGGGTTTCAGGGGATTCCGACGAGGATGCGGCGGGGCCCGGCCGGAGGAGCACCGGAGGGGGGGTTGGACGGCTCGCCGGGCGAGGCGGAGGCGCTGGCGGGCGGGGCGGCGCCGGAGTCCGGCGGAGGCGGCTGCCAACGCTGCTGCTGCTGCTGCTGCTGTGTCCTTCGTCGGGGAGCCGGAGTCGACGGGAAGTGGGCGGAGGAAGGAGAGAAAGGAGGAGCCGGGGAGGAGAACGGCGGGGCAGGATGGCTCAGGGCGGCGGCGGTCAGGCGAGGCCGGAGCGGCGTGGTGGTCGAGGTGGGGGGGTCGACGGCCAGGGGAACGGGGTTAAATAGGGGGGCTGAGAGGCTGGGGGGGGGCCGAGAGGGGCGGTGGAGTGGCGGAGAAGGCAGGGCGTGGGGTGGTGGTCCGGGCGGAGCGGAGCGGAGCGGCCGGAGGCGACGGCTCCGCCGCGAGACGCGGGCACAGGCTGCGTGGCAGAGACGGGCTAGCGGGTCTCGGGTCGGGTCTGGCGGATCCGACCCGACCCGCTAGGGGATGGGCCGGGTTGGGGCTGGGCCCGATGGGCCGGGCCCAGTGGGCTGGGTTGGTTAAATAAAAATATAATAATAATAATAATAATAAATTAATTAATTAATAAATAAATAAATAGTTTTTAGGTAATTAAAAATAGGTCTGAGGCCCAATAAAATCCAGAAAAATTACCCTAGGTCCAGTTTTTCATTTTACACCCAAAAATATTATTTTCATAATATTTTAATGTTATTTATTATCAATTAAAAATTATTTAATAATTAAAAACCCTGATTTTAATTACAGAAAATTGCCAGAAAATTTCAGAAAATTGCGAAAAATCCAATTTTAATATTTTTGAAAAATCAAGGGCTTACAATCTACCCAACTTATAAAAATTTCGTCCTCGAAATTTAAAATATGGTAGGGTTCTTGCTATCCAATCTCACTTGATTTCAGTCTAAAGGATTCCTCTCAAGTGAACATTACGGTCTCTACCCAACTTAGATTTTACCCATCTATCCTCTAAGGCTATACAACTAGTAAAGCTATGTCCCAAATTATTTAATAATGGTATTGAATCTTTAAGTCTGTAACACAAATGCACCACCTATGGTATTCCCTTAGTCATAGAGGGTTATCAACAATTCGACCGGTCTGAGGGGTATATCTAGTACTATCTCTATATCAAACTTATACCAAGCACAAGATTTCGTCTCTCCGAAATAAGGAAAGACGAGGATCAATAATAAAGAGTTTAAGAGCGAGGTGGTAGAACAGAGGTACAGGGATCAAGGCGTTTAAGGAATTCTAATGGGAATTGTCAGGCGGTTATGGATTGAGATTCTATTCTGGTAATCATTTATTCGCATGCTCGTATTAGTACAGTTATGTAACTGATACGATATGCTCGAACATATTTAGGGGGCAAGTATACTAGTCAACTATATATCTCAATCCACGTAAAGTAGTCGTGCGAAGTGCGAATCAAAATGCACTAAGGTTGATCAGACAGTAGTACACTGATTCTGAATAGACACTTGTATTAGTGGGGTTGATCAGGCCTCAATAATACATGTGTCATGAACAAGCCCGATAAAGAGTAAGCTTGCAAAACTAGGCTATAAAATAGCAGCATAAGTCAAGTTCAGCAAATTTAAGTGCGCTAGATGATGATAAAAAGGGGGTACAAATTATTGAAGTTCACAAAATAACACAAAATAAGCACAATAGCAAAAGCCTCTAAAACCTCTATAGTCATCAAATTTAAAAGCACACCAGGTTATTTAGCAAGTTCAAAATTACTAGGTTGGGGCTGAGGTCACGAACCAATAGGCACGAGCTAAACAATACTAGAATGGCAGCTAAAAAAAATCACTTACGCGTATTAGCTGCTCCCAGAGTCTGCGCGTTCTCCACGGTCATCACGTAAGCTTGTCCGCATCCTGGAGTAGCGGGACAGTCCCTCACTTGATGTTCTGTTGATCCACAATATAGACAGGCACCCAGTCTCTTCCTACAAACTTGCCAGGTGTGACCTTGTTTTTGACAAAAGCCACAAGTGGGAACTCGCTGGTTCTGTCCTTGAGCTTGATGTTGGGGTGCTGCGGCTCGAGGGAGAGGACGCTGGATTTGCTGCGGGGACCTCTGCTGTGGTTGTTGTTGGAACGGGCGTTTGTGGGGTCCCGTACTTCCAGTATCTCTTTCCCGTTTTAGTTTATGCCCCATATCTCTCTCGACACCTTGTGCCACGCTCAAGATTTCTTCGTAGGTGCGAGCTCGGCTAGTGGTGACAGGAAGGCGAATATCAGAAGACAACCCCTTCTTGAATCTACGGGCTCTGTCCTCAGGGGTACGAACCATGTACTCTGCAAAGTGGCTCAACCTGCTAAATTCAGCAGTGTACCCATCAACAAAAAGGTTACCTTGTTCCAGTCTCTTGAATTGGCTTTCGAGAGCTTCCCGAGCCACTTCGGGGTAAAATTTCTCCTTGAATAGCCTCTTGAAGTCCTCCCAGGTGAGGTCAGGAGCAGATAGTTGGGGTTCATCTCTAAACCAGGTCCGAGCTATGTCGAACAGTTGTAGGCTTGCAGACTACACTTTGAGATCATCAGGGACCCGAGCAGTCTTCAGGAGTCGCTCTACATTCTCTATCCACTCATCGGCATAAAGAATGCCTTCAGTTCCATAGAATTCCAGGGGTTTAAGGTTCTTGAAGTCTTTGGCACTTCCTGGCCTCTTTTGTGGCGACTCCTGGGACCGAAGAGCTTCTGAGAGGCTGGTTCGTAGAAGTGCAGTCTGTTCTTTCTGGGATTCTATGAGTCCCTGGAACACTCCGAGTAGCTGTGCCCCATCTAAAGTAACTGCCGGAATAGATGGAGGCGGCGGGAGTGCAAGAGTTTCAGGCACAGTCTGCTCAGCTGGTTCTGATGTGCCTCCTACTGTGTTCCTTGTCTGAACCATTCTGAAAGATTAAGGGATAGGAAGATTAGAATAGATTACTTGGAAATCAAGGGCGATAGGAAAATTGATCAGGAATGATATCAAGAATTGAAATGAAGATCCTATTCTGTGAATGAGCTTTTCCTAGAATCCTCAATCTTGTTGCAGGCCTGTTCGATCCCTAAGTTGAAACCGAATAATTTAGTCGTTTTGACCTGCATGGGCCACCACAAAAATGTGTCACGACCCGAACCCAGATATTCGGGCACGAGTACGTGGGTACGTCCAGCCTACGCCGCAGTGTCGGCGGTAGTACGCTGTCTAGGGCATAATCACAGGTAATATAAAATCTAACTCATTCACAATAATTAAACAGACAAGGAAATGAAAGGAAAATGCTGAGATTTCATAAACTGAATATGACAACAGATCCAGAGTTTATTATAGAATCAGAAATTAAATCGGGGACAAACCCGATTATCAAGATGAAAGGAAATAAATAACTACTGCTAACTACTCCGCAGGAGTAGCCTCCTGTGTGGGAACCGGCTCTGCAACTGTATCACCTGCTGCCTCATAGGGGCCATAATAGGTGGGGGCAAGGTTCTCATCATCGCCTAAACCAACGGATCCAGTCAGGAAAGGAGCAAAGTACACAATGCACAACAAGATTTAAACTAAATATTTGTGACAGGTAGAAAATAACCGACTAAGCATCATGTTGAGAATATGCATAAGTAAGTAGTGAAATTAACTGAAAAATAATGCTATAAATCAGGACTAGAAGTAAAATATGATTAATTGCTATAAACCAGAAATATGAGTAAAACAGGAATAAATGTGACAGGAAATGTAGCTGTAACAAGACAACAAGAACTGCAACACGACAAGAACTATGTGCGTGAACTTGTGTATTTAGAATACATAGTTGGCATGTAGGGGTTTATAAGGCTAATAAGGCCGTCATAGACGACTAGCAATCAGGAACAATCAGGAATAAGGCTGATGGTACAGTCGCGTACCAACAGCTAGCAGTCACGACAAGGGGGAAGGGTAAACTACATGCCTCACAGTATTCTCCCACCCGACATGAAAAGCAAGACATGAAATCCCAAAATCTAACACTAAATGAAATCATCAATGGTATTAGTAAAGCAAGAAATTAATTATCACAATATAAAGATTAAACTTGAATTGCAGGAACTTGCCTGATGTTTGGATCCGATTATAGTTGGGTGTCTCGGGGAAATTTCCAGAAATGAGTCCGGATACTGAAATAAATATTACCATCATGCTCAGAAGATATCAAATAGCTATAAACGCCTGTCCTTGGGTCCAATTTGGAGACAAGGGCAAAACGGTAATTTCGGATCAAAACGGGGTCCGCCGGTGGGCCCGCTTTGCACCGAAAAATGTGTCCGGGTCAACGGTCTCCAAATTTACCAAACTTAGTGTCAACAGGTCAGGAACGATGATACGAACCCAACGGAACTTCCAGAATTGGATTCCGATGAGCCGATCACAAAATCGCCCGTCGAGCGGGGCCTGTGGGGCCCACGACACGCGATTTCGTCGACGTTCTCAGAATCGAACCAAACTTGACCCACAGGACCAGCGTATCGCTACGAGTCCGATGGCGCAAGTTTCGTTTCGATCCGACGTGTGTGCAAGAAGTTAGGGTGAATTGCAGAAAAGTCGGATACGGGGCGATGTCCGCGGATACGCGTTGATTCCGGTGTGCACGCACACCCGAATCAGCTTCCGCAAAATCTCAGACGTCCGTATCGACGGCGCGCACGTATCTGTGAAGACCGCACGCGACCAAGTCATCCCGTTTGGCGGGGCGTACTCAGTTCCGGGGTGAAACAGGGTCTGGTTTTTCCTGTTTTTGGATCGCGGTGTGCGATCACCACAGGACGCGATGCCCCGAGCGGTTTGTCCGGGCACCGAGAGGGTCATACAGGCTTCACAACGCAATTTACGGAATTGAAAACGGGGCAGCGAGGAAAAAGATATGAGTACCTGAACAGGGCTCGAGAAACCGGAAACTTTCGTGTCCGTGTCGTGTCCGACACGACACGAAAAATTGGGGATTTAGGGTTAGGGTTAGGGTTTTAGGGGATTCCGACGAGGATGCGGCGGGGCCCGGCCGGAGGAGCACCGGAGGGGGGCTGGACGGCTCGCCGGGCAAGGCGGAGGCGGCTGCCAACGCTGCTGCTGCTGCTGTGTCCTTCGTCGGGGAGCCGGAGTCGACGGGAGGTGGGCGGAGGAAGGAGAGGAAGGAGGAGCCGGGGAGGAGAACGGCGGGGCAGGGTTGCTCAGGGCGGCGGCGGTCAGGCGAGGCCGGAGCGGCGTGGTGGTCGAGGTGGGGGGGTCGACGGCCAGGGGAACGGGGATAAATAGGGAGGCTGAGAGGCTGGGGGGGGGGCCGAGAGGGGCGGTGGAGTGGCGGAGAAGGCGGGGCGTGGGGTGGTGGTCCGGGCGGAGCGGAGCGGAGCGGCCGGAGGCGACGGCTCCGCCGCGAGACGCGGGCACAGGCTGCGTGGGGGAGACGGGCTAGCGGGTCTCGGGTCGGGTCTGGCGGATCCGACCCGATCCGCTAGGGGATGGGCCGGGTTGGGGCTGGGCCCGGTGGGCCGGGCCCAGTGGGCTGGGTTGGTTAAATAAAAATATAATAATAATAATAATAATAATAATTAATTAATTAATTAATAAATAAATAAATAAATAGTTTTTAGGTAATTAAAAATAGGTCTGAGGCCCAATAAAATCCAGAAAAATTACCCTAGGTCCAGTTTTCCATTTTACACCCAAAAATATTATTTTCATAATATTTTAATGTTATTTATTATCAATTAAAAATCATTTAATAATTAAAAACCCTGATTTTAATTACAAAAAATTGCCAGAAAATTGCGAAAAATCCAATTTTAATATTTTTGAAAAATCAAGGGCTTACAGTCACAGATGTTTACACTATTTCGTGAGATGCTCGAGGCACAGAGGGCTCAGTCAGAGGCACATCAGAGGCAGACCAACGTTCTATGACAGGGCATCGAGAGTGCTCATCAGCTTGCTCGTGCTGTAGTTGAGAGAGGAGTCCCGGTCCAGCAGCAGTTTGTTCCTCAGGTTGCTCAATTTCGGCCAGGCAACATTCAGGACTTCAAGAAACTGGAGCCTAGGGTTTTCAAAGGGACGGAGGGCATCGTCTATGCTGATGATTGGATCGAGGACATTGAGCGTCTTATGAGGGTGTCCCGTCTTTCTGAAGATCTGAAGGTTGAAGCGGTAGGACTTCAACTGTTCGACGTCGCTCGCACTTGGTTCAGGAATGAGCCAGTTCTGGTTGACGTTGGACAATCTTGGAAGGTATTCAAGGACCTTTTCAAGAAGAAGTTTTTTGCCCGGATAGACAGGCTTGACTTGGGGAGACAATTTGAGAGTCTCATTCAGGGGAGCATGTCTGTGGAGGAGTACGCTGCAGAGTTCAGTAGGTTGAGCCGATTTGTAGAGTATTTGGTGAGGGAGCCGGAGGTTCGAGCTATTCGTTTCTGTGAGGGTCTAAACTGGGAAGTGAAGATTCTCATTCCGTCTTTTTATGAGACATACTCGGAGATACTTGCGGAGGCACGCAAGGTTGAGCGAGATTTGGGTTTAAAGCCCAAGAGAGACCGTGATTCTTTTCTGGGGACCAACTGCAGTACAGTATCTGCCAAACGTCCTCATTTCCAGTCTAGACCTTTCCAGCAGCTACAGCAGAACCAGACTCCAGCTAGAGCGCCTTTTCACCAGGCACCTCAGCAGCAGAGACAGTTACAGCAAGCTCCATGCAACTTCTGCAAGAAGCCCTGCCACATCTGGGAAGTTTGCAGGAGGAGGCTAGGAGTTTGTTTGTATTGTGGTACTGAAGGGCATCAATTGAGGGAGTGTCCTCGTCGTGCAGTTCAGGAAGCAGCTCCAGCTCCGAGGGCACAAACGAGACCACCTGCAGCACAGCCGAGGGGACCGCTTCCGACACAGCAGCAACGTTTTGTCCAGCATCAGCAGCAGGGAGGTGCTCGACAGGGACGAGCGTTTGCTATGACCGTCGAAGAGGAGGAACCCACCGGAGATGTCATCGCAGGTTCTATTCTTCTTGATTCCATTCCAGCTTTAGCTTTGTTTGATAGTGGTGCTTCCCATAGTTTTGTATCTGTTTCTTTTGCTCTAAAGCATGGTTTGGTAGCTGAGTCTTTGCGTAGGACTTGCAAGATCATGACCGGGGGAGGCATTATCCTGGTTAATGATATTTGCAAGGATCGGAGAGTTACTTTGGGAGGCCGGGAGTTGAGTGCGTGTCTACTTGTAATGCCACTTCCGAGCTACGATATTGTACTCGGGATGGACTGGTTGAGTAGGCACCGTGCTAGCATAGACTGTAGAGGAGGTAGAGTTTTATTTAGTCCGCCAGGAGAGCCAGAGTTCGAGTTTGCTAGAGGAGCTGCGGAGCAAGGCAAAGGCATTATTTGTGGAGCTATGGTGGAAGACAAGGAGTTGTCACATCCATTGATATTAGAATTCTTGGATGTGTTTCCTGAGGAATTGCCAGGATTGCCGCCAGATCGAGATGTTGAATTTTCTATAGACTTGGTGCCAGGTGCAGAACCAATTTCGCAGCATGTCTATAGAGTAAACAACAGCGAGCTGGTCGAGTTGAAGAAGCAGGTGGACGAATTACAGGATAAGGGGTTTATCAGATCGAGTTCTTCACCATGGGGAGCCCCGGTATTGTTTGTACCGAAGAAGGATGGATCGATGCGCATGTGCATTGATTACAGGGCTTTGAATAATCTCACTATCAAGAATAAGTATCCTTTGCCACGGATTGATGATCTGTTTGATCAATTGGGTGGTGCCAAGGTATTTTCTAAGATAGATTTAAGATCAGGCTACCATCAGGTGAAGGTGAAGCCGGAGGACATACCGAAGACTGCTTTTAGAACTCGGTATGGTCAGTACGAGTTTATGGTGATGCCGTTTGGTTTGACTAATGCACCGGCGATATTTATGAACTTGATGAACAAGGTGTTCCACCAGTACCTTGACAAGTTCGTGGTGGTGTTCATCGACGACATACTCATATATTCGAGGACACCAGAGGAGCATGAGGAGCATTTGAGGATTGTGTTAGATGTGCTGAGGAAGGAGAAGCTGTATGGGAAGTTGTCCAAGTGTGAGTTTTTCTTGGACAAGGTGGAGTTCTTAGAGCATGTTGTGACTGGTGATGGTATTTCAGTGGATCCGAAGAAGATTTCAGCAGTGGAATCTTGGAAGACTCCGAGTTCGGTAGCAGAGATCAGGAGTTTCTTGGGATTGGCAGGCTATTACAGGAAGTTTGTACAAGATTTTTCGAGGATTATCGAGCCGATGACCAGACTCACAAGGAAGGATGTGGAGTTTGTTTGGACGGAGGATTGCCAGGTTGCTTTTGAGGAGTTGAAGAAGAGGTTGACGTCTGCTCCTATTTTGACGTTGCCATCAGGGTCCGGAGGTTTCACTATTTATAGTGATGCATCAGGGAAGGGTTTGGGTTGTGTTCTTCAGCAGCATGGGAAAGTGATTGCCTATGCATCCAGGCAATTGCGTCCTCATGAAAAGAACTATCCTACCCATAATTTGGAGTTGGCAGCCGTCATTTTTGCCCTGAAGTTGTGGAAACATTATTTGTACTGAGAGCGTGTGGAGATCTTCACAGACCACAAAAGCTTGAAGTACGTTTTCACGCAGAAGGAGTTGAACATGAGGCAGCGTCGGTGGTTGGAACTGATGAAGGATTTTGATATCTCTTTGCAATATCATCCTGGGAAAGCCAATGTAGTTGCCGATGCTTTGAGCAGGTATCCGGTAGCTATGTTCTTGACGCAAGATCGATATTTGTTGGAGGACTTGGAGAGCTTGGGCATTGAGGTAATTATTCCTGGGTGTGCTATGCAGATATGGGGACTACAGATACACTCAGATCTGATGGACATGATCAAGGCAGCACAGTATGATGATGTATCTCTGAGAAGTATCAGAGCTCAGGTGAGAGCAAGATTGGAGGATAATTTCACTATTGCAGATGATGGATCTTTGAGGCATGGAGTTAGATTGTGTGTGCCTAGTGGGGAGTTGCGAGAGGAGGTATTGCAGGAAGCGCATCGCTCTCAGTATTCCATACATCCAGGTGCTAATAAGATGTATCGGAATATGCGAGAGAGTGTGTGGTGGTATGGCATGAAGAGGGAAGTGGCACAGTTTGTATCCAGATGCTTAGTGTGCCAGCAGGTGAAAGCCGAGAGGCAGAGGCCAGGAGGGTTACTTCAGCCATTACCCATTCCAGAGTGGAAGTAGGAACACATTACTATAGATTTTGTGTCCGGACTTCCACGATCTCCAGGAGGGAAAGACGCAATTTGGGTCATCGTTGATAGGTTGACCAAGTCGGCCCACTTTTTGCCTTTCAAGGTAGGTTTGTCTACGGAGAAGCTGGCAGAGATGTATGTGAGGCAGATCGTTAGGATACACGGAGTTTCCGTCAGCATAGTCTCAGATCGGGATATTCGTTTTACTTCTCATTTCTGGAGGAGTTTGCAGGAGAGTTTGGGCACTCAGCTCAAGTTCAGTACTGCATATCATCCCCAGACAGATGGGCAGTCAGATAGGACTATCCAGACTCTCGAGGATATGTTGCGCACTTGTGTACTAGATTTCAGGGGTTCTTGGGAGGACCATCTCCATTTGGTAGAGTTTGCTTACAACAACAGTTACCAGGCCAGTATAGAGATGTCACCTTTTGAAGCTCTATATGGTCGGAGGTGTCGTACTCCTTTGTCTTGGGACGATGCTGGAGAGAGAGTTTTGCTTGGGCCAGAGATGGTTGTGGATGCAGCAGAGAAGGTTCAGTTGATCAGAAACAGACTTCGAGTGGCGCAGGACAGACAGCGACATTGGGCCGATAGCCATCGAAGACCTTTGGAGTTCGAGGTATAGTTTAGATTTTTGTTTTGTGTTTGTTCTTGGTTGTTTGTTATAGATTAAGTTCTTAAGATGGTGTTTTGTTATAGGTGGGTAGTTTGGTGTTTCTGAGGATTTCTCTGACACGAGGCACGATTCGCTTCGGTGGAGGCGGAAAGCTTAGTCCGCGATTCATCGGACCTTTCACTATTCTAGAGAGGGTCGGTGCAGTTGCTTATAGACTAGAATTACTACCTGCATTGGAGGGAGTGCACAACGTATTTCATGTGTCGCAGTTGAGACGATACGTGGCAGATCCTAGTCATGTATTGGATCACTCGGAGATAGAGGTGGGCCCTACTCTTAGCTATCCAGAGCAGCCAGTTGAGATTCTGGATCGGAGAGAGAAGGTGCTGAAGAACCAGACTATTCCTTTGGTGCGCATCGCATGGAGGCATCACTCTCCGGGGGAGTCTACCTGGGAGAGAGAGGATGAAATGCGAGAGCGTTATCCATATTTGTTTGTACCTTGAGGTATGTTATTTTTTTAGTTATGTTCTGTTCATTGTTATGTTCTGTTCATTAGTTAGTTATGATTCTTTAGTTCTGTTCTGTGATTTTCTGGGGGTAGTTTTCATCTTTGAATTTTGAGGACAAAATTATTTTAAGGAGGGTAGACTTGTCACTACCACATTTTCTAGGAAAGAATATTTTAGTCTTTTCCTATTTAATTAAATATTGTGCATGGTAAATAATTATTATTGTATTATTTAATTATTGTTAGATGTTATTTAATTATTTTGGACTTATATTAGTGGACCCAAATAGTTTAGTTTGGACCCATGGACCAACATGAATTAATTAGTTAGACTTGGCCCATTTAGAAAGCCCATTGTTAAAGGAGATAGATTAAATTAATTAAATCATTAGACTAGAAGCTTCCTTCCTTAATTATTTCTTCATGAGAGGCCCCAAGGGGTCTATTGGATATTTCATAATTGCTTGAGGAAGGGGTAAGGGTCGGCCTATTAAAAGAGAGGGGAAATTTCTCTCTCCTCTCATTTTCATTTCAAATCTAGATCTAGAATTTCCCACTACCAAATTTCTTTCATTCCCATTCCATTTTCCTACCAAATTCATTCCAATTCCTTCCTAATTCACCATTAGAAAGTTAAGAAGCAAGGATCTACAAAGAGGAGCAAGGATCTACAATTTGGAAGCAATTTTATCTCAATTGGAGGTTTTATTAGAAATCCATCTCCCAATAGGTATAATTCAGTTTTTTTCCTTAAAATAGCTTCTAAATCTGAGATTTAATCATGTAAATCCAACCCATATGTATGTACTACCCATAGGACTTGGCTTTGTGTTCATAGGAGACCCATGGAGAAAGTTATGGTGCTTTTTGTGTCAATTTTGTGGAAATTCCGAATTGACATTTTATTGTGTGTGTCAATTGATCCTATAGATCAATTGGGCATGTGCTTATGTGTTTGGGGCTAGTGTCGTGTCCACAATTGGGTACGTGTAGGTCGTATCCCAACAATTTGGTGATACGTGTTGTTTTGGGGGTTTTTCCTCCGACACGAGACTTTGTACATGTCGTATTTTGACACGGACACATAGATCTACATTTGACACTTTGATTTATTCATAAATAATATTTATGACTTGCTTGTGTCCTTCGGGGTGCAATTGGTGTGTGTTGGACTCGTGTCGCATGCGTATCCTAGATCTAGTGGGATACGGTGTGATACTCTCCATTTGTGCGTGTTTATGTGTAGATCTAATTATTTATGCTTTAATTCTTGAATTATAATTAAGTAAATATATATAGATGTTATATATTTATTTTAGTGTAATTATTATGATATTTATTGTAGCATAGATCTATGTATTTTTATGTGTACTATTATAATGTATAAATATATATGTAGCTTTCTTTACATGCATTTATATATGTTACAACTTATGTTAATAAAATAAATTATATATAAATGTTTTATAAAATATATTTATGTGTTTAAATGAGTAATTATATTAATTATAATTATTATATAATTAATTGTATATAAATAAATGTATTTTTATGTGTGCATTTAACCATGTTAAAATATGTATATTAGTACATGGAATGTGTATTGTAGCTATTAATATTTATTTATATGTATAGGATTATGTATATATAGAAGTATATATTTACTTATTTGTTTTATATATATATATATTGATTTATATATTAATATATATATTTTTATATATTACTTGTTTTTAGCGACAGCTACATTAATGACAGATTCTGTCATTAAACAGCAGCAGCAGCCGCTGTAGCTTATTTAGTATTTAATGACAGATTCTGTCATTAAATACAATGGGCGGGATTTAAACAGCAGTGGCGACGGTCATTCTGTGACAGTTGTTAACTGTCACCAATAAGTGACAGTGGTGCTTTTACACAGCAGATTGGCGACGGAGTTTTCAGTGACAGTTCGAACTGTCACTGAAAGCCTGTTTATTGGAAAATTAATGTTTTCCACACTGTTTTCAGTGACAGTTAGGCAGTTTTAGTTTATATTTTTTATATTATATTTATATATATATATGTATTTATTGTGAGATATAATACTAGTATTGTTTTAATTTTAATTGTATAATATATTGGTTTATATATATTATATTATGTATAAGGGTAAATACTATATCTATGTATCTTGAGCATTACTTTGTGTGTGTACCAAGTTGGTTCAAAACCATGGTTCCTAATTGTTGTAATTAATATTCTATATTATTATACTTTATTGTTAATATATATGTATTATGAGGTTTACCTTGGATTCACGTATCCGAAGATACGGTATCCTAATATTTTAGATTGTGGTTCCTATGACTTAGATTTTAGTATTTTGATCCAAGATTTTGGTGCTAGACTTGTGCAACCTAGAAATAGATACTTGACCTTGGTTTGACCATAGTTGACTTTAGTTGACTTTAGAGTTGACCATGGTTGACTTTTGACCTAGAAGTTGACTAGTTTAACTTGTTCTCTTTTCGGGACCTTGTATTGATGTTGTATTCCATATCTAGGTCTTCGAGGCACCGAGTCAGACATCTGTGAGACTGTTCATTAGACTTCAGGCGAGTACATTCTCTGATAGTTTCTCATTTATGATATCCTCTATGTTCACTGTATCTAGTGTAGATATCCATGTTATCTTGACACTATGGTTACACGGATTGGTATATCCGGATCTCGTCATGAGATGTTATTCCTTGGTATATGGTGTATATGGTACAAGTATTATTTCATTGGTTATCTTGTACATGTACAAACACCGATTTTCGGGAAGAGTCGCTCTCTTTTTGGGGAATCTCGTTCCATAACATACCGTGGTTGGATCTATTATACCAGTTGGGGGTGGGGAGTATTAGTATAGATATGTGATCAATATCCCTATTGAATAAAGTATAGATTACTGAATAGTGTTGATCATGCACCGCACGTATGATTAGCCAGGCCGCATTGCATCTTGCCCAAGCCGATCACATATTAAGCTAGTACTCACACACTTAGACATTAGTATTCTTGTTTCATTGGTATATTGTTCATTATTGTATTTATTTCCAGTATTTTCTTATTATATATATATCTCTTATATCTATTGTGCATCTTATTTATCCATAGCTATTTACTGTTATATAGTTTTTATCATTAATTAGAACTGCTGTTAGAGATGTACTATGCTCCTTTCCTGACTGGATATATTTTTCCAGATGACACTGAGGAGTGGTACCCTACCTATTATGGACCCCAGGATGTTATGGGTTTAGATTCTGAGACCCTGGCTCAAGAGGGACTTATCCCAATTGAGGCAGTTGACCCTGGAGTTGTAGCTTCGTAGTATTCTTTTGTACTGGATTTGTCTCCAGCTTATTTCTGTATTTTCTTCTGACTCATTGATGTATTATTTTAGACTCATGAGTTGTATTGTGACTATTCTATTCTTTATCTGATTCGTGCTCATTTCTATCTTAGTTCTGTGATTGAGTATACTATCATTATTGGTGGTTCATTATATTGTTAGATAGACTATCTAGACAGCATTCTACCGCCGATTCTGCGGCGTAGGCTGGGCGTTGTTTCCGACTAGTACCCTTACACCGGGTGCGGGTCGTGACAGTTATCATCGAAACGAAAGTTGCAGCGAAAGTCAAGTATTGTGTACCAAGCACACATTAGAGTATACGCAGCGAAGCTCTCGATAGGGTCCAAATAAAAATACCAAGAAGAAAATTGCCTCAAAGGCGATACAACACTCTTGCTCTTTCTTTTGCCCACAAATGTACTTACTGTTCCATACATCATGTCCCGTATATCCAAGCAGCACCACTACACCTGCATACCTGAAATAATGCCCACAAACGTGGGTCAATACACATCTGTACTGGTGAGCGGGGTAACCCACTCGTCTAAACCGACACTAAGTAGAATAGTAAATACAAACAGTTATATGGTGATCTTTTTACCTGAATCCTAGATTTATTTCATGGCAGAGGTATGACATGTTAAGGAAAACTGTAAAGCAGGTTAAACATGAAAGCATTCAACTCAAGCAAATATACAAACAGATATATCCAACTCAAAGGAAACTAACATGCAAACTGTCATACTCAAATCCAAGTAACGCATGAACCTATCGAGTCGCACTACAAGCCTCAATATCCATCCTTAAACTATGCCACAATCCAAGCCTTACTAATCCAATCATCGATATGCACACTCTTGCCCGAGGCAAGGTGGCCGTCGCCTACACGAAAAGTACAAACCAAACCAAAGCAAACAAACTCTTATCTATATGAAGTCACTGGACAAGCTATAAAGGACTAATCAACTGTAGTTCTACCCGATCCAGCACTGAGTAGCTAGCCCGCCTGGTCGTATCGAACTACCGGCACCGCGCCCAAGGCATATTATCATTTGTCCCCTCCATGGCCGAACGGTCCCGGTGCCCCGGAGCATATCCCGTTCGAAAAAACCAAACCCTGTGCACAACAGGTTGTCCGTGACCATTAAAAATACCAAGTAGGTATGACGAGAGAATCGAGCCTTCTTGTCCCACCAAACGATACTCGCCTCAATCCATCCAATTATTCATAACCATTCTCTAACTTATATCCGAAGGCACCATCTCAAGTTATCCCCATACCCACTATGCCGCTTCGACACAATGCTCCAATTGGTGCAACACCCCTCGCTCAGAAAACTTTGTGGCATAATTGCCCAACAGTGGCACAATGTCCTCACCGATGCAGTTGTCCGGTTTTGAACCACAATTGCACGCTTTGCTTGAAAAAGTGTCAAACTTGATACTCGTGCACAACATACGCTTGCTCGCCCGAAGTGTCTCGATGTTCCAACCAAGGTGCTCCACTTAAGCTCCAACTGCCCAAACGTAAATCCAACTCAAGCCACAAATTATATCCAACCAAATGACGTATACTCTATGCACGCCACAGTACAGAGATTCTAATATTCCAGTCAAAATTTTCAAGCTATTACGTATGTTCCATATTATTAGGCATAAAGGAGTAGAGAAAAAGGGATAGAGCCTACTCACCAAGTCTGATTCCGTTAGGCATCCTGCCTTGCCGATACGGTCAATCCCTTGAACCCGTGGTCCGATGTAAAGCACGATCTACTCAATTGGTATGACCGTGAGAGTAGGCCATGCTCTCCAAATCATCCGACCGATCAGACTAAAGGAAGACGACATTATCGCTCCAATTTTGCTATCCAGTACTGCTCTGAACGAACACCTGATTCCATTAAACTTCGCTCATAATCTGCACATAAAACCAACTCAAGTCAATACTTGCTCCCAAATTCCACAATCAAAATATAACCATCTATTGCCTTATTCAATCTGACTCAGCGTAATGCACCGTGCGATTGTGGGCATTACATAATATACCACATAAAATCAGGTTCGTCCTCGAACCAAACCAGTTTCCATTTCTTACTCGTATGTCGCTTGCCCAATTCATAACTCTGTTCCATACAACTCACATTCTCCTGATCCAAACTCAATATCTCGCTCGCGATGAACGCTCGCACAAATTCCATATTTCCACATCCTCCTTGCAGATCAATTCGAATTCAACATATCACATCGTTTGGATCATCCACATATTTAAGGCATCCCTGAAATACATGCATTTCAGCCGAGATTAGTGATAGCAAATTTGGACATGTTAGAAGGGTATCTTTATGTCTGAGACATTCATTCACTTCACTCTCGATTGAACCAATCCTTACGTTCATTCCATAAATTATTCGCACAAGCATATTCTCAAATACGATAATTTTTCACTAACGATCTCTCCACTTGACCTATTCAGTTCGTGTTCTACTCAATCCATCCAACTATTTTCGAATCCACACTAGCACCGTCCAAACTCAACCAACCAAACTCTAGCATGACTCCAATTTCATAATATTTCGTATGCACTATCTCTAAATATTATCTCATGCTCCGAAAGATCATCACAACTGATACTACTCCAGCTAGACGACTTACCCATACATTGCACTATGCTCTTAGATCAGCTCATCCCAATACCTCTTCCTCAAATCTTAATACGTCACTAGGTGAACATCTATATTGAGGTTCATGTGATGCACGAAGATTTTATCGCCACGCTATAGGGATAGTGTCACCACAATTTCAACAGGGACACACTGGCCATAATTCCTAGGTCGGGCATGAAATAGTTCTTTGCTTTGCTTCCACTGCCTCGAAGCACAGGATATCACCTTCTCCTTATATACGAGCACGCATCCCAGACTAAGTTCTGGTGTATCTTGTAGATCTGAGGCACATCTATCCCATCCGGTAGTGCAAGGATCTGATCTGAATGAGCCGCTGCTTTAACTTCTCAAAGCTAGTTACACAGTCGTCAATTCATATGAATGATATTCCCTTACGGGGCATGACGAGTCAGAGGCGATATCATCTTCAAAAAATTTGTTACAACGAATCTCATCAGTTGACTTAGGCCATTTTCACCATCGCTTCGATCTTCTGGCTGTATCTTCAGCTGAAGGCTATCCCAAGGAACTCTCAAATCCAACGCTCAGTCACTTAGACCTATCTCCAATATACACCACTCACATCCGCCCTTGACGCATTCCCAAATGCGCCGCCGCAAGGATCATTCTATGGTTCTACAAAATTCAATTCTGATTTGGCAGTCAAGTCACTAGGGTCAGCTGTCCCGAAACTACGCTAGATAATTGTAAGTCACCACGATGGACAGTTACTATGAACCATGCTATATCTCTTCTGCAAATCTGAGCCAAAATCTAACCAATTCCATCCAAACGAAATTCTGACTCCGAGAACTTCATGCACTACCTCTGACGAATCTGTCAACTAAACGCAGCTTAACCACCTAGAGTCTTACTATCTATGCAAGCCATTATTCGTCAAACTACACTCATGGAAACTATCTTCCATCAATCCGCCGTTCTGCCCTGAATCCATTAAAATTCTGAACCACCTTGTTTGACTTCTCGTACTACCATTTTTAACGATTCCCGAAATAATATACTCGCTCCAATTATTATCCGTATGCCATGTTTCACAGTGCACGTCCAACTTGCTTGAGCAGCACGATGATTTGCTTCAACGTTGCTCTCTCGTTTAGCTATCTTCAAAAGCATCCGCCATAATTCTTGTTCCTGTTCCATTCCATAGCCTGTCTTGATTTCTCTATGTTCTGATTAGTCTACACACTATAAATTACTCGTACATAAGTTCTAACATAATCTTAAATCATATCGCCACCACTCGTTGTATCAATCTGCCTAAGTATTGCAAGTGTTAACTTCCAATCTGACTTAACAACAACTAGACTTGTCTCATGCCCGTTCACGTCTTTCGGAGAATTCGTCCACCATCGTTGCACTATTTTGCCAAATTTTACTTCTGCTAAACTTTGAGTCAAACTATCTCGAACACCAATATCCGAAATCTTTCAAGTTCGTACAAATCTATCGCATTGCCCCTCCAAACCATATCATGTTTTATTGCTCAACCAACAGCTCAAATGCGTTGCCAAAATTCATAGTCCGTGCTTGCTACCCTTCGATACACCAATCGATCGCTCAAGCGTATCCCAACTGTTTGTTCCTCATGCTCAACTCTCTCTTTGCATCAATGAATGCTCCACTGAACTTTCAAATCGTGCAAGCGAACTATGATATTCAGCTTTCCATCTGATCGATCTTAATTTGTTTCCAATACTTGGTCCGGATAAATCTTTCAAATTCCAAATACTATTTCTATTGCTTGTTTCATTCTCGTCCAACAAAACTTCTATTTACACAAGTCTATTCTTGATCACTCAAGTCCAACGATACTTCTATTTGCACAAGTCCATTCCTGATCGATCAAGTATAACGTATCGAAGAATACCTGAGTCAAATTCTATTGCACCATATACCACTTAAAAATAGAGTCGCTCTCGCGCTTACTCTGTGTCAATGAACGTCTATTCCAAACTGACTAATCTGGGGTGATCTTGTCGATCGTAACTCAATATTCGCTTGCTCCATGTTCCAATACATAACTCAACTGTTGTGCACCAACCAACTTATATTCCTGTTACTCGTATCCGTTGTGGCAATTCTACTAAGGTCTATCCAAAGTATTCTAATGTCACACTCACTATGTAGTATACCATATACCACTCTGAATCAAGTCACTACTCCAAAGTATTCTAATGTCACACTCACTATGTGGTATACCATACAGCTCAAAATTGTTTGCACTAATCCAAGATTCGTTCGCACCGTCCATTCTGCGTGATCCTGCCATCCCCAACTCAAGTCTGACATAAAACTCAGCCAATGCATGAACCATCTAACTCTTTTATCAATCTCGTTATACAACTTGTTCCATGTTCCATTCTCAATACTTCCAACTATCTCTCAAATCGTCCGATATTTTTGCTACACGGAAAACCCGTGCAACGATCTCTTCCAAGAAATCTAAGCCAATACCCAAATATTCTATACATTTGTTGTACGAGCAACTCGTGCAATACTATCCTGATATCCCCCGCCAAAACTCAAACCAGCTCAACCAATGCGCCATATGAGCAACTCGTGCAATGCTCTCTATGATATGCCCAGCCAAAAATTAAACTCCATCCAACACATTCGCTACACGAGCAACTTGTACAACGATCCATTCTTATCCGATACTTCTACTCACAATAAGCCACATAACCAATCTCTTCTTCCAACCAACTGATCTACTGATGCAACCAGAATCTTCCTGAACGACAAACCAAACCAATGCAACGATATCTCTCAACTTGCTGTACAAATGCAACAACACCAAATAACTTGCTGCACGAATGCAACAATGCCAAATGATGCTACACGATCTATCGAAAACTAACGAAAGACAATGCAACGAAGAACAACATGCACCCACAACCAACAAATATATTAACTTATTGCATGAAACATCCAATGTGGCACTTAGTACATCCAAGAGCCAAACGACACGCGAAAGCTATTTAGAGTTTATAATGAACCAAAGTATAAAGTCCAAGGAAATTAACCGAGCACTCTAATACCAATTTGTCATGCCCTAATCTCCCGCAAGCTCGATCATCCCCGCTGAATGTTAATCACCACGTTGCAGCGCTCCCACAGGACAATCGTTCTCATCGGGACGTGATACCGTACGAGCCTGGAGTTGCGCTCGCACAAGGCGATGATGTCAAACATCATAGTTATCATCGAAATGACCAAGTTGTAATGCAAGTTATGTATTGTGTACCAAGCACACATCAGAGTATATGCAGCAAAGCTCTCGATAGGGTCTAAATGAAAATGCCATAAAGGAAATTATCTCAAAGGCGATGTAACACTCTTGCTCTTTCTCTTGCCCACAAAGGTACTTACCGTTCCATACATCATGTCCCGTATATCCAAGCAGCGCCACTATACATGCAAACCTGAAATAATGTCCACAAACGTGGTCAGTACACAGTTGTACTAGTGAGTGGGATAACCCACTCGTCTAAACCGATACTAAGTAGAATAGTAAATGCAAACAGTTATATGATAATCTTTCTACTTGAATCCTAGATTCATTTCATGGTAGAGGTATGACATGTTAAGAAAAACTGTAAAACAGGTTAAACATGCAAGCATTCAACTCAAACAAATAAACAAGCAGATATGTCCAACTCAAAGGAAACTAACATACAAACCGTCTTACTCAAACCCAAGCAACGTGTGAACCTATCAAATTACAAACCAAGCCTCAATATCCATCCTCAACTATGCCACAATACAAGCCTTACTAATCCAATCATCGATATGCACACTCTTTCCCAAGGCAAGGTGGCCGCCGCCTACACGAAAAGCACAAACCAAACCAAACCAAACCAAACCAAATAAAAGCAAACAAACTCTTATCAATATGAAGTCACTGGCCAAGCCATAAAGGACCAATCAACTGCAGTTCTATCCGATCCAGCACTGAGTAGCTAGCCACCTGGTCGTATCGAACTACTAGCACTGCGCCCAAGGCACGTTATCATTTGTCTCCTCCATGGCCGAACGGTCTGGATGCCCCAGAGCATATCCCGTTCGAGAAAAACAAACCTTGTGCGCAACAGGTTGTCCGTGACCAATACAAACACCAAGTAGATACGACGAAAGAATCGAGCCTTCTCGCCCCACCAAACGATACTCGCCTCAATCCATCCAATTATCCATAACCATTCTCCAACTTATATCCCAAGGCACCATCTCAAGTTATCCCTATAGGCACTATGCCGCTTTGACATAATGCTCCAATTGGTACAATACCCCTCGCTCAGAAAACTTCGTGGAATAATGCCCCAACAGTGACATAATGCCCTCATTGATGCAGTTGTCCAATTTTGAATCATAACTAAACGCTTTTCTTAACAAAGCCCCCAACTTGATACTCGTGTACAATGCAGGCTCGCTCGTCCATAGTGCCTCGATGTTCCAACCAAGATGCTCCACTCAAGCTCCAACTGCCCAAACATAAATTCAACTCAAGCCATAAATTATATCCAACCAAACGATGCACACTCTATGCACGCCACAGTATAGTGATTTTAATATTTTAGTCTAAGTGCTCAAGCCATTACGTGTGTTCCATATTATTAGGCATGACAGAGTAGAGGAGAAGGGATAGAGCCCACTCACTAAGTCTGATTCCTTTAGGCACCCTGCCTTGCCCATATGGCCGATCCCTTGAACCCGTGGTCCGATGCAAAGCACGATCTACTCAATTGGTATGACCATATGAGCAGGTCATGCTCTCTAAATCATCCGACCGATCAGACTAAGGAGGACGATATTATCGCTTCAATCCTGCTATCCTAGTACTGCTCTGAATGAACACCTGATTCCATCGAACTCTGCTCGCAATCTGCACATGAAACCAACTCAAATCAATACTTGCTTCTAAATCCCACAATCAAAATATAACCAGCTATTGCCTCATTTAATCCGAATCAGCCTAATGCACCATGCGGTTATGGGACATTACACCTACGACTTGCTATAATTAACTAACTTGGGTTATCACAAGCCCTAATTATTAGAAATGTATTGGTAAGAATATTGTTACCATCGGCACTGCAGTCAACCCGGATGGCCAAAGGTACGCTTGTCTAGTAAATTTAAATACACATTCAACCATACAACAACATAACTTGTTACTTATCACAAACAAAAATTGAACTTTTAAGCATAAACATAAACTTGTGAATCAAAAACTACTCTTGTAAACATAAACTTGTCTTATAATCATAACTTTTTTTATAAACATAAACTTATCTTGTAATATGCCACGGCACGCATAAACTTGTCAGTCATGGAGCCCTTGCCTAGCAGGGTTATCCATGCTGCATGGGGCCCTTGGAGATCGGGGTAGCTGGTAGCGCATTATTCTTTCCTCCAAAAATGCTCCAGGTAAATCTTATCTTATTTAATCATTACCAAATTATTTCAAGTTCTCTAGTCATGAACACTTGAGAACTCCCTAAAATGACGAATTGTGAGTACGAGCTTTTTATGAGTTATCATATTCGTGACACATGATACATTGGACAATGCTCACACTTGATTTCTTGATGCCAAATGCAATGGATTTTCATACACAAACATTTCTACGGTGTCATGAGGATTATGAACTTGTACATAAACTTGTCTTGTGAACTCATATGCAAGACTTGTCTGGTATCATAAACTTGCATCGACATAAGGAAGCACAAAAAATAATCACTAAAATGAATTACTGAGAGAACATAACAATAGGGAACACAAAATACACACAAGAATTCCTGGCCGCATACGCCCACTAATGTATGGACTCACTGGCCGCATGCACCCACTGGCCGCATGGACTCTCTAGCCGCATATACCCACTGGTCGCATGGGCTCTCTTGCCATACGCACCCACTGTCTGCATGTACTCTCTTTTGGACTTAGCAAATTTTTTATTCGTTCAGCGAGTGAAAGCACAAGGGGTTCAAGGACACTTGTGTAAATAAGCAGTCATACGTCCAACAAAATAGACACATGCTGTCAGTATACATCAAGAGTTTAGGTCGCATAACCCTCTCGGGCCGCATGACACTCTCGGCCGTATAGCTCGCTGGCCGTATGAAGACTTTGTCTTCTCCAACAGCAAGTTCAGCCACGGCCGAAAGCTCCAAAAACCAAAATTTTGTTTTCTTCATAAATTTTTTATTTTAACTCCAAATCAAGTAAAACAAAAACCAAATTGCACGAAATTAAATTCTCTAACATAAGGAACCACTAGTTTTCAAAAAGACTAAGTTTTAATTGATCAAAACTAAGAAAAATTCATGGAACACATAAAACCCTAAACTTAAAACTCAGATCTACAAAAATCTATAAATCAAAATCCAAAACTCTAAGAACTAAATATGATCAGCAACTCAAGGAAAATATTTTCCATCAAAAACATTTTTTAAAACAACAACATATATAAAAATCCAAAAATTTATGACTTCACCATTGAGCAAGATGTACTTGCCTTGGGTGGCTCCTAGCCTCTACCTCGCACGATTCAAGTCATAGTAACTTTTCCTAGGGTTAGTGTTAGGGGGAAGCTTGAGGGAGAGGAGAAAATAAATGAAGAAGAAGAAAGAGAGGAGAGAGAAAAGCCATATGTAAACTAATAAAGGAGAAAAGAGGGTTTAGTCACGGGTTCACCCAAAATAAACCTAATCAAGTGTCCATTATACATACAGGTCCTAAACTGGGTCTATGGCAATGTCAATGGGTATTCTACTGGTCTCGAGTAGTCTATCTCAACTACAAAAAAATAAAACAATAATAAAATGACATGAACCAACATATGAAATACAGCAGGAATACATTATCAAAAAAAATTAAATTCTAGAAATTCAAGAAATACTAAATCTGGAATCGGGTGTGACATCTCTACCCTCCTTAGAAAAATTTCGTCCTCGAATTTTTATCAAGGCTTGTCGAGCTGGAACATACAAGAAAGCTCAAGAAAATAAATCATAATTCAAATGATTACACTAAGCAAGTAACTAAATAGAAAAGATAGCTGCAGAAGTAACTAATGAATAAATGCACAAAAGCAACACACAGGAAAATGGAGGCATATGGATACATATACTCCTGAGTCAGTCGAATTGGAACTCGTCCTCGCTTGCCTATGCTGACTCACACAAATGGACAAGAGTCAAGCCTGGAGGTAAGTCGGTACCAACGACTATATCAAGGACATGACTCTAATCCTGGATATACCTTCACTGTCTGGATACATGATAGATACCACATACCACGAGTCACGAAGGCAGAAGAGCGGGGGCGATGAATTCGCCTTTTCGCTCAACGAAAGGATCAAAACGACTATCATATCTCGAACGTGTCAGAATACGAGATCGTTTGACAAGAACCCAAGAATAAGATAAGCTAAAGAGAGCTCAAAAATCTTACCCACAATTATAGCGCCTTCGACTAACAACTGCTCTAGGTTGCCAAATATTTCGTCAGGCCATCATCCAGGGCTGTAGCTCTGACTTGCTGCTGGTTCTGTCTCACTGGTTGGGCTTGTTGGACTTGCACATACTGCGCCGGATGTTGCTGCTGGAACTGCTGGGTCTGCGTCGGGAGAGAACGCTGGGCTGGTGGTTGAACTGCTAAAGCTGGTCCTCGTGGGCCTCTAGTCGCTGCCCGAGGATGATCTGGTAACTGTTGGACGAAAGAAGCCTCTGGGTATAGGAGCGGGCATGAACCGATCATGTGGTCAGATGCCCCATATCTGAGACACTGGTCATTGGCCCTCCTACACTCATCTTTTGTGTGTCCTGGCTTGTCGCAGTGGCTGCATCCTGTTGATATAGACTACCTGGTTGATTGTACTGAGGTTACTGTGGAGGTTGGAGGTGCTCGCTCGCGAGGTATTCTGACTGCTGGTGCTAGAGGTGATGAATGAATACTGGCGCTTCTCAGGAATGAGTGCGACCACTTTTGGCCTCCGGTCCTTGCTACTAATCTCTGGCCGATAAGTTCTTAGGACCTAGCATCCATGAGTACTGTATCGTAGGTGATATAATTATGACCCACCATAAATTGCTAGAGCTCTAGATGTAACCCTTAATCAAATCTCTTGGCTCGGTCTTCCTCGAAAGTTACCATATGGGGAGCAAATCGGCTGAGTCGGTAAAATTCGGCCGTATACTGGTCGACCGATCTTGTGCTCTGGCGGAGATTGATGAACTGCTGCTGGAGTTAGAACTTGGCGGTTCTGTGGAAATACTTTTCCTGGAAGCGCTCCTTGAACGTCTTCCAGTCAATGGGCTTCGGAATAGCCATTTCTTGTGCTGCCCACCAATCTCGGGCCATATCTGATAATTGTAGCTTTACGACTGCTACCTTCTCATCATCTGGGGTCTTTGTTGCATCTAGGATGGCCTCAAAGTCCTGGAGCCAAGAATCTGTTGAAATTGCATCTTCTGTCCCGAGGAGCTTGGCTAGGAGCATGCGACTAACATTGGTCGCCGAGTTATGAGTATAACGCCCACTGCTCTCAAGTGCTACTCTAACTCCCTGGCAAAGAGTAGTGTTGGTCTGTTCTTGTCCTTGCTGAAACTGCTAGCAAAGTTGGACCACTTGTTGTTGAAGATGGAGTTATTTTTATTATTGTTGTACCAGCATCATAGCTTGGATCATCTCTAATATAGCCTGCAAGCATGCCTGCCCTGGTTGTACTGGTAGAAGTGGTGGTATTGTTTGGGCTAGCTGGGCTGGTATGAATGATAGAGCGGGTTGAACTGGCTATTCCGGCAAGACTGGTGGGACTGATTATGCTGGTCGGGCATGCGTAACTTGCGGAGCCGGTTGATAAAAAGCTACTGACGCTTGCCCTTGGTTCAATATCGGGATCTGGCCCTGGCCTACTGGATCTGTTGGAGTTATCGGTGCAACGGAACCCTCAGAAGGAGGAGCAGGTGGGGTGTCCCTGAAGGATAAGGACAAAAGGATATCAACAAGGGATGAGAATGGAAAAATTATATCAAGCAAACATGGAGTTCAAGGAAAGCGAGAGATACAAGTTACAAGTGGAGTTCAATCAAAGATAAGTAAAGGATTGAGATTCTAAGAAGATGAGTCCTCCCACAAGTATGAAAAATAGACCTGCATGGGCCACTAATAAAATCTTGTCACGTCCCGCTCCCAGAATACAGTATAAATATGGGGACTAACATGGCCAACCGTACCTTGCAGAATACCGAAGTAAGCCACAATGTGTTAAGGTTGTCTAAAAGATAAATTGGTGAACTCTAGCATGCTATAACGTCAGTCCTAAGGCCGACAAATCCTATTATCTCAATCCAACAATACAAGTACAAGAGTATATCATACATGAGAGTAAAGAGGCATCCCAAATTACATGTCACATATGATCATGAAGCTAGTGAATACAAAATGCTGCACTAGTAGAGTTTAATAATACATGATCAAAATATACCAGCCGTGGTCTAATATATACATCATTTTGACCGCAGTCTCAAAAAATATAAGGAGCTAACTCTGCCCCTTGCTAAACACCACAGAAGAAGTAATCAAGACGAGGGGTGGAAGAAGGAAACCCACTTGCGAGCTTCGATCGCAGTCCTACGAGTGTGAGCCATCTTACTGGAAGCACGATAGATCCTGGTTCTCTTCAGGGTAACCTGGCCATGCAAAGCCAGTAGGGTCAGAACCCCAAGCAACAAGTACCACAAAGGAGCTCGAGGTGATAGACCAAACACATCACAACATAATCAAAATAGACATATAAGAAATAAATGCTGACAGAGACTTGTACGGTACCAACATACTTGTCTCAAGAATAATACGGGAGGAACTGATAATAAGTGTAGAAATAAAAGTAAGGCGACGAGAGGCAATAGAGCATATGAACTAATCTGGATCGGGACCATAAGCCTTAAACCAAACAAGGTATAGGGTTGCAGACCTTCACCCGAGCATAACTTAGCACCCTAACCATTCGCCAGGAAATAATAAAACTAGAAGAGCGAGCTATATGAATAACAAACATCCAATTCACGGCCAAACATGCCTACGACTTGCTTTAATTAACTAACTAGGGTTATCACAAGCCTTAATTACTAGAAATGCATTGCTAAGAATATTGCTACCACCGGCACTGCAGTCAACCCGGATGGCCAAGGGTACGCTTGTCTAGTAAATTTAAATGCACATTCAACCATACAATAACATAACTTGTTACTTATCACAAACATAAATTAAACTATAAGCATAAATATAAACTTGTGAATCAAAAACTAGTCTTGTAAACATAAACTTGTCTTATAATCATAAATTTTCTTGTAAACATAAACTTATCTTGTAATGTGCCACACCACGCGTAAACTTGGTCAGTAATGGAGCCCTTGCCTAGCAGAGTTTGCCCTAGAAGGAGTACGATCACCCTTAAATTTTGAGGACAAAATTATTTTAAGGGGGGTAGACTTATCACTACCACATTTTCTAGGAAAGGATATTTTGGTCATTTCATAATTAATTAAATATTTTGCATATTGAATATTTATTTATTTATTGTTAGATGTTAAATTTTATTTTAGACCTGTGTTAGTGGACCTAACTAGTTTAGATTAGATCCATGGACCAATATTTAATTCTAGTTAGAATTGGGCCCAATAGCAAGCCCAATTCATTAAGAGAATGAATTAATTAGTTAAACCAATTGGACTAGAACCTTTCCTCCTTAATTAATTTCTTTATGACAAGCCCTAAGGGGTATTGTGGACATCTCATAGTGCCTTGGAGAGGGGGCAAGGCCGGCCACTACATAAGGGGGGTGGAGACTCTCTCTCCTCTCTTTTCTTCATTCCAAACTTAGATCTATAAATTTCCCTTTCCAAATTCCTTCATCTCTACATCAATCCCTACCAAAATTCTCTTCCAATTCCTTCCATAATCATCATTGTAGGCTATTAGAACAAGGAGGAAGTAAGGATCTACAAGAAGAAAACAAGGATCTACAAGGAGGAGCAATGATCTACAAGTTGAAGTCTCTTGACAATCAATTTAGGATTTTCATTGGGAATCCATCTTCCAAAAGATATAATACAGTTTTCTCTCTCTAATTAGACTCTAAATCTATAATTTAATCATTATAAACCCTCCCATGTACTAAGACTACCCATAGGAAGTGGAATTAGGTTCATATGAGGCCTATAGAGAAAGTTATGTGGTATTTTATGTCAATTTTGGGGGAATTTCGAGATTGGCACATCATGTGTTTGTCAATAGGTCAATTAGACCAAATTGACATGTGTTTGGTTGTGTGTGACTAGTTTCGTATCTAAAATTGGATACGTGTAGGCCGTATCCCAATAATTTGGCGATATAGGTTGATTTGGGGGTTTTCTTCCTACACGGTGGTTTGAGCATGTCACATTTTGACACTGGCACGTAGGTGAGTAGATAATACTTTGTGTTGCTTCTAATTATGATTTTAGACTTGCTCGTGTCCTTCGGAATACGTTTAGCGGTGTGGTGGATTTGTGTCGCAAGCGTATCATAGAATGAGTGTGATACGGTTGCGGTGCACTCCACGTGTTTGATACTTTGCATTTCAATTCAATTTACCCTGGTTATAGCTATTATAGTATTATAATTATAATTATTATATATATATATATATATATAAGAGTATGTTCTATATTTCTTTGTGATATGTTGGTTGTCATTGGAGAGTAGGAGAGAGTTCATGTGCACTATTATTATTGATATATATATATATATATATATATATATATATATATATATATATATATATATATATGTTTCTAATTATAATTGTGATGTGTTGGTGGTCATTGGAGAGTAGGAGAGAGTTCATGTGCACTATTATTGTTGATATGTGTAAGCATAGATACATAGGAATATGTATATAGATATATGTATATATATATATTTATATGTATGTTCTATAATTCATTGTGATGTGTTGGTGGTCATTGGAGAGTAGGAGAGTTCATTTAGTGTGGGTATGTAGTAGCATATATATATATATATATATGTGTGTGTGTGTGTGTGTGTGTGTGTGTGAGTGTATATGTGTATAGGGGTGTGTGTGTATGTGTGGTTGTGAGCTGGGGGGGGGGGGCAAAAGCAGCAGCAGAAGCAGCAAGCTAAAGCAGCAGCAGCGATAAGCAGTGAGTAGCAACGAAAAGCAGATAAGTAGATAAGTAGCAGCAAGCTGCAGCAGCAGCAAGCTGCAGCAGCAGCAATAGTAAAAGCAGTAGCAGAAGCAACGATAAGCTACAGCAGAAGCAGCGATAAGCAACAACAGCGATAAGCATAATCAGCAGTAATAAGTAGCAGTAGCGATAAGCTGCAGTAGTTTGAGTGATTATAGATTAAGTTATTGATAAGCTAAGATAAGCTAGTTAATAATCTAGTTAGTTTATATTGATATTTAGTAAGTTAAGTGTATATATATATATATATATATATATATATATATATATATATATATATATATATATATATATATATATATTAGTTGGTATAGTATAGTTATGAGTTTAAATGCATGTTAGTGTATAAATAGTTATATAAAATGACTAGATATATGACCAATGTATTAGGTATTACCTTGAGATTTTAGTCAAGGTAAATGGGGTATCTCAAGGTAAAGGGTAAACATAGTATCTTAGTATAGTTAGTAGCTAGTATTGTTATAAGTTATGAGTTTAATTTTATATTAGTGTATAGTGAGGTATGTATGGTTAGTTAGTTAATGTTAGATATTGGATTACCTTGTGATACCAAGGTAATGTCAAGGTATTGGTTTATACTCAAGGTATTGAGTTTGTATATCAAGATGGATGTGTAGGTGGTGTGATACCGTATTTGGTTCAAAGCCAAGGTATCCACTTATCATTAGTTTAGCTAGGAGTACTATATTTTTTTTTCTTATATATATATATATATATATATATATATATATATATATATATATATATTGTATTTTCATATCTAATAACTTGCATATCTTATGATACGATATTTTGTTGGTATCCTAACATAGCTAGTATAGCCTAGTTACATAGTATATGGACCCAATATCCTAGAGATGGACTCATACAACCTAGAAATAGCTAGTTTGACAAGTTTGACTAGTTTGACCTAGAGTTGACCTAGTTTGACTTTTTTGACTTAGAAATGGCTTTATGACCTAGAACTGAACTAGTTTAACTTATTTTTATTCCAAAATCTTGTATTAATGCAATATTCCATATATAGGTCCGTGTGACACCAGTTCGGACACCGATTTGTATTATTTTTTCTGGACCATAGGCGAGTACATTCTCTGATAGTTTTCATCATTTGATTACTACTATAATTCAAGTATTTAGAAATGTTACTTATGATTCTTTGACACTTTTGTACACGGATTGGTATTGTTATTGGATCGTCAATCATGAGATGTTACCTTGATTATCGAGATGGTATCGAATACTGCTCCTTGTTGGTATTGGATAACATTGGATATTATAGGTGAAACATTGGATACATTGGCTAGTAACGTGTCATGATTCGATCCATCGTATCAGTCGGGACGGGGGAAATACTAATTAAATATGTGATCAAGAACTATCGGCTAGTAGTGTAATCATTGGCTAATAACTAATCATACACTTCACGTATGGTTGAGTTAGCTCCTTAATGTAATTATTGAATATCCCAAGTGATCACATATTTAGTTAGTATCTGAAATACATAGTATATTGTAGATTCCATATTCAGTTCATAGATTACCCTGTTATATTTCTGACATTATAGTTCATCTCCTTCATTCTTGTACACATTAATTTATATTTCAGTTGCTAGTTTTGCCAGTTCTTTCATTGTTCTTAGATCATTAGTTATATTATCATCGTATATAGCTTCCTCTATTGTACTGTGTTATAGTTTTTGTCAATTAATTGGAACTGCTATTGGGTTGTACTTCGCTCCATTCCTGACTAGATAACATTTTTTAGAGAATCCGTGAGATTGGTGTCTGAAGTACTACGAACCTCGACCTATAGATGGTGCAGACATGGATCGACTAGTTTTGGAGTGACAGCCGGAAGATCTAGCCGGAATCACTAGTTATCATAGTTAGTTTTCTTCAACATTTTGGTACCGAATTTGTTTTCAGCGTATATTTGAGACTTGGATATTATTTCTAATTGTTGTTGTTATATTTAGACTGCATAATTATGTTAGACTTCTTTGATATCTTATCGTACTATAGATTTGTGATTAGTATTGTATTGCATTAAGTTTATTGCCCTCCTACTTGGAGTTGAGATATTATTGGCAGATTATACTTTATTGTGAGATGATTAGATAATATAGTCGACATAAACAATATTCTACCACCGATGCTGTGGCGTAGGCTGGACGTACCCACGTACTCGTGCCCCTTCATCGGGTGCAGGTCGTGATAGTTGTCCATGCCGCATGGGGCCCTTTGGGATCGGGGTAGTCGGTAGCGCAATATTCTACCCTCCAAAAATGCTCTAGGTAAATCTTATCTTGTTTAATCATTACCAAATTATTTCAAGTTCTCGAGTCGTGGACACTTGAGAACTTCCTAAAATGACGAATCGCGAGTACGAGCTTTTCATCAGTTATCGTATTCACGATACGCGATATATTGGACAATGCTCACACTTGATTGCCCGATGCCAAATACAATAGATTTTTATACACAAAAATTTCCACGGTGTCGTGAGGATTGTGAATTTGTACATAAACTTGTCTTGTGAACTCATATGCAAGACTTGTCTGGTATCATAAACTTGCATCGACATAAGAAAGCACAAAATAATAATCACTAAAAGGAATTATAGAGAGAACATAACAACAGGGAACAAAAAATGCACACATGAATTCCTGGTCGCATACGCCCACTGGCCGTATGGACTCACTAGCCACATGCACCCACTGGCCTTATGGGATCTCCGGCCGCATGCACTTACTGGCCGCATGGACTCTCTTTTGGTCTTAGAATTTTTTTTATTTTTTCAGCGGGTGAAAGCACAAAGGGTTCAAGGATACTTGTACAAATAGTAGTCATGCGTCCAACAAGATGGACATAAGCTGTCAGTATGCGGCAAGAGTTCAGGCCGCATAACCCTCTCGGGACTCATGGCACTTCTCGGTTGTATAGCTCGCTGGCCGCATGAAGACTTCGTCTTCTCCAACAACAAGTTCAGCCATGGCCGAAAGCTCAAAAAACAAAAATTTTATTTTCTTCATAAAAACATCATTTTAACTCCAAATCAAGTAAAATAAAAGCTAAATTGCACAAAATAAAATGCTCTAACATAACAAACCACTAGTTTTCGAAAATACTAATTTTTAATAGATCAAAACCAAAAAAAACTCATAAAACACATAAAAATCTTAAACTTAAAACTCAGATCTACATAAATCTATATATCAAAATCCAAAACTCCAAGAACTAAACATGATCAACAACTCAAGGAGAACATTTTCCATCAATTTTTTTTAAAACAACAATATATATAAAAATCCAAAAATCTATGACTTCACCATTGAGCAAGATGTACTTGCCTTGGGTGGCTCCTAGCCTCTACCTCGCACGGTCCAAGTCACAGTAACTTTCCCTAGGGTTAGGGTTAGGATTAGGGGAAAGCTTGAGGGAGAGAAGGAAATAAATGAAGAAGAAGAAAGAGAGGAGAGAGAAAAGTCATATATATACTAAAAAAGGAGAAAAGAGGGTTTAGTCATGGGTTCACCCAAAATGAATCGAACTAAGTGTCCATTCTACATGCGGGTCCTAAACCAGGTCTATGAAAATGCCAATGGGTATTCTACTAGTCTCGGGTAGTCTCTCTCAACTACAAAAAAATAAAATAATAATAAAATGACAGGAGCCAATATATGAAATACATCAGGAATACATGATCAAGAAAAAATAAATTCTAGAAATTTAAAAAAATACTAAATCTAGAATCGGGTGGGAATGATGATGTCAAAATAATTACAGTGCCTAAGGGGCGTTATCTCGGCTCAGATAAGGGATATTAGAAAGATCGTGTGGGAGGAGAATTGCCTCAGAGGAAAAATTAGTTGGTGGGCTCGAGGCTTTGGTTAGTTGACCATCATCTTAGAAAGTAGAGGGAATTTTAGTAGCTCGGTATGGCTTAGTACTATGCTTGGTGGCCTCAGAGGAGATTGCCCGATAGTGCTTTGTGCCTGGCAATTTGAGGACCTTCTACATCCATGCATAAGAACTCATAACTATTGAAGTTTTTTACTTCTGAATTGAATGAGATTAACATCCATGGATTTGGATTGAGAAACCAAACAATTTAGATCAATTTGAAAATAAAAACTAATTTTCTTTTAGGATTTGGCCAGAGATAATGAAGAACTAATTTGCAGTCTTTGAAGTAGTGTGAGGCACACAAGTAGTAGTAAAAGTGATATTTATGAGAAGTTGTGACTATCTACATGTCTTACACAAGGTATTGATTTCCCTGCATTTGTTTTATTTTTTGCTACAATATCATTTTATATTATTTTATTTTTTTTGTTTAAAATTATATTTTGGCAAGTATGATCTGAGCCTTCTTATTTCTTTTGAAAAAATGAAGCTCGAAGAAACAAAAACAGTACTGCAAGCCATTCAAAGTGCAGAAACTATGATGATCTAAATGATTATTTTTGGTAAGCATGCAACTTCTTATAGCATCAAGACCAGGTATGAAGGAGAAAGCCCAAAACTAATTTTCGGATTAAGATGCCTTTTAAGCCATATTTACCTAATAACTCTTTTGTTTGTATATATTTTCTAAATGTATATGACTCTTGTTTGTAGTTGAAACCAATCTTACATGGGTTGCTGTTAACTTTATTATGCTAAATGGGTTTTAGTGATCAATTTGATACTTTTCCCTGTTCATGGTAAGAGGGAATAGATTTAAGCAACATTCTATGGTGTCATTGTTTTCTTAAGAGTTGGTTGTTTGTACGAAATTTACTAATTAAATTTCGAAGGACTACTCCGCTTGGGAAAAAAATAGCAGTCGAACTTGACATCGAGGCGGCATGGATTATATACAAGCAGGACGATGCCCTTGACCCTGTTGTATGTTTCTTCATGCCTTCCTTACTTGAAGTAATTGAGATTACTTTGCCAATAGCTTAAGTAAGAATTTATAATGCATAATCCTCTTCTATGAAATGTCTGATTGACTAACTATGGATACTGTAATTGGCCATTGCCAAGTAAACTGTGAATACGTAGTTGGTTGTCATGTTATTTTTTTTCTGTACGTGAAAAATATCCTTCAAGAGTATTACAAAACTGCATAACACATTCATATCCAAGTAATCTTTTGAAAATTATAGCTCATACAACCCGAATTTCTAATGCAAAAACCAAGTCAAAATGGAAGCATCACAAAAGCAGACACTTTGATCCTCAAGTCTGCCCTACTCCAAATTCAAAATACTTATGTAGGACTGGAAGCTTACTTGTGCTTGTTTCTTCGTAGACATGCTACTTGTCCATAAATGAACCAAATAGAAAACATGGTAGAACAAAAAAATAGTACTATACTTTTCTTATCAAATATTCTACTTACTATTTCTTTTCATCAAAAGAATCCAAACAAATGACTCCATTACCATCATCCTTCAGCAAAATTATCAAATCAGTTTTTTTTGGTTTGGCTACAAAGACAAAACTAAGCTATTTTTGTAGTGCATACTTATCTTTTACAGGAAAGGGGCCTTTTAAACTGAAATTTAAATTTATATGCTTTTGTAAGAAATGATAACATTGTGAATAGAAAGTTTTGAACTTTTTCTATACTAGTTCGTATGTTCAGGGTCTTCAGACTTTTGTTTTGTGTATCTTGTTTAGTAGATGTTTCTATTTTAGGATGAATTTTTTTAACCAAATAGATTTTATTTGCTTGCTGCTTAGTTCCACGAGATCATAGTTCCATCACAAAAAAAATTCTTTACTAAATTCGTAGTCATGTATTTTATATTAGACTTACAATTTATTTATGAAATTTCTTTTAATACTTTTAGTTGATTAGCGGCTTTAGAATTTGAAAGCATAAATTAGTTGATGTTTGCTATATCATGCTTGTGAAAACAAGCGAAATATGTATATTTTTTAACAATTGAGCATGTAAAATTATGAGGGTTTTGGTGTTCTAGGAACTGAATCACAACCTTAGCTCTACAGAGTCTCAGTATGGTAGTCCTATCCGACAGGAGTATGTGTCATGTCAACTACGTATCCACCATATATAATTAACTATAAATAATTGGATACTGGTTTCTCAAGTTGATTTGTATTTAGATGCTAGGTGGATTTTCTATCCCCAAAAATATCTATTTTTGAACTCTGAAGTTACATGTACAAAAATAAGAAGATATAGGTAAGTTCTCCTATTATTGTGCTAGTGAATTATTCCTTGTCGTTATTTCTATACATTGAAACATGCTACTATCATGCCAACAACCTGAATGTTTCTAGTGTTTCTTTATTTTTTTTAACAAATTGATGATTCATAAATCTATACACTTACATATCCTGTTCCGAAATTAGCATAATTTTTTGGTTTTGACTACAAATTTGTGCTACCTAGCTACCGCTGCGGCTCAAGGGGTGAGATACTGCAATCCTAAAATTTGTATAACTTTTTGACGCAAATTTATAATATATTGGTCAAAAATAATAATAAATATGTCTAATGTTTGCAGAAAAGTAAATTGTAGGTGATTTTACACTAACAGACAACTATTTAAGATACTTCCAAAAACAAAATCCAAACAATTGCTTATGTGGACAGAAAAGATGCCCAAAGAAAGAAGAATAGATCAACCAGTCCCTTTGAAACTCTTAAGTTTAGGGGAAACAAGTCCATCAAAATATTGGCATATGTAAACCAAATTGAATGAACTTGAGATATCTGAAGGTTAAGAAAGAAAGGAAAAAAAAATATTTTGAGTGAACAAGATCTGTAATAACGATTTTGATTATTGCTCCATCTACAAAATTTGATCAGTTTTGGAGCTTTGCCATATCAGCTATTTGTAAAATTAGGTCACCATGTTATAGTGGTTTTTTAGTTTATAGGAGTTTTCTACATCTCATTTTCATTGGAAGGATGAAAATGCCATATCGGCCTAAGTTGTATATTTTGCTGATTATGATTTCAACATCAGATAGTCTTAAAGTTCCTTTTCTAGCTTGGCTGTGTATTTTTCTTATATTAAGTCCAGTTTATGCTACCCCATTCTTCTCTAAGTATTCTTACAGGTTGCTTTAGTTTATCACATGATATTATAAGCTTTTCTCATACGAGCTCATGATGTGTAGTTTTGTTGTAAAGGAAAGAGTATGCCATGATAATATTGAACGAATGCCACAATTTTTTCCCTTGACACAATTTTGATAACCTCTACAAAGGTATTTATATATATATTTTTCCCTGGTATCTAAGGATGCAAGAACTTTATTTTGACTTCTTATTATGAAGATATCATCCTTGATGTCACATATACCCTTTGTTTTATCAGATTATTGGGAAGCCTTGCCCTTTATCATTCAAAGGAAGTCCCTACTAGATGGCATCTAAGTGAGTTTGAGGTTTCATTCATACACCTTTTTTTCTTTTTTTTATCACTTTTGACATTCTAAAGTAGAGGTTATCAAAAACACAAATGGTTGTAATCTTGATTTGGATATAAGGAGCCTTTGATACATGGAGATGGTGACATCAAAACAAACCTTGGAGTTCAGTAGAAGGTTTGTGAATATAAGGTCAATTTTTTATACATCTACTAGTACTTTTCTTATACATAAATACATTTATGTAACATGGTCCTGTGAGTCTTTAGTTCACCTCTGGTGTGCTAGTTCGGGAAAAATTTGAAACTATGAAGGTATAAACTTAATTCTGGGTGCAATTGCAAGTTCAATTTTTCTGTATAATTGATGTTGCACATTTAGCTATATTAAGAACCATGATCTCCACGATCTTCTATTTTCTTGTTCCTTGTTCAACAAGCTCATTAACATAAATTTGTAACTTGTGTGTTTGATAATAAACGAAAGAAACAAAAATAGGTTTATACGAAACCCTTTCTTAGGTTTACAAACAAGAAGTACTATTAATCCTATACAAGGATGTTAAGTACAAAATTTAATCTGGGTAAATATTGCTATAGGAGTCTGATCTGCAGTCGATCACTTTGTCCCTTGGACCATACGATGATAAAGAAGTACCGAAGAAGAAGAAGAAGCTTCAAAGATTGCAAAGGGGAGTGGATGCTTGATGCCAAGATCGTCGATCACTACTCTCTGTCTATGCTCTGGATTCTTCTCTCTCAATTTCTGACCTTTTGTTTTCGACCTCTGAATTTCTAGCCCTTTTTCTCCACCTTGGACCTCCGTGGACGGAGGTCTCTATTTATAGGCGTAGAAACTTAACAGTAGAGAGAACCTCACCTTTTACGCGACGGTTACCATAACTGCTACCCACGTATAAATGATCTTTAGAATGAGCGTGTGACGCGTGTCCCATTAATAGGTAATGCGTATAACTGCTACGAAGATCATGGCATGAAAGCCACGTGGGTAACTGCCCCTTGCGTAGAGATGATTGGCGTAGAAGCCAAATAACTGTCTCGTTGGCGTAGAAACCAAATAGCTGTTCAGATGGCGTAGAAGCCAAGTAGGCGTAGAAGTCCGATAGGCATAGAAGCCCAATAGCTGACATGTTGGCATAGAAGCCAAGTAGGCATAGAAGCCCGGTAGCTGTCATGTTGGCGTAGAAGCCAAAAATAGGCATAGAAGCCCAATAACTGTGATATTGACGTAGAAGCCAAATTATCCTTCTTTGACTGAGGTCTTGAGCGTATTCTGGACCAGATAGTCTTGTCACTCAACAATGCAAATATAGCCTGAGTTGGCGTATTCTGAGGAGATAGCATGCGGCGTACTCCTATAGTTAAAAATAGCCAGGTCGGCGTATTTCAAGGAGATAGCGTACAACGTGCTCCTATAGCTGAAAATAGCCTGATGGCATAATATGCAAAAGTGATGATGTGGACGTATTAGCCGTAATCATGGCTCACCCAGTTTTTGGAAGTAGAATCAAATCTCGTGCATTAAATGCAGAGATCTGCCCCCATTCTGTGCATTAAATGCAGAGACGTGCCTCGAACTCTGTACAAAGAGCAGCTTTTGACGTGGCAGTTCGTTTTGTCTTATGCGGAGCATAAAAGCTCATATATGCCTGTATAAAACTAGGCAGCGTATTCCTTGACTGTGTAAAAGCAACCTGTATTAAGGAAATGTCACTAGACGACAATTTGGGTCTCTGTGCCGCATCATCATTACAGTCGTCGTCTGGATAGTCGTGCTGTACCCTTTGTCAGGAGTCAGGTTCATTGTACTATCTGACAGGTTTATTCGCAGAATTCGAAGTATTTCTCGTACAGCTCGTTTGAGGGATACGAGGCGTTCCTCACATAATCTTCCCACTGCATTTAAAAAGCAGGTGGGTTTTACGCCGTAAAGGTGAGGTAGCAACCTTTATACGCTGAAGCAGTCTGGAAATACTGCATTTATACGCGGTTGTACTGGAGCTTATATTTTACGCTGTACTAGCGATGAAGCCCTGTTGTACGCCGATGGCTCTGAAGTCATGTCTTACGCCGCCCAGTACTGAAATACTGTTTTACGTGTGCATGATGCACTTTGCGTATAATTTCTCCAGCGTATTTTTCATGCTTCTACAAGACCCCCTTAAAAGTTTTCAGATTCCTCGTAATTTGAAATACTTTGAATGAAGCATGAAACGGTCAAGTCTGACTCGTTCCTCGATGCTGATTTCTTGGCAAATTTTTGGGGATTTGTTGGGATTCGGTGTGTTCTCTTTTGCCTATAAAAAGGCTGATGAGTTAACCTGTTCTTCCCACATTTCCTTCACCACACAGAGATGATTGCCGGAGTTCGTCGGGTCAACTTGAGGAAGAAGAAGATCATGTTCTTCCAGCATGTAAGGAGCCAAAAAAGAAGGCGTCTTCGAGCAAATGTCCTCTGCAACGATGGATCATGGAAGGATATCATAACTTCCTTTGCTCGGGATAATCAGCAACTTTATATGGCGATTCGTCCAGGAGAGAGGAAGGGTCACATTCGACCACACAGCTTGTAAGCTGTATTTTCTCCTATCGTTCGTGGACGAGGGTAGAAAAACTAGCCCTGTCTTCCAGTATTGAGTTGGGTTAAAAACCTCAACTGAATCTGTCATTGCGTATGGAGGATGGCATAACAGGCCCAGTTTTGTATCCTCCCGCCATTAATTATTTTTTGTTCATCGACTGTGGAAGTCGATGAACTGCTGTAGAAGACAGAAAATGAGGATGAGAAACCCTTTGTAGATGGGATTTTCCTCATATGTAATCATGAAGATGAAAAACCCTTTGTAACTGGATTTCCCTCATATGTAATCATGATTAATAAAACTGTCTTCTTTTGTGCATTTGATGATTATTCGCTATTTTTTTTTGCTGTGATGAATTCTGAATAGGTGCAGCTTCGACACGTCTGAATAACTTTACGCCGACTCTGTTAAAAAGATTATCTGACCTCGTTTTGTCTTTTACGCGTAACTGAAGACGCGTAGAAAGCTGTTTAGCATTTAAGTTGAAGATCAAACTGTCCTGCTGTCTTGGACGAGAAGTCGCATAGAATTCTGAACTGTCATTTCTTTAAGAAGAACTTGCTGTTCAGACCGTCATCTTCAAGAAATTTCCTAAAAATCCCATAAGAAAGAGCGAGAAATTGCCGTCAAAACTGCCATGCTTGAACTGTAGAGAAAAAATTCTGACTGGATTTCAGATGAGTTTTCAATCGACCCAAGAAGAAGAGTCATCTTCCATGTTGAACCCTGTATACTTTGGGTACTTGGGATGTTTTGAGGCCAGAAAGGAGTATATTATGAGTGAACCCTTGTAATTGGCCGCTCTGAGATTTGTTCAGATATACGCATATTCTGGCCTGCGTATTTTAAGATATGCGAAAAGTCATAGATCCATAGCATCTGTATTTTCTGAGCGTAGAACCGTAAGTTTGTAGCCTCTCGAGCGTAAAAGCTACTGAGCATAAAAGCATCCGGGCGTAAAACTGTAGATTCGTAGCTTCTGAGCAAAAAAATTGTCGACTTGTAGCCTCTTGAGCGTAAAAGCTCCCGAACGTGAAATCATAAATTTGTAGCTTCTGAACGTAAAGTCGTAGGTTTGTAGCCTCTCGAGCATAAAAGCTACCGAGCATAAAAGCATCCGGGCGTAAAACCATAGACTTATAGTCTCTGAGCGTAAGATCATAGATTTGTAGCTTCTTGAGCGTAGAACTCCTGAGCGTAAAGTCGTAGACTTGCTCTATACGTGAATTTTGAATCAGTTGACTGTCCGTCTTCTCCTTTCAAATGATAGGCTGACGTGTCCCCGAATCATAACCGAATATTAAATATCGGATTTGGTTAGGGATTCGAGGAGTCTATCTGAACTCTATAAATACCCCAAGGCCTTTAGAGAAGAAACTCTTCACCTGTCTTTTTGTAAGAAACCCTAGCTTTCTAAGAGTCTTTCCTCTTCGTCTCTTTCTCAAGAATACTGAGTTTTAACAATGGCGCCGAAACAATCTTCCACCAACAAAGGAAAGAAGGCGGCCTCCTATTCTCGCTCCTCCGCTCAAGCACGAGCGACTCCCGTCGGTCAGAGCGAACCTCGATCGGAACAAAGTGTCCCACCGTCAAGCTGTGCACCGGGCATTATAGGTAAAGCTTTTGGGACGGAAAAAACAAAGAAAACCCTTCGCACACGTTGTACATGATCGCGCTAGGTCATCTTCTGTGTTGAGAGCCTCTTCGAGGAAGATGATGCACAGGGATGTTTTACCTTTTATGCCACATTCCTAATGTGTCAGCGTAAAAACTCCATATTTTCGCAGTCTGGCGTAAAAGCTTTGACTGTCGAAATTTGGCCTATACTACTAATTTTGAGTGTTACGCTCTAGATGAAAATTCTGGCATAATAACTCAAACTTTGGCAGTCTGGCGTAGAAATACAGACTGTATACTGCCAACCTTGAATTTTACGCTTGGAAAATGGATTCCAGCGTAAAAACTCAAGTTTTCACAGTCTTGACGTAAAAGCACAGACTGTTTGATCTTTGGCATAAACTACAAGACCGTAATGTCTAGTATAGAAACTGACATGTTCTTCTTGCACTTTATAGTTAACTTGCCGATATCTCCGTTAGCTGAGGTGATGGGTTCTGCTGCTGGGATGCTGCACTCCAATTACCTGGAGGATTTGTCCCATGTAACATTTCCTATTTTCGGACCCCAGTATCCTGAAGGAAGGGGAATCCTGATATCGTCTCAGGGAGAGCTAATGCTGTTGAGCATGATCTACGGAGAGCCCCTGATGTATATAGACGGGGACAAGTATATAAAACCAGCCTTCTTGTTCGGGGATATGATTGATAAACAATCCCAGAGGAAGCCCAAGAAGGAAGACTGGGTTTTCCCTGCTGGGGGCTTGGTCATGTACCTGCCCAAGATTCTGAGAGATTACCCTATCTCGGCATTTTTCCATGCTACGCATCCGAGGAAGATGTCGTGGACTCTGACCCCTAATCTTCACGACCAGCCGGGGAAGATATTTTATCAGAAAGGATCAGACCAAGGATCATTTGTGAGCCGCCCTTCAGGCCCTGTGATGCCTTTCAGGGGATTATTTCCGGGTAGCGTCCCGAGTGAAGACACTTCATTGCTTCAACCAGTCCAATTACCGACTTTCTGTAATGAATTTATGGGGCATGTAGGAGTATACCCCAAGGTTAATCCTCGGACCGGCGGGTGGGTTACCCCTACAAATCTTCGATGGGCTCGTTTAGCTGCCTGGGCCCTGAAGCATTTTCAGACTGAGCTGGAGAGCATTGGTCTGTATGCGGTTGTGAGTGCTACCAGTGTTGGCTTACCTCTCAACTTCCACCTATTTTTGGCTTTGATGGAGCGGTATATCTTGCTCACTGGGACTTTCGCCACTCCGCTAGGGGAGTTGGGATTGGCCCTTCACTAAATGGCAGAGATTTCGAGATTGCCAATGGGGGATACTCCTTATGAAGAGTATGTTCCCACAAACTAGAAACTGGGGGATACAAATCCTCGGGTAGTGGCCGTGTACTAGGAGCTGATGAGCCATTACCTTGCGTGCACCGCCTTCTATAATGAGCCTTCTGATTTGGCTCATACCAACAAATGGGCATCCTATCTCTTCTTCCACCATGCCCGTAATGCTAAGCCAGACAAAGTCGTGGATAGCAGGGATAAGCCTTTGAGCCTTCTGAGCGTGCTTAATGCTCAAGTAGTCGATGATCTTATTGAAGACGCTGGTGCTTCAGATCGAATTCTCGACGAAGGGATAGGGAAATAACCTGCAGGCACAAAAGCCTATAGTTTTTTGAGGCATTGCCGCAGGCCTCTGTCAAGGGAAGCTCAACTGGCCGGCTTCCTCTCTGTATGGCTACGCCGACTAGTAGTACCAAGTATTGCATCTTCGGATCGCATTCACCGTAATGCCTTATGGCCTGCAGTGCGTTTGGTGTTTGGGGCAAGACTGGGCCTTCTCCCTGCCATGGTATGCCGTATACAAGCTTTCCTGAGGGCCATTACTGAAGGGCTGCTTGCCGATGAAATACGGTGTGACAGTTTTCCCAGGGTGGAATTACCGTTCCTGTATTTGATGGGATGGTTAATTCTCTATAACCCTAGGGTGATGTCTCCTGGCTCTGGCAGTAGTTCGGAGAGTAATTTCTTGTTGAATTACAAGAATTCTACCTGGAACGTGACCATAGTTTTAGACTGTAGGCGAGCGTTAAACTTTGCTCATAGCTGGAAGCTCTTCTGCACCATCCCCACTGTACATCTCAATCAACAGGGGACGAGACTTCAGGACGAAGGTCAGGGACGACCATTCTTTCTCCTGAAGCTTTTTATTGGTTGGTCTGCATTAGACCTTCCCACTTGTTATACAGAAGTGAGGACCATTGCTTCTTGGAGCCCTACCTGCCTAGTCGGTTTGCCAGGCAGTTTGGGTATGACCAATTGCACGTGGGCAATGCCATCACCAGCTTCAGGTCCAGAGGTGGACTTATTGATGGAGCGAGAGGATGGCGATACTTCATAATGGGTTGTACTGGGGCAGCTTTTACTGTGCCCGCGACTTCACTCTCCATGGAATTGCGCATCCTCCATTCGTACGCCCAGTTTTACGTGGCAACCAACACCTTCCATTTTGATTTTGATATGCATGGGATACTTCATAGTGGTACGAGATCGCCCTCGAGGCCGAGCAAAATAAGGATATCTTTATCTAGACAAGTGACGGGAGCAACCCCTGCCACGTTTGTAAGTATACCCAGCGAGATTCTACCTGATGAACCTCGATTGGATCTGGGTGAAGATTTGGATGACTACCCTCAGTCGTCATTTGGTGCAGTCTCTTCCCCAGGTATGACAGCTCGCTTAGCCTCATTAAGAACTGATTTAGCTGTACTGGCTGCAGACATGCCGTATATACCATCGGCCATGGGTAAATGTCATCTTTATGCTTCTTTTAGAAAAATTAACATCATATTGATATTAACTTTATCTTGTCTTCTTTTCAGGGGAAGACACCTACGGGAAGGGCAGCGTCGATGCAACTTTTGGCTTTGTTTCAGCTCCTGTTGATGACACAGAGGTGCCCGACTTTGAAGAAGAAATATTTTTGGGTGCCGGTTCGTCCAAAACAGTTCAAACATCTCAAGAGGAGGATGAGCCTGTCATTAGGACTATGCCTCCTTTGAGTACGCCAGCCACTTCGACCGTTGTTGGCGCTTCTTCTTTTGTCGCACCATCTGTTGAGGCGACAACTGTGGCAACATCGTCTGCAATCATTCCTGGAGGGGGATTCTCCGATATTGCAGCCACTCCCAGCGTCCAATCTAATTTTGCCATGCTGATTGAGCACTATACCAGTATCTTCTACACCACTTTGAAAACACTGATATCAATGGTGCTAGAGAAGAATCTAGGTTTTGAGGCACTGAGGAAGTCCTCCCAGTTTGCGATAGCGCCGATCAGAGATTTTAACGACTTTGGGAGAGCTGATGCGCTGGAGCAGATAGTTAATAGATTGGAACAACCCATTAACGATTATTTGCAGCTATCTCGAGGCAACATTGACGGTCTCGTTCAAGCTAGGTATGACTCCTTAACTGCAGAGTTTGCAGGGCAAATGGAATCTCTGAACAAATTTGTTCAGGAACAGCAGCAGGAGATGGATCAGGAGCGTGCCGAATTGGGGTATGTCATTCCCCAGCTGGCTCAGTGTGAGGCCGAATATGAGGAAGAGACAGCGAGGGTCCGCAGATTGAAAGACGAACTCGCTAAGGCAGAGGAGCAGGCTCTTGCTTTATCGGCAACTCGAGACGCATTGAAGGACCGAAGGAAGACGGCTCAACAGAACCTGACGCGTGTGGGTGTCTTCCACGCAGGTTTTGTACATGCTCGGTCCGAGCTATCTGCTTTGAACAATGAGGCGACAAGGTTGGAGCGGGCTCGTGCCAACGTTTTGAACTCCAGGGATGAGAGAATGGTTACTCTGGCACAACAGATTCGTGACTTAACTGCTCCTCCCAAATGATGTACCTTTTGCTCTTATATGTAATTTGCTCTTTCTAGAAATAATAAAGAGACTTTATCTGACTTTGTGGACCCATCATTTTAGAATATAAATAACAGGATAGGATGAAAGTGATATCAGAGGTAATATGGATGTAATATACTTTCGGTAAGCTTCAGCTGGACATATCTATTCAGAGGTTATATGGACATGATAGAATATGATCCAACTAAATTTTTTACACAAAACACTATCAGAGGTAATATGGACGTGATAGGTTTTTATGTTCCAAATTAGTTTTAGACATATCTATTCAGAGATTATATGGACATGATAGAATATGATCCAACTTGTTCTTTTGAATCAGTATTGTCAGAATAAGATCTTCTTCATACTCCATTTGAGCAAAGGAAATTAAGCATAGTACTTATTCAGGGATTTGCCGTTGATAGGAGCCATTAACAAGTCTCCATTAGGCTTGGCTAATATGTAAGCACCATTTGAGAATGTCATCTTAATCGCATAAGAATCATCCATTTCTTTGCGATTGTTTGTATGAGCTTCGGATATCGTACCGGAGGTAATATGGACATAGTACAATACCGTATTTTGTTGAGGACATCCCACTGGGGGATTTTTTTGTGGACCTATTATTTGTTGTGCACGTTGAGTGCAAATAATAAGTTTGAAACAAGTACTCTCAGAGGTAATATGGACATGATAGGTTTCGTGGACTTAACACCACTGGCGTACTTAGAGTTAAGTACGGGTGCTAAGTTGAGATGACAACCGAGATCAGAGGTAATATGGACATGATAATTGATAGTCAAAACTCGGAAGGTTTGTTCAGAGATAATATGAACATGACAAACTCAGCCGGAGAGGTGGACTTATTATCCATGGCGTACCTTAAGTACAGATAATAAGCTGAAACAACTAACACTATCAAGGGTTATGCGAACGTGATAGCAGAAAATCAAAGAGAAAAACTTTACTCAGAGGTGATATGGACATGAAAAAGTTCTAAAAATATCTTACTCAGAGGTAATGTAGACATGATAAGATAGTGGACTTAACACCATTGCCGTACTTAGGGTTTAAGTATGGGTGCTAAGTTGAGATGACGACCGATATCAGAGGTAGTATGGACATGATAATTGATAGTCAAAACTCGGAAGATTTGTTCAGAGGTAATATGAACATGACAAACTCAGCCGGAGAGGTGGACTTATTATCCATGGCGTACCTTAAGTACAGATAATAAGCTGAAACAACTAACACTATCAGGGGTTATGCGAACGTGATAGCAGAAAGTCAAAGAGAAGAACTTTACTCAGAGGTGATATGGACATGAAAAAGTTCTAAAAATATCTTACTCAGAGATAATGTAGACATGATAAGATAGTGGACTTAACACCATTGGCGTACTTAGGGTTTAAGTACGGGTGCTAAGTTGAGATGACGACCGATAGCAGAGGTAGTATGGACATGATAATTGATAGTCAAAACTCGAAAGGTTTGTTTAGAGGTAATATGAACATGTCAAACTTAAACGGGAAAGATTTTGTTTAGACGCATCATCAGGCATTAGAGTGAGGAAGCAAATTGTCACGTTGGAGTGAGATCAATTTGCAGCAGTCCTTTTCTCGTTTATACATGCAAAGTGATGACTTTGGCATCGATGATCTCCTGGATTCTCCTCTTCAGTACATAACATGCCCTTGTGGGATGGTGAACGTACCGATGAAAGAGAAAATATTCTGGGCCATCGACATTGCCAGCCCTTTCAGGGTATCTGATGTTGGGTAGCCGAAGCTTATTTTCCTTCATCAGTGTATTGAAGATTTCAATGATATCATCATCATTGAAAGAGAAAGTCCCCTTTGGCCTTCGGACTGTCGATACCTGAGTCGTACGGTCTTTGGGGAATATAGTCATAGCTGCATCATCTTCGGGTTCAGAGGGAATTCTACCCCCAGCTTTGGATGCTACTCTATTTTGTCGAGGAAGACTACCCCCAGACATGTCATTGCCCACAAAAGTTGATTTAGAAAGACATGCCTCCAGGGATTTGGAATTCACATGCGATGTGGCATACCCTAACCCGAAACGAGTTCATTGACAATAGGGATCACCATGCAACGGTATTCGTCGTCCTTTTCCATTATTGAGGCCTGGCTTCAACTTCAAATCATGACCCATATTTTGCATAATTTTTAATGCTTGTGGGCTATATCGGTGGACTTGTATTCTCCCAACATCAGACTCATGAGCATCCTCTTGTACAATCGGTTTACTCTGCATGGGACCGAAGATTATTTGATGCTGATCGTCTCGAGTAGATGGAACGACAAAGATAGAATCTTCATGTGGTCCATATGTCATGACGATATTAGCTGTTGAAGCTATTCCCCACATGATTTCCCTACGTTTAGTAGTTAAGGGCACTAGGTCATGATTTTGACCTCTGACTCTGCATTTCTGGATCAGGAATTTCTGTAAATCAGGGGTATTAATAGAGGAAGAGGAAGGCTTATTCTGGCTTTTTACATCCGAAGAAACGTGAATATTAGGAACCATAAGTCTTTTTCCACCATACGCATAGAGTAATCCAGCTATATGCGCTGCGACTGATCCATACGGAGTAAATCTATCGACCAACTGGTCTTTCTTTATACCGAGGGGCTCTTCCTGTAGTAATTTGGAGCTTTGCTCAGGCTGGCGTAAAACTGAGGAAGCCCTCAATCGGCCATTAGCTTCTCGCGTAATCTGGAGAGCGGACAGATTCTTCTCTTGCTGGCGTAAAGGTCGAGAAGTTGAGAAGTCCGCCACTTGTTTTCCCTTGCGGAGATTGCAGGGACCATCTGCCACCTTACTGGCGGGAGACGTGATTTTACGCACAAGGCGCTTTTGAAATTTCTGACTTGGCGCTGAGGTTTTGTCAGAAATTATGTTTGCCCCGTTAGCGACGGGCGACAAATTTTTACGCGCAGAGCGCATTGTATACTTCTGGGTTGGCACTAAGGCATTGCCAGAAGTTTTGTCTGTTCCGCCAGCGACGGGAGACTGAGTTTTACGCGCAAGGAGCGGAGTGGACTTCTGGATTGGTGCTAAGGCATTGCCAGAAGTTTTGTCTATTCTGCCAGCGGCGGGAGACTGAGTTTTACGCACAAGGCGCGGAGGGAGCGATGCTACAACCTCGTTGGTCGAAGAAGCCAGAGAGTCGGCAGGATTGGTAGGGGATGTCCGGGGCATCCAGACTTTACACAATTTCCTGTTGTCTTGGACAAAGAGAGAGTGAGAGCTACCCCCTGCGCGAAGCATATCTTCATATGCTGATTGGTCGAACTGAACGACCAAAGTCTTCTTCGTTGCTCCTACTGATACAGCATCGTGTTGAGCAATTTTTTTTTCGTCAGATGAGAAAGATGTCCCCAACAGAGTCGCCATCTTGTGTTTGATAATAAACGAAAGAAACAAAAATAGGTTTATACGAAACCCTTTCTTAGGTTTACAAAAAAGAAGTACTATTAATCCTATACAAGGATGTTAAGTACAAAATTTAATCTGGGTAAATATTGCTATAGGAGTCTGATCTGCAGTCGATCACTTTGTCCCTTGGACCACACGATGATGAAGAAGTGCTGTAGAAGAAGAAGAAGCTTCAAAGATTGCAAAGGGGAGTGGATGCTTGATGCCAAGATCGCCGATCACTACTCTCTGTCTATGCTCTGGATTCTTCTCTCTCAATTTCTGACCTTTTGTTTTTGACCTCTGAATTTCCAGCTCTTTTTCTCTACCTTGGACCTCCGTGGACGGAGGTCTCTATTTATAGGCGTAGAAACTGAACAGCAGAGAGAACCTCACCTTTTACGCGACGGTTACCATAACTGCTACCCACGTATAAATGATCTTTAGAATGAGCATGTGATGCGTGTCCCATTAATAGGTAATGCGTATAACTGCTATGAAGATCACGACATGAAAGCCACGTGGGTAACTGCCCCTTGCGTAGAGATGATAGGCGTAGAAGCCAAATAACTGTCTCGTTGGCGTAGAAACCAAATAGCTGTTCAGATGACGTAGAAGCAAAGTAGGCGTAGAAGCCCGATAGGCATAAAAGCGCAATAGCTGACATATTGGCATAGAAGCCAAGTAGGCATAGAAGCCCAGTAGCTGTCATGTTGGCGTAGAAGCCAAAAATAGGCATAGAAGCCCAATAACTGTGATATTGGCGTAGAAGCCAAATTATCCTTCTTTGACTGAGGTCTTGAGCGTATTCTGGACCAGATAGTCTTGTCACTCAATAATGCAAATATTGCCTGAGTTGGCGTATTCCGAGGAGATAGCATGCGGCGTACTCCTATAGTTGAAAATAGCCAGGTCGGCGTATTTCAAGGAGATAGCGTACAGCGTGCTCCTATAGCTGAAAATAGCCTGATGGCATAATATGCAAAAGTGATGATGTGGACGTATTAGCTGTAATCATGGCTCACCCAGTTTTTGGAAGTAGAATCAAATCTCGTACATTAAATGCAGAGATCTACCCCTATTCTGCGCATTAAATGCAGAGACGTGCCTCGAACTCTGTACGAAGAGCAGCTTTTGACGTGGCAGTTCGTTTTGTCTTCTGCGGATCGTAAAAGCTCATATCTGCCTGTATAAAACTAGGCAGCGTATTCCTTGACTGCGTGAAAGCAACCTGTATCAAGGAAATATCACTAGACGATAGTTTGGGTCTCTGTGCCGCATCATCATTACAGCCGTCGTCTGGATAGTCGTGCTGTACCCTTTGTCAGGAGTCAGGTTCATTGTACTGTCTGACAGGTTCATTCGCTGAATTTAAAGTGTTCCTCGTACAGCTCGTTTGAGGGATACGAGGCGTTCCTCGCATAATCTTCCCACTGCATTTAAAAAGCAGGTGGGTTTTACGCCGTAAAGGCGAGGTAGCAACCTTTATACGCTGAAGCAGTCTGAAAATACTGCATTTATACGCGGTTGTATTGGAGCTTATATTTTACGCTGTACTAGCAATGAAGCCCTGTTGTATGCCGATGGCTCTGAAGTCATGTCTTACGTCGCCCAGTACTGAAATACTGTTTTACGCGTGCATGATGCAGTTTGCGTATAATTTCTCCAGCATATTTTTCATGCTTCTACATTGTGCTCTTGTTCTCTCTGGAACTACATCAAAAATTAAGGCTGTTGTGATGGGATGCGTTGTGATATGATGCGCTTTGGGTTCAGATATTTTGTTATATAGTTAGAAACTGTGCCATGTATTTTGGTTTAGTTGTATATATAGGTTTTGGATATTTAAGATATTGTACAAAAATTATATATAGTGGTTTATTTGGATATGTGGTTGGATGTTTTTGATGTACAAACGTGTATTTGTTAATATAAAAATTATGTGTATTATTGTTCTTTGATGTTTGCGATGTTCTGGATTATGTTGATATTGTACATGTATTCGATAACCAGCAAAAGGAAGCATATAATATATAATTATAAACAAAATTTTGGTTAAGCAAAAATTAACTTCTCTTGGCGGTTTTTAAATATCAAGAAAGGTTTTTCTTGACGGTTTTTTATCGTCAAAAATTAGTTTTCTTGACGGTTATTACCTATCATCTAGGTCACAATAAAGAAAAGTTTATATCTACCATGACGGTTTTTTGTTATATTTTTTTGACGGCTAAAAACTGTCAAAAAAGTTTTATTACTTGACGGTTTAAAACCGTCAAGATAAGAAAGCCATAAACCATCAAGAAAATATAGGATTTTTCTTGACTGTGGCCTAGATGATGGATCCAGAATAGTCAAGAAAATTCTTTCTTGACGGAAAAAAATCGTCAAGAAAAGCTGTAAACCCCTTCAATTTATTTTTGGGTTGACTAGATATGGTTAAAAATTTTGGTTTAGTTTCGGGTTATTTAAGGTTTAGAAATTAGGTTGCGTAGACTGGTTCTTTAATTTAAATCCTTGGTGTGCACCTTACCATTACTACAATAATTGGAGCGCAACAATAGCATTTAATTTCCAATAAATTATTGCAATTTTGACTGGACAAGCCAACCTAGGCGCTGGATATTTCTGTCACTCACAAACACACTCCATTGTGCTCTAATTAATTGCACAACTTCCCAGTCACGAAATCAATTCTTTTATCCTATGTCGCATACCTATGTCGTTGCCATCGATTTGGGAACACAAACTTAACCCGTTTCACCGAACAAATTAAAGGGCCCAAGACTGACACCAAGCCGACACCGTTCATGACTTTTGTGTCACTCCTAATTGAGACCCCATGTGCCCCCATTTAATTTAAGAGCACATGATACTTTATTTAATTAAATTAGGGACACCAACTTAACCTAATCCCAATCTAACCCCAACTTAACCCAATATCCATCCATGAGGCCCATACAAAACATACAACACCCACTCACCCTATAAAATACCAAACACCACTTTCCACACCAAATCCTCACCAATTATCTTTTATGTGCATATATCCAAATGTTAAGGGGCTTAATGGCAAAAAGGGTGCTAGGTGTCACCATCCTATTGGTGTAAACAAATGAAGAAACCCCTCCAACCTCACATGTTCGGTCAATCATCCTCACCCTCCCCTATGCTATGTACAACTCTCTCATAATTAATCATGACCCTTGATTCAATTCCCTACTCCATCTCAACCACACACTCACTCTATATTAACACACACTCAACCCCCCTCACATGTAACCGGCCCTAATCCCTAGAAAAACCTAGGAATCCCCTCCACCCTCTCTCTCTCCTCCCTCTACTTAATCCAGTCGAACACACCTTTCTTCTCCATTCTTCTTCACTTCTTATTCTTCTTCTTCTTCTTCTTCATTCACCTTCTTCTTCACCCGTCGCCCTCCGGCCAACTCCGCCAAGCTTCGGCCACCACCACCTTCACCACCCGCCACTGCACCCTTACCTGACCAGCACCGCCGCTGCCATTTCCTACACTGCCTCCACCGCCGTGGACCACTTCCACCCGCCACTACATACCACCTGAGCAGCACCGTCTCTACCTCACTGTCTCCACCATCACAAACCACCTTCACCTGTCGCTTACCTCTCCAGTCACTACCACCACTTTTACTGCCTCCACCACCATGAACGACCCAAGCAACAGCCCGGACCGCTGCCACCTTTGCTGGAGCACCCCACAAGCCACTACGACCACCACCTTCTCCATCTTTACCTCCACCGAACACCACCATCACCTCCTCCGCCACTGCTGCCACTATCACTACCGCCACCATCACCGACCCGCCACCATGACCACCACCTTCACCATCTTCACCTCCATTGAATACCACCATCACCTCCTCCTCTACTGCTGCCACCACCACCGCCACCATCATCGACCCGCCACCAGCAGCCACCATCACCACGAGCAGCTACTCCTCCGCTATGGCCTCACCCTTAGCCACCATCACCACGAGCAACATCTTCTCCCTGCGGTCGTGAGGAACCGTGACTCAAACCTTAGTTCAAAAATCTGAGTTAAACCTCCCCGATTCATGAAGTGATATCTCCCTCCTCGCTCATCCGATCCTCGAACCAATTCTTCAGGTATGAACCCTATTTAACCCTTTTATAATGTGTTTAATTAGAATATTTTATCTCGCATTATATTGTTAGTAATTAGAGTTCCAAATCATAGGAAAAATAGTTTTATAAAACTTAGAAATCCTCGATACGGAGTTGGTCCCTACAAACCAGATAACCTCGTCACGTACCGATTGCACCAAAAGACACGTATCGTCAACGTGGACACGTGGGCTTTCACGGAACTTGATTTGGATGTGCGTGCACACCGAAATCAACGCGTATCCGTCGAAAGATACCATATCGGTCTTTTCTGACACTCGTCCTAATTTCGTGTATGCCTGTCGTTTTATAACGAAACTTGTGCCATCGGATTCGTAGCGTTACGCTGGTCATGTGACCCAAGATTGGTTCGATTCTGAGAACGTTGATGAAACATCGTTTTGTGGGCCCCACAGTTTTACATGACGGGCAGTTTCGTGATTGGCTCATCGAAATCTAGTTCTGGATGTTCCATTGGGTTCGTATCGTCGTTCTGGACTCGTAGACACTAAGTTTGGCAAATTTGGAGAACTTTGTCTCTGGCATATTTTTTAGTACAAGACGGGCCCACTTGTGGATCCCGTGATGACTAGAAACTGCATTTTGCCCCTGTGTTCAAATTGGACGTATGTATATGCTTTTCTGAGTATCTCACTCATTTCAAAACTTTTGGTGATATTTGTGACAACATTCGAAGATATCTGCTCCTGTTTCCATCTTGAGCTGCTACTTCCTTGGCGAGTTCGGGTTCGAATCTTCGCCTGGCTTCCAGGCAAGTGTACCTTGCCATCCTGTATCACAGTTCTAGATTTACTGTTTATTTTATCTATGCATTGTGCGCGCTTTGGATCAAAATTATTACTTAGCGTCCGGGTAATAACTGGGTGTTGACGTTCGTTGGTAACATTTAGTATCGATTGATAGATGTTCGCGACACCTTGTTGTACCTACTTAGTTATATCGGAACCCTAGGACACATTCAGACACCGTCATCGTGCCAGACTTCCTGTATCCTGATAGTGTTAGCATGACCGAAATCTGTGATGGCTTTAGGGTCATGATTGTTGATAGTTACTTCAGTATGACGAGACTGTTAGTTAGAGGTTCAGGTTCAGCGAGCACTCGTTGACCACATTGGGTGGGGAAGACAATTAATGGACGTTTGGGCTACTTTGCACGTGTTATATATTTATATTCCTATTTATGTAGAGATCATGTATCCAGAGTCGTATTATCACCCGTGTGACTCTCTATTCGGAGCTACGGTACGCCCAGTGTGTCTCGGTGCCTCGGAGCTACGTTTTATATTTGGAAAGCCTACGCGTCGAACATTGTCTTCAAAAATTGTATCTCACTTAGGTGGTTATGCTAGATTACACCGGCGTAGCACATCTTTCTTTATGTTATACTATGGTATATTGTTTTTTGTACCTTGTTATGTCCCTCTGAGGACCTGGTTCCCTGCCAGATTATAGGGTCGATTGCTGACGGGAGGTTGGAGCTGCTGATGAGTATTATACCGGTATGCAGGTATTGTTACTCGATATTTGTATTCATTTTTTTATTGTTCAGCTATTATGATCTTTGCTTATTTTTTACTAGTATAGCCTAGTATTTGTAGACTCATATTATTTTCATTCGAGTCTATTCGGACGAGTGTAGTTGGGGGTGCACACCATGATACATGTTGTCCTTCCTTTATTACATATCCTTGTGGTTTGAGACATAGACATGTAGACCGTGTTATCTAGATAGTAACCCTCATTTACAGCTTATACGTATTCAGAGTTGGACTGGAGTCCCCTTGGTATGTAGCTGGTCATTGCCACGTGGCCTAGTCCCTTATAATTTGGGACTGGGGCATGACAAAAGCTATTTTTCTTGTAGTATAAACTCAAAACCCTACAAACCACACACTTGCTGCTACAACATTGCTTGGACTAGATGCAAGGTGCATTGATCAACTATTGGTAAGTAGGCTCTACTCTACTCAATGGGTGTTCTGTGCTAGTGGTTGTTACCTATTCACGGTACACTACATATCATATTCTGCAGAAAGAAGGTTTTGCATACATTCCCCCACATCCTACAGTCCTACTGAACCCGAGCCCCCTGCTAGCACTAAAGACTCTTATGACACAATACCTATTTGCCCCTTGCTTGTAGTATACACTCCAAATCAGGCCACCACTACCTTCTTAGTCCCCTTGCAACCACACTCCACATAACCAATGCACCAAATACTCAGAACACCAAGCTTACCAACTCTCATTAACCGCACAAACCTCTGTACAGTCTATGCCCGAGCCTCCAACCTCTAAAGCTAATGGAGCCAACACCTATCTCTCTTCCTATCTATCCTAAACCTTAATATTGCACTAACTTGAACCTCTCAAATAATACTAAAGTACACATCCACAACACCTACCTATATATGTACTAGGATAATACCTAAGATATATATCTATACCTTGATATTCTTCCCATTCCAACTTGATAACTTACCCCACTTAACTGCTAATGAAAGAAGTGACTCCATCTAATACATGATGTCTGAAATGAGTTCAGACGTCAAACACAGCAACAGAAAGCATTAGCTTCCCAAGCTGCTATCACTTGCCCTTGGTTCACTCCTACTACAACACTCTCCCTTCCAGTTTTGCTGCTTTGTTCCCTCGTGCTAACATTGCTACTGCTCTCTCATCTTTGTTGTACTACAACTACTTCCTCATAATACACAGACCTCATTCTCACCTACAATCGATAGATATCTGGCACTCATGGATACATTACCCCTTATTACCTGGATACTTGCCCTCATAGTTCACTATGGTACCCACATCTTTTTCTACTGCTGCACCAAGATGCAATTGCTGCAGTCCATATTAACTCCTCGAGTACGCATTCCAGTGTTGAACAATACTCAATTTCTTTCCTCGAGACCAACTGAAACACTCACCAAAATTTTGGTCTGTACACACCCTACTCCTTCACCAATACCAACTCTATCACTAACACTAACTCTATTACCAATACCACAGACCAATCTCCATCACTAACACCAAACTGATCTGCAGTCATGGACCTAAGCTCCAATTCCCCTAATGTATCAACTGAAGCTCAAACCCCCTCTCACTTACCTGCTCATACAAGTGCTTTGGACAACCTGTTGCAATGCATGGTTTCACTCCTTGATGTGCAAGCAAGCACAAGCTCCTGCTGTGTTCTTCAAATTGGCACTGCAGCCACTACATAACTTCCCTGTTGTGCACGCCCTCCCTCAACTCACACACACACACACACACACACACACACACACACACACATATATATATATATATATATAGACAAATACACACACACACACACACACACACACACACACACACAGTCATGACCCACACCCGGTATAGGGGTATGAGTGCGTGGGTACGTCCAGCCTACGCCGCAGCATCGGCGGTAGAATGCTGTCTAGGTCATGATACTATCTAATCAATCTCACAAGAATATCCAACTCCATAAGGAGATAGAGATATCACCATATAATATGAAATACTCAATCACATAAACTAGAGCACGATAAGATATCGAAGCAATCAATAAAATACAAGATAAGTCTAAACAACAATAAATAATCTAACCTGCAATCAATAACATCCAAGTCTCCAAGTATGTCAGAAACAAGTCCTCTAAGTCACAGTCTAGAAATAAATATCCAGTCAGGATTGGAACGAAATACACCTCTAACAGCAGTTCCATATATATTGACAAAATCTATAGCACAGTGTAAAGAAATACAAGACAGATATGAATACTGGCAATAAGAAATACTGGAATAAAGGAATACTGGAATAATGAAGTACTAGAGCATATCATCATCAATGTACATCTAGCAATGAAATAGAAATCCAAGTACAAGCAAGAACAATGAACTGATATATACGTGAATGCTAGAATCATGACTAGAACATAAGGAATGCTAGATCAATATACTAGAGATACATGTCAAGAATCATCTAACTAAGTGTGTCAAATATCAGCATATCATGTGATCGGCTTGGGACTGAATAGGCTCCTTACATTGGTTAGCTATCATCCTTGAGGTCAGGCTAACCATCCAGAAAGCTATGATGCATGTAATAGTCAGGCTAACCATATATAATAGCTATGAGGCATGTAATGTTAAGGCTGCACCGACGTGAGGTATGGGTGAGCTATAATTCATGTAAAGTTTGGGTATGATCACATAAGCTACTAATATTTCCATATTTTCCCTAGCTAGCACGATGGATCCCAATCACGACTCCTCGTGACAGGTCTCAATGATGCCAACTCGTGTAAATAATAGTGTCAGAGTCATGTACGCTATACAAGAAGAGTTATAGAGATAATCAACATAATGAAAACTGTCAGAGAATGTACTCGCTTGGGGTCCTGCTGCTGGCAATACCAATAACCTAATTCCGAAGTCTTGTCTGAATAATCCAACAATCCTATAGACATCATATAATATAATATTGCATCAGACATTACTCTAACACATATTTATAAATATACTGGACTCAGGGCTATGCTAGGTATGATACTGGTCAACTAGGGTCAAGTGTGCGTCAAGTTGCACGGGCGTCGCGTCTGTAATTGCGGTGCAAGACAGATAGTCAATGATACGGTCTTGCCAGTATGTCAGTGTACATGTGGAAGTCTGCTATCATACTACATGGTCACAGGTCAAGATAGCTACGGGGTATCCGTAATTACGCTCGGGTCACCTAGTACATATATAATTATATTATTATTAACTAGCATTAATACTTACAATATATATATACACCAAATTAAAAACATATACAATATATGTTTACCAATTAATTACATATATAATATATACTAGTTGAACAATATATATATACATTATATTGAATAATGTACACATACTAAATATATGTACATACTATACTATACCAATTGAACAACACTCATATACGAATGTAGATTAATTGAGTATATATACTATATTTATATATGTATATATATACCAATGGTATACCTATTAAACATAAACTCATGGAATACCTATACTATACATGCCAATTACATACATATCCTATTTGAATACATATACACATATGTTCATGAAATGACGAAAATAAGGGCAGGAACGAACCTGCGCGCGGGCAAGACGACGATAACGGCGATATTGACGATGGTGTTGATGACGATGATGACGACGACATTCATGACGACGATGACGATGGTGCTGGTGGAGATGCTGCTGGCATTCAGGTAGGGGATGGCAGGAGATGGCCGGGTTCCGACAGATGCTCGGGTGAATGGGAGAAGATGGTTGCTGTCGGGCTCGACGTGGAGGCGGGGATGGCAACAGTGGTGGTGTTACCCGCTGTCCAGTCGGCGGAGGACGAGATCCGGTGGAGGAGGGAAAGAGGTAGTCGAAGAAAATATGGGCCATGGACGAGGGTGGTGGTGTACAGCGTTCAGTCGAGGTTCGAAGTCGACTCCGGCTTGATGGGCGAGTCCAGCGGCTGGGTGCAGCGAGGATGGCCGCGGCGGTGCAGCGAGGGAGGAGAGTGTTCAGGCGGTTCAGGCGAGGTCGAGACAGCAGGGGATTCGGGGCGCTGTTGGGGACGTCGACGATGACGGGGAGGTTGTTCGGCATGGACGGGATCGAGGCGAGGCGTCTCTGGTGATGGTTGATGGTTGTAATGGTGGCGTAGGGAAGATGAGACGGGGGGAAGAGATATGAGGTCGACGGAGGATACGGCGGGCTCGGGTGGTCCAGGCTAGTACTGGGCTAGGGGATGAGCTCCGGTCGGGTTCAGTTGAACTCTGGTGAAGAAGAAGAAAAAGGGAGGAGTAGGGAGAAAATGACCATTGTTCCAGGCGGTCGGGCTTCAGGCTCCGGCGTCGATGCTGGCGGCTCCGGCGAGGAGACGGCTGGGGACGGGTTGACGAGGCATCGGTACAGCGGTTCCAGCCGCTGGTCGAGGGGAGAAGACGGAGGAGGGGCTGCCGGAGTTGGACCGGGGAGGTGGTCGGGTTGGTTTAGGGTTTAGTTGGAGTTTTGTTGTGTTGGTGGTGATGAAGAAATTTAATGGGGATGGTGGTTTTTGCATGTGGGGAAGAGGTTGATATTGACCTCCTAGGGGTTTGGGCCGGCTGCACACATTGGGATAGGGTTTGCATTGGGAGAGGGGTTTAGAATATATTTATATATAATGGAGAGGGTGTTGTGTGGTGATGATGGCTCCATTTAAAATGGAAGGCCTAGATTGCTCATGAAGGATGGTGTACATCCAAAAAGAGGAGAGAGGAAGAGGATTGAACGGTCAAAGGAAGGGGGTTGGTTCTTCATTTGGTTTAAACCAATAGAATTGTGACACATTATTGCAATTTTGCAATTAAGTCCCCAACAATTAAAAAATTGCACAGAAGTGGGTTATGGGAATTAATGAAAAATAAATATAATTGGTGTTCTAAAATTAATTAGAAGTACAAGGGGCTGAAATTAAGTGGGACACATGTGTCATTAATGAAGTAGACTCAGAATAGAATATTACCCTAATTTGGGTTGCACGAAAAGGGTCAAGATTGTGTCTCCAATTTTGATTGGAACGCACAAGGATACAAAATTGAATTTATACCAAATTAAAATAAATGTTTGCGACGAATATTGTGCGACTAAAATGAAGCACAAGAGAACATAATTATGAGTTACACAAAGGTCGGAAAAGAAGGCAGGCACGTCTAGGATAAGGTTGTAGAATTTGTTGGAAGGCAAATGCTAGGGTAGCGCTCCAAATATCGAAGCAACGGTATGGCACAATAATGAAATAAAATAATCACGAAAATTAATTATAATTAAATATTATGCAATCACTTATACATTAATTTATAAAAAGGCAAAAATACCCGTAATCTGAAATTGGGGGTAATAAGTCTACCCTCCTTAAAGAATTTTGTTCTCAAAATTTAAGATCCCCAATAGTTTTAATTTACTCATTATATTATTTTTCATCAAAATTCAAATTTATCGAACCCCATAATCATGAAGTAATCCCACATTGTTATTTCATAAACTTTCATAATTCTATAGATATCATATTTCTGAAAAATCTTCAAATTTAAAAATTAAATTCCATTCGTATCATAATCTCCTCAAAAAATTGATGTTAATAATTAAATACTCAAAACTTTAATATCCAATCCTCTAATTTTAAATCCAATCAATGCACATTTATAAAAATTAAAAATCTTATCCCAAAATTTGAATTCAACACTAATCCTTTAATCATCTTACTCCTCTAATTTAAATCCAATTGATGCATGTTTATAAAATTTAAATCCTTATCCCAAAAATTTAAAATCGAACACTAACCCATTAGTGATCTTCATCCTCGATTTCTTTTTCACACAAAATCAAATAATGTAATAGTTATGAAATCTTCAAATACCACATTCAATATAAGTTCATAACTTGTAGTCCAATGAATATAATGATAATCTCCTTAATTTCCTCAAATGTTAGTGACATTCAATCATACCACAATCTTCATAAAAAATTATGATTTAACAAATCGTCAATTCTGTCATATTAAATCCTTACCTCTCTTTATTTAAATAAATATTTATCCTCGAAATTTAAGGCGCATTGTCTTTCTCTGTCAAGTCATAAGCTTCTTCCTTAATTATTCACTACGGTCAAACCCTCAACAATCAAGGTCTAAGAGAATCCTACCTATAGTCATACAACACGCAATACAACACGCAATCTAGATGAAACATGCATGGTTATGGTCACTTTTGTCATGGTATTGCAGTCTCTGTCGAGGTGTACTACTAACTACATTCTAGCAAGAGAATCATTGATACAAGCTACGGTACTAAGGAATCAAGCAATCAATCAAATAGGTGGAAAAGGAGAAGAAGGAAAGAATAGAACATAGTCTTCTAATCCATTACTGGGACATCTCCAGCCTCTATCATACACTTAACTCTGGCACATTTATTCATAATTCCTGTTCCTATATACTGTTACCCATATCAACTAGTCACTAGTCCACAAGATATCCTTGGATACATCCATATGACACACACATATCTATTAATACCAAAATATGATACCAAGAACCTCTAACACAACCATAGATTTAATGATGCATCCAAAGTTTGATACCTCTATCCCTTTAGGTACCATAGTTTCTACTACAAGCACACATACTGCTAGTTCTCTTACCTACTACAATTGTTCATACTAGTTGTTCTTATCACTCAAGGGCACACTAAGTACAACATAACACACTAAGTACTGCTCTTTCTAATACAGCTCTAGATGGACACCCAAGTCTGTTTGTAGTGCCATCTCAATCATGCTCAAGTCAACAGATCCTTACATATGCACATTATCCACTAATACACATTTCTTACCCATCATAAATTTTATCCTTAAAATAAGATCATCAAAATTTTACTTCTCGAACGATTTAAAATAAAATGCATATACTTTCCTCAAAAGTCAAATGCTCAAATATCGAATTAAAATTTTTTAATCACTTCTACAATCTTTATAGCTTTGACTATGTTTATTGAATTGAATTTGAATCCTCAAAAATTTAATAACATAAAATCTCAACTCCTCAAGAATTCTTAAAATTAAAATTTATTTCCAATCTTCAAATTATAAATTTAAATCCACAAGCATACATATAAATACTCACAGTCCCTAATACTTAAGATGCACACAAATACACCAATTGTCTACAACCCTCAACTGTGTACTGAATATTGTACTGCCTGGATTACTTGCACTTTTACTTCCAATAATCTAAGTTATCATCACACATAATTTCTCTAATAATTTTCTATCTAGATTAACTGATACACCGATCTAATTATCATCACATGAAGTACTTACTATTATTAGCACCTTGCTCAACTAATCCTCGATATAGAATCATTAGTACTCTTGGTATGATAACACTAGCTTCATTATTAGGTTACTTTATCACACTTATTAGAACTCATGATCAGTTGCACTTTCTATAATACCCATGCTTTACTTCAATCTCAAAGGCAAGCATATGGTTCTATATCTCGATTGATGTATACGTACCTTCCTTTTTAATCTTTTACAAACTGTTACACTAGTTTGTAATACACTTCATACCTTACATGATCCATTTTGATATTTCTCAACCCATGACACACCATTGGAATTTTCTAATACTCATGCTTCCACTTTCATGAACTTTCGTTTTCTGATACTTATCACCCACTGTGCATCCTGCACATACTTTCTAAAACTCTTCTACCTATTGCTTTCAATACATCACTTGCCTCAATATCAGGTGGTACATTCATCATTAGTCATATATCGGTACACTCAGATCAAATCACATATCAAGGTCCTTCTTTTATCTGTAACACAAGTCTCACTACTTAGTACAATGTATTCTTATTCTCTCACACTCTCTTATATACTTATGGGTTTCCTCCTACTATGGCACACTCGTAAATTCTCTATATGCATATACATTTCTTTACTCTTGACACACCCAAATAATCAATCCTCAAATTGAATATCATGCTCCATTAATTTTTAATATAATTCAATGATACTTAATTATTTACATAGATCATCCAATTATATAAATTAATGACTATCTAGGACTGGCATGCTGATTCTGATACTTACTCTTGGAACCTTCATTGATACTCTTTTCTCTTTCTATCTATAGTGCCAATACTAACTATAACACACCTATCATAGAACTATTGCTACAAGGTACTATGCTATGGGTTAACTCTAGATTAATGCCTACTGTTTATATATCCAACCAAGAAATACTTACAAACTCACAAGTTATATTCTCAGCAGTCAATACTGATACAAGACACATACATAATTGTAAGTCACCAATTATCACACTAACAAGGATCCTTAAAGAAATAAGGCTAAAAAAAAACTGGGTTAAGGACTGAAGGTATCTTTACTGCTAGTAAAGAAAAAGAAGCGATGGAACAAAGTCCTGGAATAACAGAAATAGGTAAGTCTTGAGATGATACTTTAAGAACCAATTTAAGATACGACCTGATAATCATATACGTCTATCCGAAATTATGATACTCAGAATCCTCGCCATGCTAGTAAGCATAGATGCGATAAATGACAGGTTCCGTAACTAAGGTATGTAACTCTATAATCATGTCATCTAGAATCCTCGCCACGCCAACCGGTATGGCTGCGAGAAACTCTAAATTTCGTAACTAAAGTATGTACATCCAAGTCAGGTTCCTACGTTCATGACAGCTAATATGGCTACGATAAACTCTAGGTTCCATAACCAAAGTAGACGTTTTACCTTTCTCACTGTCCTCATCAATATATATCATCAGATGATACCGTAAATTTTAGCCCGTAAAATTTATCTCGATATAAAATCAACTCAACAACGATACCAAGAATTAAATTTAACAACTGGTCAACAAGAATCAAACTCAACATTGATACCAAGATTTTAATTTAATAACTGATCAACAAGAATCAAGTTCAATAACAACAAGCGAGAGCGGACGAAAACAAGGAAAAAGATTTAAATTGGAAATTATAATAAGATTCTCAAGGGGTCGTCCCAGAAATCTCTTAAGAATTTTTGTGATTGAGTATCCTCTCTCATCCTAGTATCCTATGTCATATATTCTATAACAGGCACGCAGTAGTACAACTAAGACGTCATACTACCACGACATCGCACAACTTGCGAAGTCTGACCTGCATGGGCCACCACTAAAAACGTGTCACGACCAGCACCCAGTATAGGGGCACGAGTGCGTGGGTACGTCAAGCCTACGCCGCAGCATCGACGGTAGAACGCTGTCTAGGTCATGATACTATCTAATCAATCTTACAAGAATATCCAACTCCATAAGGAGACACAGATATCACTATATAATATGAAATACTCAATCACATAAACTAGAGCACGATGAGATATCGAAGCAATTAGTAAAATATAAGACAAGTCTAAACAACAATAAATAATCTAACCTGCAATCAATAACATCCATGTCTCCAAGTATGTCGAAAACAAGTCCTCTAAGTCACAGTCTCAAAATAAATATCCAGTCAGGATTGGAACGAAATACACCTCTAACAGTAGTTCCACATATATTGACAAAATCTATAGCACAGTGTAAAGAAATACAAGACAAATATGAATACTGGTAATAAAAAATACTGGAATAATGAAGTACTGGAGCATATCATCATCAATGTACATCTAGCAATGAAATAGAAATCCAAGTACACGCAAGAACAATAAACTGGTATATAGGTGAATGCTAGAATCATGACTAGAACATAAGGAATACTAGATCAATATAGTAGAGATACATGTCAAGAATCATCTAACTAAGTGTGTGAAATATCAGCATATCATGTGATCGGCTTGGGACTGAATAGGCTCATTACATTGGTTAGCTATCATCCTTGAGGTCAGGCTAACCATCCGGAAAGCTATGATGCATGTAATAGTCAGGCTAACCACATGTAACAGCTATGAGGCATGTAATGGTTAGGCTGCACCGACGTGAGGTATGGGTGAGCTATGATTCATGTAAAGTTTGGGTATGATCACATAAGCTACTAATATTTCCCCATTTTTCCCCAGCTAGCAGGATGGATCCCAATCACGACTCCTCGTGACAGGTCTCAATGATGCCAACTCGTGTAAATAATAGTGTCAGAGTCATGTACGCTATACAACAAGAGTTATAGAGATAATCAACATAACGAAAACTGTCAGAGAATGTACTCGCCTGGGGTCCTGCTGCTGGCAATACCAATAACCTAATTCCGAAGCCTTGTCTGAATATTCCAACAATCCTATAGAAATCATATAATATAATATTACATCAGACATTACTCTAACACACATTTATAAATACACTGGACTCAGGGCTATGCTAGGTATGACACTGGTCAACTAGGGTTATGTGTGCGTCAAGTTGCACGGGCGTCACGTCTGTAATTGCGGTGCAAGACAGACAGTCAATGATACGGTCTTGCCAGTACGTCGGTGTACATATGGCAGTCTGCTATCATACTACATGGTCACAGGTCAAGATAGCTACGGGGTATCCATAATTACGCTCGGGTCACCTAGTACATATATAATTATATTATTATTAACTAGCATTAATACTTAAAATATATATATACGCCAAATTAAATACATATACAATATATGTATACCAATTAATTATATATATAATATATACTAGTTGAACGATATATATATACATCATATTGAATAATGTACACATACTAAATATATGTACATACTATACTATACCAATTGAACAACACTCATATACGAATGTAGATTAATTGAGTATATATACTATATTTATATATGTATATATATACCAATGGTATACCTATTAAACATAAACTCATGGAATACCTATACTATACATGCCATTTACATATATATCCTATTTGAATACATATACACATACGTTCATGAAATGACAGAAATGAGGGCAGGAACGAACCTGCGCGCGGGCACGACGACGATAACGACGATATTGACGATGGTGATGATGACGATGATGACGACGACATTCATGACGACGATGATGATAGTGCTGGTGGAGATGCTGCTGGCATTCAGGTGGGGGATGGCCGGAGATGGCCGGGTTTCGGCGGATGCTCGGGTAAATGGGAGAAGATGGTTGCTATCGGGCTCGACGTGGAGGTGGGGATGGCAACAGTGGTGGTGTTACCCGCTGTCCAGTCGGCGGAGGACGAGATCCGGTGTAGGAGGGAAAGAGGTAGTCGGAGAAGAGATGGGCCATGGACGAGGGTAGTGGTGCACAGCGTTCAGTCGAGGTTCGAAGTCAACTCCGGCTTGATGGACGAGTCCAGCGGCAGGGTACAGCGAGGATGGCCGCGACGATGCAGCGAGGGAGGAGAGTGTTCAGGCGGTTCAGGGACTCCGGTTCAGGCGAGGTCAAGACAGCAGGGGAGTTGGGGCGCTGTTGGGGACGTCGACGATGACGGGGAGGTCGTTTGGAATGGCCGGGATCGAGGCGAGGCGTCTCTGGTGAGGGTCGATGGTTTTATTGGTGGCGTAGGGAAGATGAGACGGGGGGAAGAGATATGAGGTAGACGGAGGACACGACGTTCTCGGGTGGTCAAGGTGAGTACTGGTCTATGGGATGAGCTCCGGTCGGGTTCAGTTGAACTCCGGTGAAGAAGAAGAAGAAGGGAGGAGCAGGGAGGAAACGGCCAGGGTTCCAGGGGGTCGGGCTTCAGGCTCCGGCATCGATGCTGGCGGCTCCGACGTCGATGCTGGCGGCTCCGGCGAGGAGACGGCTGGGGACGGGTTGACGAGGCATCGGTACTGCGGTTCCAGCCGCTGGTCGAGGGGAGAAGGCGGAGGAGGGGCTGCCGGAGTTGGGCCGGGGAGGTGTCCGGGTAGGTTTAGGGTTGAGTTAGAGTTTTGTTGTGTTGTTGTGATGAAGAAATTTAATGGGGATGGTGGTTTTTGCATGTGGGGAAGAGGTTGATGTTGACCTCCTAGGGGTTAGGGCCGGCTGTACACATTGGGATAGGGTTTTCATCGGGCGAGGGGTTTAGGATATATTTATATATAATGGAGAGGGTGTTATATGGTGATGATGGCTCCATTCAAAATGGAAGGCCTAGATTGCTCATGAAGGATGGTGTACATCCAAAAAGAGGAGAGAGGAAGAGGGTTGAACAGTCAAATGAAGGGGGTTGGTTCTTCATTTGGTTTAAACCAATAGGATGGTGACACATCATTGCAATTTTGCAATTAAGTCCCCAACAATTAGAAAATTGCACAGAAGTAGATTTTGGGAATTAATGAAAAATAAATGCAATTGGTGTTCTAAAATTAATTAGAAGTACAAGGGGCTGAAATTAAGTGGAACACAAGTGTCATTAATGAAGTAGACTCAGAATAGAATATTACCCTAATTTGGGTTGCACGAAAAGGGTCAAGATTGTGTCTCCAATTTCGATTGGAACGCACAAGGATACAAAATTGAATTTATACCGAATTAAAATAAACGTTTGCGACGAATATTGTGCGACTAAAATGAAGCACAAGAGAACATAATTATGAGTTACACAAAGGTTTGAAAAGAAGGCAGGCACGTCTAGGACAAGGTTGTAAAATTTGTTGGAAGGCAAAATCTAGGATAGCGCTCCAAATATCGAAGCAACGGTAAGGCACAATAATAAAATAAAATAATCACGACAATTAATTATAATTAAATATTATGCAATCACTTATACATTAATTTATAAAAAGGCAAAAATACCCCTAATCTGAAATGTGGGGTGACACACACACATACACACACACACACACACACACACACACACACACACACACACACACATATATATATATATAGACACACTCACTCTCTCACACACACACACACACACACACACACACACACACATATATATATATATATATATATATATATATATATAGACACACACACACACACACACACCTCTATACATATATATAATACTCATAATATGGGTAGACACGCACCTTCACACAATATCAAACACTTGGTTTGCACCAATGTGATACTTCATGATACACTCTAGATACTCCATCCAAAAATCACCAAACACCACTAAAACTATGAGAACAAGTCTAAAATAGTCAATAGAGTATAAATAGCACAAAAAACATTCCATCAAATACTTGGTTGTCTAAACTCACCTAGTCAAATAGAGTCAATTCCACATATGGTAGGATTCCTATAGGTTCAATAGGTGTTCTTAACCATAAATAGGGTAAAAAAATAGATAATTATCTAGGATTTCAGTGACCTCCTTGAACAACTCCAAATTTGGACACAAGAAAGATGAAGCGGACATGATCCTCAATACTTGGACTTCTCTCAAGCTTTCTCTAGCAATAACAAGCTCTTTAGCCTCCTTGAAAAATAAAAATGAGAGGGATGAGATTTGGAATAGATTGATTAGGGTTTTCTTCTAGATTTAGGGATAAACTAATTAGAAAAATAAATGGGGCTATAATTGAATAATGAAGGCTTATATAGGCTTCCTTTTAGGGTTATGGTTATGTTTAGGAATAGTTGAATTAACTCAAAGGCCCCTCTCATTCTCTCATGAATACGAACAACTAATCCTATAGAAGGAATATTATATTCTTGAGTCTAACTAGATTTAATAGATATAATCTAGTCAAGACTAACTAATGACTCAAGTCAAATAGTCTAAACTCAATAACTAACTCATTCTCCTAAACTAATGAGTCAAACCATGACTAACTATTTAATTGAATCAATGGGTTAAATCAAGTCTATTTAGGTCCCCTAGTGTCAAGTATAATTAAAATAGATTAATCAACTAACCAATAATAATATTAGTCACAATATGTATAACATGTACATTATATATAAATAAAATATATACAATATTTATAATAATGTAAAATGACAAAAATACCTCTATTCTGGAAATATGGTAGTGACAAGTCTATTCCCCTTGGAAAAAATTTGTCCTCGAAATTTAAGGCACATCGTCTCTCTCTGGCCAGTCTTAACCTATTTATTATAATCTTTACTATGGTCAACCCCCAACAATCATGGTCTAAGAAAGTCATATCTAAAATTATACAACATGCAATTCTATGGAAAGAAACAAAGCTGCATGGTTATAGTCTCTGCCGGTGATGATATTGCAGTCTCTATCAAGGTCACTACTAATTATATTCTAGCATAAAATTACTGATGCAAACTAAGGTACTAAGGAATCAATCAATAAATCAAATATATAAAAATGAACAAAAAGAAAGAACTAAACTGATCCTTCTAGCCCATCACCTACAATATCGATCTTCTCGACCGTCATTGCAAATGCCCTGCCCTACTAGTGTGGCTCCCTCCGTGGGTGCTAAGCAATCTGCGGTTCCACATGTGGCATAACTGGACCTCTTTGATTTGGAGTTGTGCTGACCGGAAAGATAAGAAGCTAGGAGACAATCCCTCACTCGATGTTCCGCAGTGCCATAGTACAAACAATGTCCTAGCCTCACTCTACAGGTCTCCCAAAGGTGACCTGGCTTCTTGCAGAAATGATAAGCCTGTTGGGTCTGCCTCGGAGATTGCTGCTGATCCTGCTGGACATGAACTGGTACCTGGTGTTGTTGGTGGTGATGCTGAAATATCCTCGGCTGCTGCTGCTGAATATGGGGATGCTTGGCCGGTCTCGCGCTGCCATTCGTACCTCCAGACTATCGTGACCCCTATCGGGCCTGAGATCTAGATCCTCCTCAGCAATCTGGACATCTATCAAGATATCCTCAAAGATAGCGGTACAACGACCAGAAGTGCGCAACTTGATCTTTCTCATCAGTCCCTTCCTAAACTTTCGGGCTCGATATCTTGGGTCCCAAACCATGGATGGTGCAAAATGGCTCAATCGACAGAACTCTGCGGCATACTCATTAACCGGCATGTTCCCTGGACTAAGTCATAAAACTGACACTCCGAAGCTCCCATGGCCATATCGGGGAAGAACTTTTCCTTGAAAAGCTCCTTGAAAGTCTTCCAAGTATGTTCTCTTGTGGTAAGCCTAGGCTCCGTATGATACCATGTGAGTGCAATATCAAACATCTGACTGTCGGCCGCCTAGATCTGTAAACTATCTGGGATCTAGGCCAATCGCAGTTTTCTCTCGATATTCTCTAACCAGTCATCATCGTAGATTATCCCCTCGGTACCTTTGAACTCCCGAGGTGCCATCCTCTTAAAGTACAATATAGTGCCTGGCCTCTGCTGCTGTAGCTGGCCAGGATGCTGCTGGGCAACTCTCCCCATTGCTTGTAGGGCTACCTGGTGAGCATTCTCTATGCTCTCTTTCATCATCTCAGTCTGTGCTTGGTACACCTCTGCCTGCACCCTCTGCTCCTTATCCTGAAACTGCTGGGCCTCCGCCGACACCCTCTGGACATCTACCATGCCCTGGATCAAAGTAAAAATATGTGTCCCGTCAGCAGGCACGCTTCCAGAAAAAGGAAACTATGGTGGGGAAATTTTTTCCAAAGAAACAGCTGGAGCAACCCTCTGGAAAGGTAGGGGAGGAGGACCCCCAAAAGCTGCTGAAACTTCTATGCGGACAGAAGGTGAAGAAACAGTTCCTGTCACTCCCTAGGTAGGAGGTCGAGAAGTCGCTGACCTCTCCGACGGTGCATCTGCTTCTAATCATTGTGATCTGATATTCGGCGGCATCCTGAAGATAAATCGAAACAAGAAGAAGTCAATAAGGCACAAGATATGATATCATCAAGAAAGGACAACAATATTGATAGAAGCAAATATTTAGAATGAATATAGATAACAAAATTAATAGATTGAAAGTTTTTTCTGGTTATGATTGAGTATCCTCTCTCATCCTAGTATCCTATATCCTAAATCCTATAGCTGGCTCATAGTAGTACAACTAAGTCGTTGCACTACCATGACAACATACTAATTGCGAAGCCTGACCTGTATGGGTTACAAAAAAAATATGTCATGACACGCACACGATATAGAGGCACGAGTATGTGGGTAAGTCCATCCTACGCCGCAACATCGATGGTAGAACATTGTCTAGGTCATAATATAAACTAACACCTCACAATAATATATAACCTATCAATGATCTCAACTCCAAAAAGGAGGACAAAATGATAATAATGTAATGATACTTAATACTAAATCATAATAATCTATAAGGAAGAATTTGCATGAGAAGATATAAAATAATATAAGTCTCAAAGTCAAAATCTAGTATAGCTACAAAATATCTCAAAGTCTAAGAACCTAACAAAAAAAAAACATAAAGTCTAAATTGAAATACATCTCAATATGTCAAAAAGGCTGGAGACAAATCCAGTACAAATGCTAAGGGAAATGTAACTATGATATCTGGTGACACCAGCTAGACCTCCCGATAATAATTCCTGAATGGCAGGACCCATGGTTGCTGCTCCCTCCGGTGGTCCATAATACATGGGACACCAATCCTTTATCATCCTTTGAAAAATATATCCAGTCAGGATGGAACGAGTGCAACCTAATAGCAGTTCCAATTAATTTACAAATACTACAAAACAGTAAAATAGAGGATACTATATACAATGAGAAACAATAAACTGATGCAATGACAATAGAAAGGGAGATATGCAATGTAAGCAATAGGGTATAGCTAGTACATATATGAAATAAAAGAGAAATGAACTATAATATCAGATACAAGGCAATATAATCTATGAAACTGAATATGAAGAACTGCAACTATTCTAAGTGTTTGAAATACTAGTTTCGATATGTGGTTGACTTAAAAACTTGTTCGATATCTAAATAGCTTGGCTAATCATACGTGAGTTGTCTGATTAACACTAACAATATTGTACAATTTATAATAGGAATATGATCACATTACTTACTAGCATTTTCTTCGCCCTAACTAGAACAATGGATCCAACCATGACACGTTACGATATACGATCAATGTCCAATGATAATACCATATACGATGTCTAATGTCAATGTCGTATATAATGTCAATACGATAACCATTATAACATCTCATGTCTGAAGATCCAAGCTATATACCAATCCGTGTACCATAGTATCAAGAATCAGATATAATATTTCTAAATACTTGAAATATAATAATTATCAAATAATATAAACTATCAGAGAATGTACTAGCCTGTGGTCCAGAGAAAACTATGCAAATCTGTGTTCGAACTGGTGCCACACTGACCTATATATGAAATTATATGTCATTTGGGTGTATTGAAGTAATAAATATGCTTAAATAAGCTGAAATATGATTTGTAGGTCCAAACTAGGTCATACTAGGCCAACACCTAATTTCTAGGTTCACATTACCTATTTAGTTGGCCTATAGGTTCAACTAGCTAATACTAAGCAATCTCTAGGGTTCTAGGTCTTATCTATAGTTATGGATATCACATACCATAAATTTAACTATCTAACTCATATATATATATAAAACCTAACATTTAGTATTCTTAATTATATACATACTATTTAGTTACTAATCCATTACCATGACCCAACACTAATACTGCAACTCATACTTGGTATCTTGACCAAATCACTTGATATTTAACCAATACCTCAAGATATCCTAATATATCTTAGTTACCCAACTATACATTACTAATACCTTAACTAATACTTTAAATACTTACGCCTTATCTCCATACATGTATACTTGGTATCCTAACTATGACACTCTCATACAAACCCCCAATATATACCTTACGCTTACAAATGTACATATACTTGCACCGCTCACTTGGCAACCCTGCACTCGACACTCACAAAACACAACTTCACACTCTTAAACCACTGATACTTAAACTCAAAATCTTACAAACCACACACTTGCTACTACAACATGGCTTAGACTAGATGTTAGGTGCACTGATCAGTGGTAGGTAAGTAGGCTCAACTCTACTCAATTGGTGTTATGTGCCAGTGGTTGTTACCTATTCACAGTATACTGCAGATTGTGTTCTGAATAAAAAAGGTTATGCACACATTCTCCCACATCCTACAGTCCTACTGAATTTGAGCCCTCCTGCTAACACTAAACACTCTTATGACACAACACCTATTTGCCCCTAGCTTGTAGTACACACTCCAATTCATGCCACCACCACCACCTTCTTAGCTCACTTGCAACAACACTCCACACAACTAATGCACCAAATACTCAAAACACCAAGCTCACCAACTCTCACTAACCTCACAAACCCCTGTAATGTCTATGCCCGAGCCTCCAAGCTCTAAAGTTAATGGAGCCAACACCTATCTCTCTTCCCATCTGTCCTAAAACTTCATGTTGCACTGACTTGAACCTTTTATACAACACTCAAAAATATATCCACAACACCTACCTATATATGTACTAGGATACTACCTAAGATATATATCTATACCTTGATATTCTTTCCATTCCAACTTGATAACTTACCCCACTTAACTGCTAATGAAACTAGTGACTCAACAAATACATGATGTTTGAACTAAGTTTAGACCCCATACACATGCAACTAAAAGCATTAGCTGTAAACCCTCTCACCCAAAAATAGGTATCTTTTGTGTATTTTGTATTTCTTGTATTTGTTTTAGATTATTTTTCAAATCAATTAAAACCCAATAATTTTATTAGGATATTTCACCATGGTTTGGACATTAATGATATAGGATAGCCCTAAAATCTATATCGCCCATCATAGGAAGTAGCTGACACAGGAGACACTACCTGTAAGATCTTTTTGTGGCACAAAAATTCGATCATTTGACATTTGTATGACATTAATGTAACAACCATAGATTATGTGTTAAATATTTAGATAATATATATATATATAATTTAATTGTGGTTATTTTTTTAATTCCTCTACAATTAGCAACCCATAAATTCTCCATGCCAATGACAATTTTTCTTTTTGTAAGATTTTATATTATTTACTATTATCCCCTTTTGTTGGATATTATAACTAGATAAATATCTAATTATTAATTATAAAATATTTTCATAAAATATTTTGGGTGTAGTATTTTATTAAAAGCTTTACAAAGTAAAATTTTCTAGAATTTATTTTGTGTGCAAATATTATTTTTGGGATTTTTTACCTCATCTATATATGTAAATATATGTGTTAATAAATATATAGTTAATAATAATAATAATAATAGTAATAATAATAATGATAATAAAAACAAAGGAAAAGAAAAAAAAAGAAAAATAATAATAAAAGAAAAACAAAATAAAAACTTAATAAAAACTAACTAACCCCTTTCCCTTCTCTATATATACACATATATATATCAAAATCGAAACCTAAACCCTAATCCTAATCCCCGACCTCGACCTCAGCGCCGACACCCCCTGACGCCGATGACCACCGCCGCAGCGGTCGGCGACCGTCGCGCAGCAGCCGCGAGCCGCCCGCGCGCAGGCATCAGTAGCAGCATCGTAGTCCCGACTCCTCTTCTTTCAGGTGATGTATCTCTCTCATCTTTGATCATTTTTTCGAGCGGTTTATCCGTATATGTTCACAACCTAACCCTCTAGGATTTTTCTTCAAGCGGGATGAGTTTTCGTGCCCTGGATTGGTCAAAAAATCGATCGAAAAACGGCCAAAAACCTGACCAAAAATAGTCTAAAATTTTGAACCAAACCCCCATGTTCATGCCTAATTTTCCACCAACCTGTTTAATATTTTCAAAATATAATTGAAAGGTTTATAACCGAGAATATTACTATTTTTTTAGTTTTTATTAATTTATTTTATTTGTTAAATTATTCGGTCTCCAAAATGACCAAAAACTTGGTATTTTAAAACTAAAATTTTGTGATACGGAGTGTGCCCCACCAAACGGGATTGCCTCATCCCGTACCAATTGTACCGAAAGGCATGTATGGTATATCCTGACGTGTGGGCTTTCGTGAAAGTTGATTCGGACGTATGTGCGCGTCGGAATCAACCCGTATTCGTAAAAAGGCCCCGTATCGCAACTTTTGTAAACTACCACCCCACATTGTGTACGCTCGTCAGAATGCGACAAAACTTGTGCCATTAGATTTGTGGTATCACGCTGGTCCTGTGACCCAAGTTTTACGCAATTCTGATACAGTTGACCGAGCCGCCTATTCGCGGGCCTCACAATTTGACTTGAAGGACAAATTTGTGATCGCCTTATCGGAATCCAAAATTGGACATACCATTGAGTTCGTATCGTCGTTTAGAATTTATTTGACCTATAATTTGTCCAATTTAGAGATCTTTGCCTCTGGCATATATTTCGGTACAAAGTTGTCCCACATGTGAACTCGCTTTGACCTAAAATTATTGTTTTGTCCCTGTGTCCAAATTGGACAAAAGGGTAGTATTTTCTAGCTATCTCGCTGATTTTGGAGACTTTGGTGATATTTATTTTAGCATCCGGAGGTGTTCATTCGGATGCCATAGTTTCTGATCCCTTTGCTTGACGTTTGGACGCTTACACTTCGCAGCTTTCTTGCCAGGCAAGTATACCTTACCATTTTATGGTGCATGCATTTTATTTCTGTTATTTAATTCATATATTTTAACTGATATATAAACTGCGTGTCCAAGAATAACTTGGGTGCAACGACGGTGGCGTCGTATTTTATCTTTATTATATATTATGCATGTCGACCTAGTTTTACGAGACCACCACATGATTTGGAGGCATCATTAGGTTTCATTGGTTGTGACACATCTTGTAAAATCCCTCGATCAGATTTCAGTAATTTAGGATTAGTTTAGACTAATTAGAATTTGTGCAATTTTTTAAAATTTTATTTATTAAATAATCTATTGATTGTGCACTTGTTTATTACACAATTAATTAGGGCCTCACACTAGCTGTTAACCCTAAACAAATTTCACATCCCTGCCCTAGACTTGTTAGACTACACTTTCTGTATTTTTAGCAACTCCCAGAAACCCCGTCTGGTGCTTCATTTTAGTCGCACAAATATCGTTACAGACGTATGTATTTATTTCCTATTTAAATTTCTGCTCTTTACCCATTCCTGTACCCTAGTGATTTAAGGACCAGTAGGCACCTGTTTTTGCCAAACAAAAATACGATAATATTCTACTCTAATTGTATTACAATTATCGTATTGACACCGTAGAAAAATTATGACCCTAACAGCCTCAGAATAATTAGTAAACACCGTGCGCAGTATTTATTAAATAATAAATACGATGACCGTATCACCTACAGAATCAGACCCTGCATCTGCCCAAACTCACCCCACACTGTCCAAAACATTTTCCTCAGCTATTTCCCTCATTTCTGTACAATTCAGAATTTCGGGAAATCAGTATTTGAAATTTGGTAAATTACAAAATTACGCAAAATACAAATTTTATGCATTTATGCAATTATTGAAAAGTTAGGGGTTTATATGCAAAATTGCATGCTAGGTGGCCTAATCCTATTGGCTAGACCATAGGTGGGTGGGACCCACCATAAAAATCCAGAGAAATCCAGGAAAATATCCCAAAATATTAAAATTACCAAAATACCCCTGAAGTTGCCATTAATTACAAAAATTCCATTGCCTATAAACCCTATATAAACCCTCATTCCCTTCCTTTCAAACCTCACAACCCTTCCCTCCGCCACCTCCGACCACCGCCTCCGGCCAAACTCGGCCCAACCCTCCGCCCTGACCCCCTCTCCCCTCCGGCCAAGCCCCACCGCCAGCGCCGCCCTGCTCCGCCGGCTACAGCCCCCGCAACCTCCCCTTCCCTCACTGTCCACAGCACCACCACCACTCCCATCCACCTCCAGCGCCGCCTCCGGCCGTCGCCGACCACCGCCACCATACCCAATTGCCTCGCTGTCCTCCCCTCCACCGGACCACCGACCCTCACCTCCCCACGACACCGCCTCCGGCCAGCTCCGCCGCCGTCCACTCGCCGTCGGCAACCCCTAGGGCCCACCTGCCAGTAGGTAAACCCTAAACCCTATACATATATATGTATATACGTATATATGTATATGTATATGTATATGTATATATATATGTATATATATGATATATATATATATATTTAAATATATATATGTATTATATTATTATACTATATAAATACAGTATATTATACTATATACATGTATATTACTATATTATATTATATATGTATATATTTACATATGTATACTATGTATTTATATATGTATATACTGAAATCTGATCGAGGGATTTTACAATCTACCCTCCTTAGAATATTTCGTCCTCGAAATAAAAACAACCATAGAAATGAGAATGAAAAATTAATTAAGGACATATGATGATTAAGAAAGATTGAATTTGAAATATTGGACATACCCTGGTTTGGAAATAGATGGGGATAACGCTGACGAATATCCTCTTCTCGTTCCCAGGTGGATTCACCTGGTGCATGATGTCTCCATGCAACACGAACGAGAGAAATAGTCTGGCCTCGCAACACTTTCTTGCTGCGGTCCAGGATCTCTACAGGCTCCTCCTGATATGATAAGCTTGGCCCGATGGTGATCTCTGAGTAGTCTAGCACATGACTCGGGTCTGGAATGTACCCCCTCAGCTGAGATACGTGGAAGACGTCATGTACTCCCTCCAAGGTCTGTGGTAGAGCTAGCCTGTAAGCAACTTCTCCGACGCGATCTAGCACATCGAAGGGTCTAATGTACCTTGGACTTAGCTTCCCTCTTCCTCCAAATCTGATAGTTCCTCTGGTAGGTGAGATCTTCAAGAACACATGCTCCCCTACTTGGAACTCTAGAGGTCTGCGATGAATGTTGGCCCAGTGCTTCTGCCTGTCTTGTGCAGCTCGTAGATGTCCCTGGATCTTCTTTACCTTCTCCACCGTATGAATGATCAGTTCTGGCCCCAGAATCTGTCTCTCGCCAACATCGCTCCAGCATACTGGGGAACGACATTTCCTTCCATACAAAGCTTCAAAGGGAGCCATTTGGATGCTCGCTTGATAGCTGTTGTTGTAGGAAAATTCCACCAGATGCAGATGATCTTCCCAGGATCCGCTGAAGTCAAGCATACATGCTCTCAGCATATCGTCTAAGGTCTGGATGGTGCGCTCTGACTGGCCATCTGTCTGCGGATGATACGAGGTGCTGAATTTAAGGCGGGTACCAAGACTTTCTTGCATACTCCGCCAAAAGTAAGATGTAAATCTCGTATCCCTGTCAGATATTATACTGACTGGTACTCCATGTAGATGCACTATCTCCTTCATGTACATATCTGCCAAAACTTTTGTGGATTGCCCGACTTTGAAAGGTAGAAAATGAGCAGCCTTAGTGAGTCTGTCTACAATCACCCAGACAGCATTACGACCACTAGGACTTCTTGGGAAGCCTGTAACAAAGTCCATCGTAATGTGTTCCCATTTCCACTCAGGTATTGGGAGGGGTTGAAGTAGACCAGCAGATCTTTGATGCTCAGCCTTGACTTGCTGACACACCAGGCATTTGGCCACAAAGCGTGCTATCTCCCGCTTCATTCCATGCCACCAGTAATATTGCCGCAGATCTCTGTACATCTTTGTGCCTCCAGGATGTATAGAGTATACTGAGCTATGAGCTTCTGACATCAGCTCATTACGAAGTTCTCCATTTGGAACATAAAGACGATTGCCACATCTTAGAGTTCCATCTTCGTGTATGCGACAACCAGTCTGGAGTCCAGCCTCTGTTCTTTGGCGAAGCCTCTGAAATCTTGCATCTGCTGGTAGAGCAGCTTTGATTCTTTCTACCAAGGTTGATTGCAGCTGGTAGTTCGATAATTGGCCATCAATTTTTGGCACAATGACCTCTATTCTCAACTTTGCTAGATCTTTCAGCAGATCTGGTTGGGTGATCATAAAGAATGCCGAGGGTCTTCTGCTTAGAGCATCTGCTACCACATTAGCTTTCCCAGGATGGTATTGCAGATCAATCTCAAAATCTGTCATCACTTCAAGCCATCGTCTTTGCCTCAGATTTAAGTCCTTCTGAGTGTAGACATATTTCAAGCTTTTGTGATCGGTGAAGATCCCCACTCGTTCGCCATATAGATAGTGTCTCCATAGCTTCAAGGCGAAGATGACCGCGGCAAGCTCCAGGTCGTGAGTGGGGTAATTCTTCTCATGAGTCCTCAGTTGTCGTGAGGCATAAGCTACAACCTTCCCATGTTGCATTAAGACACAACCAAATCCTTTTCCGGATGCATCGCTATAGATGACGAAACCTCCGGATCCAGATGGTATAGTCAAGATGGGGGCTGTAGTTAGATGCTTCTTCAACTCATCAAAAGCTGTCTGGCATTCTTCAGTCCATAAGAACTCCTGCTCCTTGCGGGTAAGGCGAGTAATTGGCTCCGAGATTCTTGCAAAGTTTTCTACGAACCTCCGGTAATATCCGGCAAGTCCTAGAAAGCTTCTCACCTCTGAGACATTGGTCGGAGTTGGCCACGTCTCCACAGATGAAATCTTTGCAGGGTCCACCGAGATGCCTTCTCCTGTGATCACGTGCCCAAGAAAAGCAACACGATCAAGGAAAAATTCACACTTGCTCATCTTGGCATAAAGGCTCTCCTGTCTCAGTGTCTCTAGCACCAGTCTTAAGTGCTCCTCATGCTCCTCGTGGCTCTTCGAATACACCAGAATATCGTCGATGAAGACTACCACGAACTGGTCCAGATATTGATGGAAGACTCGGTTCATCAGGTTCATGAATACAGCAGGTGCATTAGTCAATCCAAACGGCATCACCAGAAACTCGTAATGACCATAACGAGTTCTGAATGCTGTCTTTGGAATGTCTTCTCTTCGTACCTTGACTTGATGGTAGCCAGATCTTAAGTCTATCTTCGAGAATACTACGGCTCCTGTTAGTTGATCGAACAGGTCGTCAATTCTCGGCAAGGGATACTTGTTTTTGATTGTTAGAGCGTTGAGGGCTCTGTAATCAATACACATGCGATATGTTCCGTCCTTCTTTGGTACAAACAGCACTGGTGCTCCCCAGGGTGATACACTAGGATAAACAAATCCCTTGATCTGTAGTTCCTCCAGTTGAAGCTTCAGCTCGTCAAGCTCCTTCTTCGCCAGTCGGTATACATTGGAGGATACTGGTGCAACTCCAGGAATTAGCTCAATAATGAACTCCACTTCTCTGTCCGGCGGTAGGCCTGGCAATTCTTCTGGGAATACGTCCGCGAACTCTGCTACAACTAATGGAAGTGCTGTCTCCATTGCCATGTAAGCTCTAGGAGTCTGGCCTACTCCTTGCTCAAAGGTTCCTCGGACATATTTAAACTCTGGGTGATCTGAGGGTCTAAAGATAACACTACCCTTCCGGCAGTCTAAGATATCATCGTTCTGGCTTAGCCAGTCCATGCCTAAGACAACGTCGAAATTTGGCATTGGGAGTACCAAAAATCGTGCTCTTAGTCCTCGACTACATACAACTACTGGGCAGGTTTCGATAATATTGGTAACTGGAACAATACCTTCTCCAGTAAGTATTTTCCAACACTTGGGTAGCGGAGAAGTGGATAGCTTGTGCATGGCTACGAATCTACTGGATATGAATGACAAAGTAGCCCCAGAATCGAATAATACAGTTGCAGGTAATGATGTAACTAAAATGGTACCTGTTATAGTCTCCCCTTCAGGTTCCTCTGCAACGGCAGCTAACGCAAAGGCTTGTCCGTGCCTTTGTCCTCCGGCTTGTTGTCTGGCCTTGAACTGGGCCTGCTGAGTAGGCAGAGGTGCTCCTTTCTGATATCCTCCTGATGTGGAGGAAAGCATCTTCTGAGCTTGGGCTCCTGGCTTCTGCCCTTGCTGAGGTGCGGCATCTCTGCATTGTGGGCAGTCTTTGGCCATATGATTTCTAGCTCCACATAGCAGGCATAATCCTAGCTTCTTTCTGCAATCACTGGCCCAATGTCCTTTCTTGCCACAATATAATACATATATACGTATATATATATGTATATATATATGTATATATATGATATATATATATATTTAAATATATATATGTATTATATTATTATACTATATAAATACAGTATATTATACTATATACATGTATATTACTATATTATATTATATATATGTATATATTTACATATGTATACTATGTATTTATATATGTATATTTACATATATAAATATAACTATGTATATATATATTATACATATAACTATATATGTTATATATATAACTATGTATATATATTATATATATGTATATAATATATATATCTAAATATATATTATGTACTATATAATAATTCACTATGAAAATACACAGTATATATGTATACATATACTATGCATTGTTGGTTTATTTATTTTTCTGCATTTATATTTCTGCACTTATATTATATATATATATATATCTATATATATATATATATATTATCTATATGTATATATATATTAAATCCAGCTGGATAGTACAGTTTATATATATATATTTTAAATTCTTGCAATGTCATTTCAATTTAATATTAAATATACTGTGCTGGATATTACAGCCTATCTATATTTACAGTGGTCACATATAGACCCTGCTACTACTTATATTATATTGCTGAATAATACATATATTTATATACGTATTAAATTTCTGCACTGTCTTTTAAATTTACCTATATATCTATCAGTGGATATACCCTGATTATTATTATTATATATATCTCAGTGGATATACCCTGAATACTTATATTATTATATCAGTGGATATACCCTGAATATATATGTATTTAATTTCTGCCCTGTCATTTCAATTTATTTATATTATTATATATCAGAGGATACACCCTGATAAATACTATATTATTTATAGCAGTGAATATACCCTGCTACTATATATTTATGCCTGCTTTTATCTATTCTTTATATACTATTATACTGTTATATATATTATATCTATATATATACCTACTATATATATATCTATATATATATATGTGTATCTATATATGCTTTATATTATGATATTCACGACCCTGTCTATTTTAACAGAAACCAACTTCAGCACAGTCAGTGACCCCCTGTCACCAGCACCTTCACAACTGACTGTAAAATCAGGGTTCCAACACTATCAGGGAGTAGGCAAGTATACCTTGCCAAGTTATTGTTTAAATTAAATTGTTGATATCTACTTTGTTCTGAAATTCATATACCATGATCACCTGAGACTGCCTTGGGTACAGTCAACTGTTATGTTGACATGATATTACAGACTCACCAACAGCTGAGAGAATATCCTAATATTCTCCTAGACCCTATCACGGAAACACGCAACATGGTTGCATTACATATATGGATGTGAGGTGCGTATTTGATTAGCTACCAGTACGTGTGACCTGCATCACGGATTAGAATAACTCAGGAAATGTACGACTTGACATTTAGTTTCATTGGGATGGGAAAGATAACTAGTGGACGTATGGGACACCCCCTCCAATAATGTTTTATACCTTCGTACCAGTGATGGTCGATTGCAGAGTTCCCTGAGTCGGGGGCATACGACACCTATACTAGCCAGTCGCCACGATTGGTGAATTACGTCAGCGTATGTCTAGCCACACATTCCCATGCGTACTACTGGATCTTTACTTGCATTTTTACTTAGTATGGTTAGCACCCTGTATTTATTTTCTTTATTCAGTATTTACATACATGGCATGTCATTTCCTGTATCTTGTTACGTCCTACTGAGGACCTGGTTCCCTGCCAGATCTAGACGAGGCTTTCTATCCCGCTGTGTATGGGCCTGATCAGGAGGCCAGATGTGCTACTGAGGAGGAGCTCGAGGAGACACCCTCAGAGTAGGCTTGACCCTAGATGCTGCCACCTGGAGATGGAGATGTTTTGCTCAGATAGACGCTACTTAGTCTATCTGATTTTTCTGCGCTATTATCAGTTTTTGTAGTAGGCTTGTATTCTCACCAGTTGTGTACTGTATCAGACTCAGTTTATATATATTCAGTACTTGCTTTTCTGATATTTTTCTGTGGATGAGATAGATTTGATTGTGTTATACTTGTAGTATTTTAGGACAGCGTAGCATATTTCTTTGGGTCCATTCAAAATGGATTAAGCCCTTAGTGACGTGTCAGCTGGCTAGTGACACGTGGCCTAGTTTCTGACATTTTGGAACTGGTGCGTGACACATCTGTTACACGAGTGTAAATCTCATGTAGAACACGAACTTGCGTGACAGGCTGGCCACCTGTACGTATAGGACGTACGATAGGGAATAACTGCTAATAAATTTGTATGCTAGGAGACTTAGCAGTTATTAGAGGTACCATCGTGTTATGGATATGGCATGAATAAAGCATGGGGTGGAAAGAACAAGTAAGGCGTTTGGACTCCTTTGTACTTTCCTTGTGTAACCCGCACGCTCCATTGGAGATGCGTGGTATGATGATCCCTATATTATCTACAGGCGGCCTCTGACGTTCAAAAGATATCATGCTTTTTAGGCCCCTGATTCTTCAAGAGAATCATGCCAATCCCATTTTAGCCAGATAGCCCACGTGTTGGAAAGTTGTTCTCAAAGTTCATTCACATAGATGGTTAGGGGACCCTTGGATGTTTATTTTCAGTACTTTTTTGGCATACTTCTATGTATCATGTTACGTCCCTCTAAGGACCTGGTCCCTTTTCAAGTATAGGCGATCATGACTATTCGCAGGAGCACGGATCAGGACTTACTACTTCATTATCTTTCGAGGAGATCTTTCCTTTGAGCCTCTCTGATCAGTAGATGATGTACTTATTATATTTACTTTTATATTCTAGTTTGGTAGTGGATTTGTCTCTATCCAACTATTAGTTTTTTCTCGACTACTTCATATTTGGTTCATTGACACATTTGATCATTTATTTCTTTATGATTATTTTTGTAGATGAGATTTAGTTATGCTATGTGACTTGTGACAACTATATACGACTTGTGAATTATTGTTCACAATACAGCGTTCGTATGTGTATGGTTTTCATATATTGGAGTCTCTATATACATACAGCTGGCATGCTTACGTATTCCTAGTCCTACGTATTTTGGGACTGGGGTGTGACATGTTTTTGTGGTGGCCCATGCAGGTCGAGTTAGCCGTTTCGGTTACGTAACTGTACCGAACGGGCCTGCACCTAGGATTAGAGTTTTAGGTCTCATCCACATTTGACTATGACTCACCTTCCTTCTAATCCGTTCTATTTAAATAATTGTATCCTGCTTGATTCATGTACTTCCCTAATAGTTCCTTGAGTATAGCCTTCTGCTAGAATATAGGAATCCTTGTTGTTAGGATGATAATTAGGGTAATATTCCTACTAAGAATACAACTAGAATATTAGCACATCACTAAGTTTAGAATACCTAATGAACCCTAGCATCCCTTACTTGTAGATTAATTGACCACTATCCCTTGATATATTTATGAAGGACTTGAGAGTAGTATAGAAACTACTAGGGTTAGTTAGAACTTTGACCATATTGTTTGACCCTAGTATTGAGGAACCAATAGAAATCGAAGGTTGAATATTAGGACTAAACCTAACTTTCATAGTGAGATAGTATTAGAGAACTATAAATTTAGATTCTTGTCTTGATATTAGCAGAACTGGACCTTAGGAAACCAAGAGGAATGAATAGAATATTTTTCTTGATCATACCTCAAACACAGAGATTGGCATTCCACCTTTTTCTTAGGAAACCATGATATTATCAAGAGTTTCTCTATTTAATTTCATATCTTGTTCCTCCGAAACCTTAACACTCGTTATTTGTGCGACAACTAAAATTTTTTCTTCATCTTTCAATTCGTGCCACCTGACCCTTCTGATTGTAGGCCAAGTGATTCCTTTTATGTTAGGATATATAGTTTAGTTGGATTATAGTTATTAATCTTGAATTTTAAAATTATGTGATTAGTAGTTAGAACTTGATAGTTTGAGTTGTTCATTTAGATTATGATTTTATGATCATCCTTTAGTTTCAAATCACGTAATTTGTACCCATATCTCAATACAGGTTATGTCCTCTTTCACTTGAGAGCCAGTAACTTCTCCATTCTTAATATTAATACTTTTGTTCTATAAACACTATGATTAAGACTTAAGATGATATTTACCTATAAAATGCAATAGGATACCTTATTAAGTATAAGATCTTTTACTCGTGTACCCCAACAAGAGTTTCTAATTTATTTACAAGGACAAGTTTATTTTGTAGAATCCCCTTAAGGCAGTTACAGTATTAGTTAATTCTTTTAAGTTGGGTAGTATGTATCACAACCTAGTATCACATAGTCCTTTTGACCCATTAATGAAGTATAATTGAATGACATTAACTATATGCTAGCATAAGACGATAGTGTTTATCCAGACTGTAGAACTTAGAGGCCTATACCCCCATTTGGTCGACTAGAGACATAGACAAGGAGTTAGTATGGCAACTGTAGAGCCATAATACCGAACAAGTCTTATCTTCTTAGTGAATTTGAATTATTTTGTACATTCCCTCATCATAATAATCCAGCGTACTTATATTTTCTGGACTACCTCGACTTATACTGCTATTATAGCCTAGTTTTGCAAGCTTATTCTTTTATCGAGCTTGTTCATGACATATGTGTTATTGAGGGGCCACTCTAATACATATGTCTATTTAGAATCAGTGTATTATGGTCTAATCAACCTTAGTGCGCTTGGTTCGCTCTTCGCATGACTACTTTACATGGATTGAGATATAGTTGACTCAGCTTGTTAGACGAATATACTTGCCCTCTAGAAAGGTCAGAGCATATCATATTAGGTGCATAACAGTTCTGATATAAACATGCGAATAGGATTTTACCAAAATAAGATTTCAATCCACAACTGCCTTGACAACTCTCTTTTTGAATTATTTAATCGCCTTAAACCCCGTACTTGTATTCTATCACCTCCTCCTTGAATTCTTTATTATTATTTTTTGCCTTCACCTATTTCGGAAAGACGAACGCTCGTGCTTGATATAAGTTTGATACACGGAGAGTACTAGATATACCCCATAAGCCAATCATATTACTTTGTGACTATCTTTCGTAATTAAGGGCATATCACCTGTGATATATTTGGTGTTAAAATTTTTGATGGTTGAATAACACGATTAAATAATTTGAGAAATTTTTTCTTAAATGTATAGCTTTATGTGATAGATGGATAAATTCTAAGTTGGGTAGGAGTCGCATTATCAACTTGAGGTCAATATCTTTTAGATTGTGATCAAGTAAGATTAGATTGAGAGATTTAAGTCATTTTAATTTTAAGAATTTTTAGAAGAATGATTAAGATGATGACGATTTAATGAATATTAAAATCTTGAGATTGCGGACCAAATATTTATACTTTGAGCACATGATTTAAATTTTGAATATTGGAGATTGAATCAACGATTTAAATTTTGAGAAAAAAATAGAACTCTAAACATGAACATTGATGGATTGAATTCAAAATTTTATAGTTTGATGATTTAAATTAAAAGTTAAATTTGATTGTTGGATCACTTATTTGAAATGTTGAGGATGGAAATTGAATTTAAAATTTGAAGAGTACAAAATTCTTAAGTTGAGAATAGGAATAAGATTTGATTAGAATTATTTATTATTCAAAATCCAGAGGAGATTATGATAGTTAAAAATTGTGATATAAATTTTGATGTGGGATGTCATATAGATTTGAATTAGATTTGGATGTTAGAAAAAAAATTGAGAAGAGATTACGATTGGTTGAATTTTGATTAAATAATAGTTATTTTAAATTTAAAGTAATTGCGATGAATTTGAATAGATTCTGTTATTTAAATTTTTGGAAGAGATTCCGATTGACTTGCCTTATATACGAACGTGAAGGATTTAGCAAATCATGCCTTATTTTTAATTTCGAGGACGAAATTCTTTTAAGTTAGGTAGATTGTAAACTTTCTTACCCAAAAATATGTATCTTGTATGTATTTATATTTCTTGTATTTGTTTTAGATTATTTTTTAAATCAATTAAAATCCAATAATTTTATTAGGACACTTCACCGTGGTTTGGACATTAATGATGTAGAATAGCCCCAAAATCTGTATCGCCCATCATAGAAAGTATCCTACACATGAGACACTACCTGTTGGATCTTTTCGTGGCACAAAGATTCGATCCTTTGGCATTAGTATGACATTAGTCTAACAACCATATATTATGTGTTAAATATTTAGATAATATATATATAATTTAATTATGGTTATTTTTTTAATTCAACTTTTCTACAATTAGCAACCCATGAATTCTCCATGCCAAGGACAATTTTCCTTTTTGTAAGATTTCATATTATTTACTATTATCCCCTTTTGTTGGATATCCATTTAGTTATTTAATTAGTTAATTAGATAATACAGTTATTTGATTTATATAACTAAATAAATATCTAATTATTAATTATAAATTATTTTCATAAAATATTTTGGGTGTAGTATTTTATTAAAAGCTTTACAAAGTAAAATTTTCTAGAATTTATTTTGTGTGCAAATATTATTTTTGGGATTTTTAACCTCATCTATATATGTAAATATATGTGTTAATAAATATATAGTTAATAATAATAATAATAATAATAATAATAATAATAATAATAATAATAACAAAGGAAAGAAAAAGAAAAAGAAAAAGAAAAAGAAAAAGAAAAAGAAAAAGAAAGAAAAGAAAAGAAAAATAATAATAAAAGAAAAACAAAATAAAATAAAAACCTAAACAAAACCTAACTAACTAACCCCTAAACCTATTCTTATCTACCCAGCAGCGAACCCCCCTGAACCCGCGACCTCCCCCTCTCCCTTCTCTATATATACACATATATATATCGAAACCGAAACCTAAACCCTAACCCTAATCCCCGACCTCGACCTTAGCGCCAAACCCCCCCCCCCCAACGCCGGCGACCTCCGTCGCAACGGCCGGTGACCGCCGCGGCGCAGTCGCGGGCCTCCCGCGCGCAGGCATCAGCAGCAGCAGCGCAGTCCGGACTCCTCTTCTTTCAGGTAATGTATCTCTCTCATCATTGATCATTTTCTCGAGCGGTTTGTCCGTATACGTTCACAACGTAACCCTCTAGAATTTTTCTTCAAGCGGGATGAGTTTTTGTGCCCTTGATTGGTCGAAAAATTGACAGGAAAACGGCCGAAAATCTGACAAAAAATAGTCCAAAATTTCGAACCAAAACCCCCATGTTCATGCCTAATTTTCCACCAACCTGTTTAATATTTTTAAAATATAATTGGAAGGTTTTCTTCTCAATATAACCGAGAATTTTACTGTTCTTCTAGTTTTTATTATTTTATTTTATTTGTTAAATTATTGGCTCTCCAAAATGACCAAAAACTTGGTATTTTAAAACTAAATTTTGTGATACGGAGTGCGTCCCGTCAAACGAGACTGCCTCATCACGTACTAATTGTAGCAAAAGGCGTGTATGGTATATCCTGACGTATGGGCTTTCGCGAAAGTTGATTTGGACGTGTGTGCGCGTCGGAATCAACCCGTATCCGTAAAAAGTCTCTATATCGCGACTTTTGCAAACTACCACCCCACTTTGTGTACGCTCGTCGGAATACGACAAAACTTGCGCCATTGGATTCTTGGTATCACGCTGGTCCTGTGACCCAAGTTTTACGTAATTCTGAGACAGTTGACCGAGGCGCCTATTCGTAGGTCCTACGGTTTGACTTAAAGGGCGAATTTGTGATTGGCTTACCGGAATCTAAAATTGGACATACCATTGAGTTTGTATCGTCGTTTAGAATTTATTTGACTATAATTTATTCTATTTAGAGACCTTTACCTCTGGCACGTAATTCGGTGCAAATTGGTCCCACATGTGAACCCGCTTTGACCTGAAATTACCGTTTTGCCCCTGTGTCCAAATTAGACAAAATGGTAGTATTTTCTAGCTATCTCGTTGATTTTGGAGACTTTGGTGATGTTTATTTCAGCATCCGGAGGCATTCATTCGGATGCCATAGTTTTTGATCCCTTGTGCTTGACGTCTCGACGCTTACACTTCGCAGCTTTCTTGTCAAGCAAGTATACCTTGACATTTTACTGTGATTTACATTCCATATGGTGCATGCATTTTATTTCTGTTATTTAGTTCATATATTTTAACTGATATATAAATTGCGCATCCAAGAATAACTTGGGTGCAACGACGGGGGCATCGTATTTTGTCTTTATTATATATTATTTATGTCGACCTAGTTTTACGAGACCACCACATAATTTGGAGGCATCATTAGGTTTTATTGGTCATGACACATCTGTTACACGAGTGTGAGTCTCATGTAGAACATGGAATTGCGTGACGGGCTGGCCACCTGTACGTATGGGACGTGAGATAGGGAATAACTGCGAATAAATTTGTATGATAGGAGACTTAGAAGTTATTAGAGGTACCATCGTGTCATGGATATGGCATGAATAGAGCATGGGGTAGGAAGAACAATAAGTAAGGCATTTTAGCTCTTTTGCACTTTTCTTGTGCAACCCGCATGCTCCGTCGGAGATGCATGGTATGATGACCCCTATATTATCTACAGGCGGCCTCTGACGTTCAAAAGATGTCATGCTTTTTAGGCCCCTGATTCTCCAAGAGAATTATGTCAATCCCCTTTTAGCTAGATAGCCCACGTGTTGGAAAGTTGTTCTCAAAGTGCATTCACATAGATGGTTAGGCGACCCTTGGATGTTTATTTTTAGTACTTTATTGGCATGCTTCTATGTATCTTTTTACGTCCCTCTGAGGACCTGGTCCCTTTCCAGGTGTAGACGATCATGACTATTCGTAGGAGCACGGATCAGGACTTGCTAATTCATTATCTTTTGAGAAGATCTTTCCTTCGAGCCTCTCTGATCAGTAGATGATCTACTTATTATATTTACTTTTATATTCTAGTTTGGTAGTGGATTTGTCTCCATCCAACTATTAGTTCTTCTCGACTAGTTCATATTTGGTTCATTGACATATTTGATCATTTATTTCTTTATGATTATTTTTGTGGATGAGATTTAGTTATGCCATATGACTTATGACAACTATATACCACTTGTGAATTATTGTTCATAATACAACGCACGTATGTGTATGGTTTCCATATATTGGAGTCTCCATATACATACGGCTGACATGCTTACGTATTCCTAGTCCTACGTATTTTGGAACTGGGGTGTGACATTAGCTTCCCAAGCTACTGTTATTTGCCCATGTTTTACTCCTACTACAACACTCTCCCTTCCAGTTTTGCTACTTTGTTCCCTTATGCTAATACTGCTACTACTCTCTCCTATTTGTTGTACTACCACTACTCCTCATAATGCACAGACCTTATTGTCACCTACAATTGATAGATATCTGGCACTCATGGATACATTACCCCTTATTACCTGGACACTTGCCCTCATAGTTCACTATGGTACCCACATTTTTTCTTACTGCTGCACCTAGATGAAATTGCTGCAGTCCATATTAACTCCTCGAGTCTGCATTCCAGTGTTGAACAATACTCAATTTCTTTCCCCGAGGTCAACTGAAACACCCACCAAAATTTTGGTCTGTACACACCCTACTCCTTCACCAATACCAACTCTATCATCAATACCAACTCTATCACTAACACTAACTCTATTACCAATACCACATACCAATCTCCATCACTAACACCAAACTGATCTGAAGTCATGGACCTAAGCTCCAATTCCCCTAATGTATCAACTGAAGCTCGAACCCCCTCTCAATTGTCTGCTTGTAAACCTGTTGCAATGCATGGTTTCACTCTTTATTGTGCAGGCAAGCGCAAGCTCCTACTGTGTTCTTCTTATTGGCACTACAACCACTACTTAACTTCCATACTGTGCACTCCCTCCCTCAACTTAAACACACAAGCACACACACACACACACACACACACCTTTATACATATATGTAACACTCATAATATGGGTAGACGCACACCTACACACAATATCAAACACTTTATATGCACCAATGAGTTACTTCATGACACACTTAAGATACTCCTTCCAAACATCACCAAACACCACTAAAACTATAAAAACACATCTAAAATAGTCAATAGAGTATAAATAGCACAATAAATATTACATCAAACACTTGGTGGTCTAAGATTATGTTTCCCCCAATTTTGAGACACAAATCAATATTCTACAAGAAAAAAATCATAGATCTAGCAAAATGAGCGCTTCTAACACCTAGATCTAGTCAAATAAAGTAATTTCACATATGTGAGGGTTCCTATAGGTTCAATAGGTGTTCTTAACCATAAATAGAGTGGAAAATAGAGAATTACCTAGGTTTTGAGTGACCTTCTTATAGAACTCTGAATTTGGACATGAGGAAGACAAAGAGGACACGATCCTTACTACTTGGAGTTTTTTTCAAGCTTTCTTTAGCAATGATAAGCTCCTTAGCCTCGTTTTGTGTCACGACCAGCACTCGGTGTAGGGATACGAGCAGTGAACAACGTCCAGCCTATACCGCAGCATCGGCGGTAGAATACAGTTTGGGTAAACTATACTATTTAATAATCAGGATCATCAAGATATATAATGCCACTAATAAAATATGAATACTCAATCACAGAACTATGAGATGGAACAACGCACGAATATGATATAAAGAACAGAAGAGTCAACAAAAATATGACTCACAAGATAGAAGATAATATCCAATGAGTCTCAAATATAATAAAATACTAACTGTCAAAGTAGGAGAAAAATCTAGTACAATATAAGCCTATCTACTAAGCTACTGGTAAAGTGTCGTCTGTCTCAACCGGGATAAGTTCCTCCTTAGCCACAGTCTCTAGCTCTAAACCAACTATGTCCTGAGGCCCGTAGTAAGTGGGATACCACTCCTCATTGTTATTTAGGAAAAATATATCCAGTCAGGAAATGAGCAAAGTACAGCTCTAACAGCAGTTCCAATAAATGATAAAAACTATGTAACAGTAAATAGAGAGCATATATAAGATGAATAGAGCATGGAAGGAATATACAAGAATATGAAAAATACATACAAGAGGTACGAATATTATATATGAAAATAAAGAGAGACAACTATCTAATTGAGTGAGTATTAGTGACAACATATGATCTGCTTGGGTACTGCTCAAGAATCACGGGCCTGATTAATCATACGTGCAGTGTATGAGTAACACTAAACAAGAAAAATAAGAACTGCGGGGTATGATCACATATCTACACTAAATATTCTCCACCCCGACTGGTATAATGGATCCAACCATGCCACGCTATGACACATGATTCCATTAGAAGGGAGCTAATCTTCTTATGAATCGGTGTCCATACATGTACAAGAACAATGGGGCTCACACAAGAAATACCCTAGGAACTACCAGGAATAATATCTAATACGGAATCCAGGAATACCAATCCATGTAACAAAGTGTCAAAGAATCAAGGATATCTACACTAAATACAAGAAACATAAAAGATATCGTAAAAGAAAAATTATCAGAGAATGTACTCGCCTGTAATCCGGTGAACAATATCAAAGGTGTCCGAAATGGTGCCTCGAAGACCTAAATATGGTATATTACATCAATACAAGGTTTTAGAATGAAAACAAGTTAAACTAGTCCAAATCTAGGTCATAAAGCCATTGCTAGGTAAAAATGGTCAAACTAGGTCAAACTAGTCAAACTTAGTCAAACTAGCTATTTCTAGGTTGTATGAGTCCATATTTAGGATATTGGGTCCATACACTATGTATCTAGGCTATACTAGCTATATTAGGATACTAGGATATCAATATTATACCGTATCGTAGGATACATAATATCTTATATATGAAAATACTATACAAAATATACAAATATAAAATTTACTAATACCCCGTTAGTTAAAACTAGTGCTAATGGATACCTTGGCTTCGAGCCAACTTGTTATCACACTATCTAACCCATCTTGACCCATACCTTGGGTCAACTCCAATACCTAGCAATTATCTTGGTAACACAAGGTAATACTAATCTAGCCAACTCTTAGCTAACTAGCTATCTATATATATACCAATATATATGTATATAAACACACCAACTTAAGTATTTAATACTCATAAACTAACCAACTTAGCATGCATCATAACATATATATCCCTAACTTGATACTAGCCAACATACCTCGTTATATATTAACAACTGAAATCAATGTAAATTAACACTACCCTCATACTTGACATCTCATTCTAACAACTATCAGTCATTGCATACTAAGTGATAACTAACTTAATACATACAACTTACCAACAATACCTTACTAACATACTACTACTAACCCCATATAAAACTAACAGTCATCAAACTAGCCTCTCATCTAATACCAAATAGAGATCTAACATACTCTAACAGTTATTATCATTAACATATATATATATATATATATATATATATATATATATATATATATATATATATATATATATAAACTGTCAACCCAACTAATCAACTAACAAACTTCTACTTAATTTTTAACATATATATCTAACTAAACTAGACTAACGATATCAACCCACACTTCCTAATATCAATAACCAACAACACCCCCCCGAACTCTGAGCTGTAGCTGCTCTTATATGCAGCCCTGTTCTGCAGTAGCTGCTGTTGGTACAGCAGTGGTTACAACCCGACTGCTCCCCACTCTTCAGAGTTGAAAAACTTTACCTCAATGCAGCCGATCTGTAAGCCCCCTCTTTTTAGGATATGGGTAATTTGATAATTTATAATTATTTTTATTATTTTGCTTAATTAGATAGATTTAAAGAATTAATTTCTAAAATTATTTTTAATATATATGATACTTTGCCATGGCTTTGATATTTTGAGCAATGTACGACCTTTTTTCTTTTAACAAAATTTATATTACTAATCTTGATTGTATCAAGTATAATTGGGCCATGGATGTTGCATTATTTTGATATCCCCTATGCTTTAAAAATATTGACAACCATTTAGAACCATGGTTACCGTAAAACTGCCTTCATTAGACTAGAACTTGACCCAAACCAAACCAAAACACATGTAGACATGTAGTGCACCCAAATATCCTCATGTAAATATATATTATATATATATTATATTTAAATTAATTTGTTTCTATTTATGGGAGTTCTATTTATAGAAAGTGGTATATGTGTCATCCTAGTTGGCAAATAACTACCTAACAAACTCCCTAACCAACCAACACCCAAACCTTATCAACACACAACCCAATAACCAACCAACCCCTCTCATATTCAGACAGCCTCCCCTTATGGCCGAACCCTATTAGCACTAGGAAACCCCCTCCTATGTTTAAATCTATTTAAAAAGCTCATATATATCAACTTATCACCAAACCCTAACCCTAACCATAACAAATCTCTTTCTCCTAAGTTGGTTGACCCCTCCCCTCTCCCTCACGTATAAGAGAAGCCCCCCCCCCCCACTATCTCTTTCTCTCACAACATCACCCCCTCCTCTCTTCCGAAAGCTCTAATTTTTATCATCCTTCCTCCATCTTTCCATCCAAACACCATTAAACCTCCAAGAATAACTCCATCTTCCCCAAAAATATAACAAGAACCTATTGTCATCATCAAAAATCTATCAAGAAGGGAGTAGCAAGCCAAGCACAAGCAAGGAGGAGTGTTTCTTGGACAAGAAGAAGCACCATTATCCAATCCTCCAAAATTTTCGGTAAATCTTATATCTTTCTTTCTCAAATTCCATGGCATGATCCTTTTAGGTTATGTAAACTTATTGATTTAGAACCCATATTTTGCCATCTTTTTCTCATATTAGAAAATATGATTTTTTTTATGATAGGTTGGTGATAATTCGTTTGTCGGTAGAACTAGTTTGAGACTTTTAATGAGATTACTTGAGGGAATCATTATTAATTTTTAAAACTAAATTAATAGGTGTTTATTTACTGAAAATTATGTATTTTAAAATTATTTTCTATTATTTTAATGTTAAATCTGAACCCTATAATTAAGGGCCACTTGCCTAGGTTTTCGGGTGATTTTGAGGCATTATTTTGCTAGTAAATAGAGGATGATTTGAATAAAATAAAGAAGTAAATATTTTATGAGATTAAATCAGAATATAATATGATATAAAATAATTTTTCATAAATATAAATTATACTAATGGACTGGCAATGTCCCAAACAAGTTTCGGACAAAACTAGTCAACCTAAAGTAGCCATAATATTGAAATATGTTTATTTTGTTAAATCTGGAAATTAATTGTTAAAATGAATATAAATTATATTTAAATTGAGATTATATGATGTATTATGATTTATGTTTATGTCCTTTACTTGGGGACTTAAATTTAAATTTTGGAAGTCAAAAACCAAGAAACTAGGTTTCGATACCCTGTAAAAGTAAAGAAAGTTGTTAGAAATAATAACGGGCTTAGTTGTACATGGCAAAGAATAAAATTATATAAATAAGTTATAATTACGAGAATTATTGATTAAACCCTTAAGAATTTAATTGGTGTTTAGGTCAATTGAATTTTGAAGGAGTGGACGAGGGATCATCGTTACTACCACTGACTGCAGAACCAGGCAAGTGTACCTTGCTAAGATGTTTACAGTTCTAAATTATTTATTTGATATTATTTATGCATTAGATATTATATTTGTGTGTCTTGGTTGATATACTTGTTGAGCCTAGGACCGTTATACGATACTTTGTGTCCGAACACGATTCGGGTACCGAAATCCTCTACAGAGTCGAGTAACGTAGTCAGAGAGTCATATTTACGAACCCATGTTAGTGCAAACATTATTTGCACATCCAACCATAGGACACTGGACATGATATTCATGTGAGAGTCTTTCTCGACTTGTTCGTGGTACTTGGACTCTGGATAGGACTATATGATGCATGATATAGGGATGATTATAGTGACACATAGTGACTAAGACTTGTGCTGATAGTTAGAGGTCATGAGCTTGCGTGTCTTGATTGAGACATGAGGTTACATTGGGTAGGGCGAGTCTTCATCGTGCTCTAGACATATTTTAATTATTACTATTTATTGTGTATTAGGCTTTAGGTTTCCTATACGAAATCTAAGGTATTATATATATATATACAACTTCCTCCTAGTTCCCCTATACAGAGCCTTGAGTGTACTATTAGATTACAGAAGTGTCCCTTGAGATCTTCTATGAGTACCAGACCCGGGTACAAGTCTATACTCTAATTTGTATGTCACATAGTTGGTGACAGTAGTTTACCCTGGATTATGGTTTTATTACATTGTTTACTTCTGGTTTATTATTTTCTTGTACCTTGTTACGTCCCTCTGAGGACCTGGTCCCTTGCCAGTTTTTGCAGCATAGGCGATTATGGAGCCTTTGGAGTTGCTGATGTGTGTTGCTTGCCATGCAAGCATTCATGCCAGGAACTTATATCATTTCTACTGGAGTTATGGTTATTTATTCATTTGTTGATGCAGCCTAGTTTTTTTTATAGACTCATATTTATTTTTTAAGTCTATTTGAGCTTATGTGTTACTGGACGACCGACTTTAGCACATGCAGTTCATCCTTGATATTTTTTCTTTATGTGAATTGTGATATAAATATTTTTAGTATTCTTAGATAGTTACCCTTATTATACAGCTTATACGTATTCGGGTTGGACCCGAGTCTGGTCGAATGCATAGCTGGCATATTACGTATTTCTATACCTAAATATTTTGGGACTGGGGCGTGACATGATCAACCCCCCATTCTCTTCATAGTAACACCAAATCCTTCTTGGCAGTCCACGAATGAACCAAATCAGTCCACACAAAGCTCAAAATAGTGCAATGAAACTTTATATCAATCCACTCTAGCTCAAAACATCCATACACCTAATACACCTATATAAAATGAGTATAAACATAGGTAAAAAGATATATATATATATATATATATATATATATATATATATATATATATATATATATATATATATATATATATATATATATATATATATATATATTAATAACAATACTCAAATAGCTATACATTCGTCTAATTGAAATAGAAAGCAAAATAACAAACATATGGAGTGCATCGCACCCGTATTACACTCAATCTAAGATACGCTTACGATACGGCTCCCAACAATACTAAGCGTATCACAAAGGATACGAGCAAGTCTAGAATCACAAATAGAAGCAACACGAAGTGCTAGCTACTCAACTTCGTGTCCGTGTCAAAATGTGATATGCTCAAACACCCGTGTCGAAGAAAAACTTCCTAAATTAACCCGTATCACCAAATTGCCATGATACGGCCTACACGTATCCAATTGTGGATACGATACTAGTCCGACACAACTGAACAAATATTAATTTGGTCCAATTGATCTATTGACAAACATATGGTGCACTAATCTCGGTTTTCCTCCAAGTTGGGCACAAAACACACTATAACTTCCAAAATAGGGATCCCTAGTAGTCAATTCTTCTTCCTATAGGTAGCCCTAGTATATGAGAGGGTTCTTAATGATTAAACTACAGATTTAAAGTCTAATTAGAAGAAAAATTCTGAAATATACCTATTGGGAGATGGATTCCCAATGCAAGTCTCCAATTTGATGCAAAGAACCCTTAAGTTGTGCATTCTTCACCTCCTTGTAGATTCTTGCCTTCTTCTTGCTCCAATAGCCTCCAATGGTGAGTAGAAAAGGAATTAGAAGAGAATTTGGATAGAAATTTGTGCAGGAAAGAGGGAATTTAGGAAGATAATTTCTAGATCTAAATTTGGAATGAATGAAATGAAAAGAGAGAGAGAGAGAGAGAGAGAGAGAGAGAGAGAGAGGCTCTCTCTACCCATATGGTCGGCCGCTTTTCTTTAGATGCAAGCAAGTGTAAAATGACTACAAGGTCCTTATTGGCTTGTCATGAAGAAAATAATTAAGGAAGGAATATTCTATTCCTAATGGTTTAACTAATTAAATCATTAACTTAATGAATTGGGCTTGTTGTTGGGCTCAAGTCTAACTAAAATAAATGTTGGTCCAAGGGTCAATTCTAAACTAGTTAGGTCAACTAACACAAGTCCAAAATATAATGTAACATCTATCAATAAATAAATAGTACTATAAATAAATATACAATATGCACAAAAATTAATTAATTATGAAATGACCAAAATACCCCTAGTCAGAAAATGTGGAAGCGATATTGGGAAATGAAAATGAGAGCGATAAGATTGATTATGATTTTCTTCTAGATTTAGGGATGAACTAATTTGGAAAGCAAATGAGGCTATAATTGAATAATAAAGGCTTATATAGGCTTCCTTTTAGGGTTAGGGTTAAGTTTAGGAATAGTTGAATTGACTCAAAGGCCCTTGTCATTCTCCCATGAATAGGATCAACAAATCCTATAGAAAGCATATTCTATTCTTGAGTCTAAATAGTTTTAATAGGTATAATCTAGTCATGACTAACTAATGACTCAAGTAAAATAGTCTAAACTCAATAACTAATGTATTCACCTAAACTAATGAGTCAAACCCTGACTAATTATTTAATTGAATCAATGGGTCAAGTCAAGTCTAGTTAGGTCCACTAGTGTCAAGTCTAATTAAAATAGACTAATCAACTAACCAATAATAATATTACTCACAATATATATAACATGCACATTATATATAAATAAAATATACACAATATTTATAATAATACAAAATAACAAAAATATTCCTATTCTGAAAATGTGGTAGTGATAGTGGAGCAACCCCATTGGCAGCCCCTTTTTGCATGGTCCCACCGAGGTTGACTTGTCAATGGGGTTGCGCTATGTGGCGGGCAAATAAGAAGCATCCACTACACAAAGTTATGACACTATCATTATTAAAACAAAGAAATATTTTACAAATGCCCCCAATCAAATTAAAGAAGCTAGCATATACCTTCACATTTTTTTAAATCTACCAAATGCTTACATTTTTTGCAAAACAATGGAAAAAAAACTAGTTGAATTAGTGAGGGTATACCTTAAATTTTTAATTATTCCATATAGAGGACTAGGGATATTTGGTAGTTTTTAAAAAGAGTGGAGTATATGCTAGTTTCAATAATTTGAGTGAGGATATTTGCTAAAATATCTCTAAAACAAATAAGAAATTTCAAACAGAGAATGCAAACACCAATTTTTGATAGCCTAATGAGCAAATGAAGGGACCGATATGGCATCCCATAGGCTCCATATACATTTTGAGGAATGAGAGAGATGATCCAAAATTTCAGTTATGAACATCCTTAGGAGGCTGTGGCAAGGGTTATATTTCAAAGCTGCTCCTTTACAAAATATAGAGCAGTCTAGGTAATCCAAATGAAGAAGCAAACATAGTAGCAATACATGTAACCGCTGATCACACACGAAATCTTTGTCACAAAAAGCATATATTATAACTACTAAAATAAAGGAAATTAGCGACGCAAAAAAGCGACGTTATGTCCAAAAATATGTCGCTATGTGTAGCAACATATTTAGCGACATCTATGATGATCACATAACCGATGGTCGCTAATTAATAAACGTCGCTAAACATCGCTCTTGCAGTTGATTAACGACGCATAATATGTCGTTATATTTCTCAGATTCAAGATGATATTGACATCAAAGTAGGAGTAATATTGATTTAGCGATAGATAATTGTTCCATTAAATGAGTTTGTGTAAAACTTTGTATTTAAAGAACGAATAAGAGTACAAAGAATCCTAAACCGAATTGTCTAAGTATAATATTTTGTTCTGGGGTGTGGCAATGGACAATGAGTGTTATGGCGGCTCCTTTACTTTGTTGACTGTCCGAAGTAAGGAGAAGAAGCTTATGCTCTTTCTTTGCTTGGCTCTGTATTCTCTCTATTCCTCCTCCCCCTCTCTGTCCGTCTCTCCTTTTTTTGTCTTTTCTTTCATTTTTTTCTGGGCAGGCCGCCCGGGTATATATAGTCATCCTTGGGCGCACATATATTTTGGGTCACATGGATGCTAGAGGTTGCCACGTGTACCTTCTTAACAAGATACAACTGTAACCGTGAGCAGGCCAAGTTGACACATGGGCGCTTGTTGAGATTTTCTGTTGCTGAAGATCTGGGCAGTTCTCGTACTTTGTGTGCATGACTCGGTCAGATTTGATATGTGACCCGCACTTGGTTGGAGAGAGCTGCTTCAGTTGTAACGATAAGACTTGGTCTTCATGAAGTCTGGGACGCCTTTGGCCCGAGCGCATGGGACGCTTGGATTCAGGGAAGCATGGGGCCCGAGATACTTGGAACGCATGGAGTCCGGGATACATGGGGCCAGAGACGCATAGAACGCATGGAGTCTGGGATGCATGAGGCCAGAGACGCTTGTAACGCATAAAATCTGGGACGCATAAGGCCCTTGTTGTGCTGTCCATGTGGCGTTGTACCCTATCGAGAGTGAAGTTCCGTCCTGACATGAGACCTCTTTCGTTTAGTCTGTTCACATCTTTTAAGGAAATTAGAAAGGTCCTTTTTGTCAGGATTTTGTATCAGAGATGATCTTGTTGCCAGGATGTCATGTCAAGTCTATCTGTGGCCTAAATCTGCTTCAGCCGAATGGGATGCCTGGATATAGCCTTAATGGGCCACAGGGTAACTCTGTGGCCTAATTTGAGCCTTCTTTTGGGGGCGCTTGGCTGTTGGACGCAAGGACGCGTGCTGCCAAGCTTACAATTTTAAGACTTGGCTCAACTATTTTTGGAAGCTTAACCGCCTTCATGAAGACTTCTCAGAAGACAAACCGTCGGATTCGCCCTTTCTAGGTTAATCATTACAATTATTGTCGTCATGCGAACCGTCGCTCCCTTTTATAAATACCACTGTCGTGGTCCATCGTGTTCCACTTCATGAAATATGTCGTCCAAGGGAGATTCTAGTTGGGAACCCTGGCCTCCTGCCTCACTTCCTCTTCGTCTGCTCCTTGCTACATCCCAGTGCTTGGGTATCGGAGGGTCTGGACTTTGAGTGTCTCATGAGGGACGAGCTTTCGCTTCTCCGCTGGCTGTCGTGGCATTTCTACCTGGACGGAGGGCACAAGACGAGGGTGAGTTGTCTGCTGTTGAGAGCTTTCTTTCCTTACTGGGGTTGACTTTGGAAGCTCTTACTTGGCCTCTAGGGTCCACTCCGGACTTCGCCCTGCTTCCCCTAACTCCAAAGGAGAGGGAGATGTTGGAATAGAGGAAAGGAATGTATTGCCAGTTTCATCATGAGGGCATACTTTCGCTCCAGGATGTCATGGCTGTGCTTCGTGAGGCTCGCGGCTCATCTGACTGATCGTGTCTTCCTCTTTTTGTTTTTATTTTGTATTGGCCTTGATGGTACATTTTGTAATGCTCCTTTTGCAAATAAACTTTTTTTTAGTTTGTTTTGATCAATATTTCTTTTATGCGGCCCATGTACTCTTGAGGATGATCATGCCGCATATGTCACGACCCGCACCCGTTGTAGGGGCACGAGTATGTGGGTATATCCAGCCTACGCCACAGTATCGGTGGTAAAACACTGTTTGGATGAACTATCTATCTAGCAATCAAGATATAATAATACCATCAATTTAATATAAATACTCAATCACAGATCTATAAGATGGAATAATCGAACGAATATGATAAAAGAATTGAAGAGACAAAATACAGCTCATAAGACAAATATAATGAGTCATAAAAAGAAATACTAATAATAATGCTGGAGACAAATCTAGTACAAAAAGATCTATCTATTGAGCTACGAGTCCTGGGTCGTCCGTCTCAATCGGGATGAGACCCTCCTGAGCCAAAGTCTCTGGCTCTAAGCCAACTACGTCCTGAGAGCCGTAGTGAGTGGGTTACCACTCCTCAGTGTCATCTGGGAAAAATATATTCAGTCCGGAAAGGAGCAAAGTACATCTCTAACAGCAGTTCTATTAAATGATATAAACTATCTAATAGTAAATAGAGTGAATATATAAGATGCAATAAACAGGTACAAGAGTTATGCAATATAAGAATATAGGAAATAAATACAAGAATGAGCATCATCGGAATAAAGAAGAAATACTACTACTAAGTGAGTGAGTACTAGCTTTAACATGTGATCGGCTTGGGAACTTGTAAAAGGATTATGGCCTGGTAAATCATACATGCGGTGTATGATTAACACTATTCAAGGAACAAGACATGCACAAGAAGGATATGATTTACATATCTACACTAACACTCCCCACCCCCGACTGGTATAGTATATCCAACCATGGTACGTTATGACACGGGATTCTCTTGGTAGGTAGCAAGTCTCCCCAAGAATCAATGTCTGTACATGTACAAGAAGAACAAGGAACAAGGCTTGCACAAGGTACACCATAAATACCAAGGAAAAACATCTCATGACAAGATCTGGATATACTAATTCGTGTAACCATTGTGTCAAGAAATCAAGGATATCCACACTAAATATAAGAGACGTAGAGGATATCATGAATAAGAAACTATTAGAGAATGTGCTTACCTGAAATCTGGTAAACAATATCAAAGATGTCCGGTACGGTGGCTAAGAAACCTAAATATGGAATATTACATCAATACAAAATTTTAGAATAAAAATAAGTTAAACTAGTCAAATTCTAGGTCATAAAGCTATTTCTAAGTCAAAATAGTCAAACTAGGTCAACTTTAGGTCAAACTAATCAAACTTGGTCAAACTAGTTATTTCTAGGTTGTATGAGTCCATCTCTAGGATACTGGGTCCATACGCTATATAACTAGGCCATACTAGCTATACTAGGATACTAGGATACCAACAAGATATCGTATCATAAGATACGCAAGTTATTACATATGAAAATACTATAATATATATATACAAGACAAAATATATAGTACTCCTAGCTAAACTAATGCTAAGTGGATACCTTAGTTTTGAACCAAAAGCTGTATCACACCACCTACACACCCATCTTGATACACAAACCCAATACCTTGAGTATAAACCAATACCTCGACATTACCTTGGTCTCACAAGGTAATTCAATATCTAACATATAACTAACTACCCATACATCTCACTATACACTAATATGCATTTAAACTTATAACAATACTATATTAAACTAACATACTAACATACCCCTTGATATTTAATATCCGTACCCAAGATACCTCAACTCTCATTACCTTGGTGTAACTCAAGGTAATCTAGAAATAATACTAACCAATGTTAACTAGTGCTTATATATATATATATATATATATATATATATATATATATATATATCATATAAAATTTAATATCTATAACCAAGGTAAATTGAATTAAAATGTAATAAACAAACACGTGGAGTGCACCGCACCAGTATCACACTAGATCTATGATACGCTTGCGATACGGCTCCACCACACCACCAAACGTATTCCGAAGGACACGAGCAAGTCTAAAATCATAATTATGAACAACACGAAAAGCTAGCTGCTCAACTACGTGCCTGTGTCAAAATGTGACTTGCTCAAACCCCCGTGTCGGAAGAAAACTCCCAAATCAACCCGTATCTCCAAATTTTCGGAATATGGCCTACACGTATCCAATTATGGACACGACACTAGTCACACACAACCAAACATGTCAATTTGGTCTAATTGACCTATTAACAAATATAAGATGTGTCAATCTCGAAATTTCTCCAAAATTGACACAAAATACCACATAACTTTCTTCATAGGTCTCCTATTAACCTAATTCCAATTCCTATGGGTAGCCTTAGTACATGGGAGGGTTACTAATAATTAAATTATAGATTTAGAGTCTAAATTATAGATTTAGAGTCTAATTAGAGGGAAAAAATTGAAATGTACCTATTGGAAGATGGATTCCCAATTAAAATTCCAAATTGAGTGTCAAGAGCCTTCAACTTGTAGATCCTTGCTCCTCCTTGTAGATCCTTGCTTCCTCCTTATAGATTCTTACTTCCTCCTTGTTTAATAGCCTCCAATGATGATTAGGGAAGGAATTGGAAAGAAATTTGGGTAGAATTTGATGTAGGAATGAAGAAATTTGGAAGAAAGAAATTCTAGATCTAGATTTGAAATAAAAAAATGAAGAGAGAGAGTCTCCCTCCATTCTCTACTAGGCCGACCACTACCCCATCCTCCAAGATACTATGAAATATCCATAATACCCCTTGGGGCTTGTCATGAAAAAATTAATTAAGGAAGAAAGGTTCTAGTCTAATTGGTTTAACTAATTAATCATCCTCCTAATGATTGGGCTTATTATTGGGCTCAATTCTAACTAGAATTAAATTTTGGTCCGTGGATCTAATCTAAACTAGTTAGGTCCACTAACACAAGTATAAAATCACATACCAACATCTAACAATAAATAAATAATATAATAAATAAATATACAACATACATAATATTTAATTAATTATAAAATGACTAAAATACCCTTTCCTAGAAAATATGGTAGTGACAAGTCTACCCCCCTTACAATAATTTTTTCTCAAAATTCAAAGATGAAACTACCCCTAGAAATTAACATAGAACATAATTCGGAAAGAATATACCTCAAGGTACAAGGGAATAACGCTCTCACATTTCATCATCTCTCTTCCCGATAGACTCACCCGGAGAGTGTTGCCTCCATGCGACGCATACCAAGGGAATGTTCTGGTTCCTCAGTAACTTATCTGTCCGATCCAGAATCTCAACTGGCTGCTCTAGATAGCTAAGAGTAGGGTCCACGTCTATCTCCTAGTGATCCAACATGTGACTAGGATCCGCCAAGTACTGTCTCAACAATGACACGTGAAACATGTTGTGCACTCCCTCTAATACAAGTGGCAAGTCTAGTATGTAAGCAACTGTACCGACCCTCTCGAGAATAGTGAAGGGTCCGATGAATCATGGACTAAGCTTTCTGCCTCCACCAAAATGAATCATGCCTCGTATCAGAGAAATCCTTAGAAACATCAAACCACCAACCTAGAAAAAAAATACAACCTTAAGAAATTAATCTATAACAAACAACCAATATCAAGCACAAAACAAAAATCTAAAACTATACCTTAAACTTTAAAGGTCTCCAGTGGCTATCGATCCAATGCCGCTATCTGTCCTACGCCACTCGAAGTCTGTCTCTGATCAGCTTAAGTTTCTCCGCTGCATCCACAACCATCTCTGGCCCTAGCAAAGATCTCTCTCCAACATCGTCACATGACAAGGGAGTACGACATCTCCGACCGTACAGAGCCTCAAATGGTGACATCTCTATACTGACCTGGTAGCTGTTGTTGTAAGCAAGCCTACCAAATAGAGATGGTCCTTCCAAGATCTCTCAAAATCTAGTACACAGGTGCACAACATATCCTCGAGAGTTTGAATGGTCCTTTCTAACTGCTCATCCGTCTGGGGGTGATATACAGTACTGAACTTGAGCTGGGTGCCAAACTCGTCTACAAACTCCTCCAGAAATAAGAAGTGAAACGACTATCCCGATCCGAGACTATGCTGATGGGAACCCCATGTATCCTGACGATCTGCCTCATATTCCTCTCTGCCAGCTTCTCCATAGACAAACCCATCTTGAAAGGCAAAAAGTGGGCTGACTTGGTCAACCTATCAACGATAACCCAAATCGCGTCTTTTCCTCCTAGAGATCGTGGAAGTCCGGACGCAAAATCTATAGTAATGTGCTCCCACTTTCACTTTGGAATGGGTAATGGCTGAAGTAAACCACCTGGCCTCTGCCACTCGGCTTTTACTTGCTGGCACACTAAGCATCTGGATACAAACTGTGCCACTTTCCTCTTCATGCCATACCACCACATACTCTCTTACATATCCTGAGACATCTTGTTGGCACCTAGATGCATGGAATACTGGAAGCGATGCGCTTTCTATAATACCTTCTCATGCAGCTCCCTACTAGACACACATAATCTAACACCATGCCGCAAAGAACCATCCTCAGCAATGGTAAAATCATCCTCCAATCCTGCTCTCACCTGAACTTTGATGTTCCTCAAAGATACATCCTCATGCTGGGCTGCCTTGATCTTGTCCATCAACTCTGAGTGTATCTGCAACCCCCATATCTACATAGTAAAACCAGAAGCTATCACCTCAATGCCCAATCTCTCAAAGTCCTCCAACAAATACCGATCCGGGTTCAAAAACATAGCTACCGGATACCTTCTCAAGGCATCGACAACTACATTGCCTTTCCCAGGATGATACTGCAAAGATATATCAAAATCCTTCATCAGTTCCAGCCAATGATGCTGCCTCATGTTCAACTCCTTCTGAGTGAAAACGTACTTTAAGCTCTTGTGGTCTGTGAAGATCTCCACACGTTCTTCGTATAAATAGTATTTCCATAACTTTAAGGCAAAGATGACTGCTGCCAACTCCAAATCATGGGTAGGATAGTTTTTCTCATGAGGACGCAATTACCTAGATACATAAACAATCACTTTTCCATTTTGCTGAAGAACATAACCCAGCCCTTTCCCCGATGCATCACTATAGAAAGTGAAACCTCCAGACTCTGATGGCAACGTTAAAATAGGAGCAAATGTCAACCTCGTCTTTAATTTCTAAAAAGCAATCGGGCACTCCTGTCTAAACAAACTCTGTATCTTTCCTGGTGAGTCTAGTCATCGGCTCGGCAATCCTTGAAAAATCTTGCACGAACTTCCTGTAGTAGCCTGCTAGACCCAAGAAACTTTTAATCTCTACCACTGAACTTGTGGTCTTCCAAGACTCACTGCTGCGATCTTCTTCGGATCCACTAAAATTCTATTACCAGTCACAATATGTCCTTAGAACTCCACATTGTCCAGGAATAACTCACAATAGGACAGCTTCCCATACAACTTCTCCTTCCTCAGCACATCCAACACAATCCACAAATGCTTCTCGTGCTCCTCCGGTGTCTTCGGGTATATGAGTATGTCATCGATGGACACCACCACAAACTTGTCAAGATACTGGTGGAATACCTTGTTTATCAAATTCATAAATACCGCCGGGGCATTAGTCAACCCAAACGGCATCACCATGAAATCATACTGGCCATACCGAGTCCTAAAAGTAGTCTTCGGAATGTCCTCCAGCTTCACTTTTACCTGGTGGTATTCTGATCTCAAGTCTATCTTGGAAAATACCTTGGCGCCATTTAACTGATCGAACATGTCATAAATCCATGGAAACGGGTATTTATACTTGATAGTAAGATTATTCAATGCCCTGTAATCGATGCACATGCGCACTGATCCATCCTTCTTCGGTACAAACAATACCGGGGCTCCCTACGATGAAGAATTGGATATGATAAACCCCTTATCCTGCAATTCACCATTTGCTTCTTCAGTTCGACCATCTCACTGTTGTTCACTCTATAGATATATTGTGAAATTGGTTCTTCACCTGGCATCAAGTCTATAGAGAATTCAATATCTCAATCTGGCGACAATCCTGCCAATTCCTCAGGAAACACATCCAAGAAATTTGCTATCAAAGGATGCGATAACTCCTTGTCTTCCACCAAAGCTCCACAGATAATGCCTTCTCTCTACTCTATAGCTCCTCTAGCAAACTCAAACTATGGCTCTCCTGGCGGACTAAACAAAACTCTACCTCCTCTGCAATCTATACTAGCATGGTGCCTTCTCAACCAATCTATCCCGAGTACAATATTGTAGCTCAGAAGTGTCATTACAAGTAGACACGCACTCAGCTCCCGCCCTTCCAGAGTAACTCTTCGAACCTTGCAAATATTACTAACCAGGATAATGCCTCCCCAGGTCATGAACTTGCAAGTCCTAAGTAAAGACTAAGCTACCAAATGATGCTTCAGAGCAAAAGAAACATAGACAAAACTATAGAAAGCACCACTATCAAATAAAGCTAAAGCTGGAATGGAATAAAAAAGAACAGAACCTGCGATGACATCTCCAGTGGGCTCAGCCACCTCGACCATCATAGCAAACGCTCGTCCCAGATGTGCACCTCCCTGATGCTGATGCTGGGCATAACGCTACTGCTGGGTCGGAAGTGGCATACCCCTCGGCTGTACTACAGGTGGCCTCGCCTATGTCCTCGGAACTGGAGCTGCTTCCTGAACTGCACGACGAGGGTTGGAAGAAAAATCCCTCAGCTGATGCCCCTCTGCACCAAAATAAAAACAAACTCCCAACCTCTTCCAGCAAACTTTCCAGATGTGGCCGGTCTTTTTATAGTAGTGGAAGGAAGCTTGTTGTGACTGTCTCTACTGTTGTGGTGCTTGGTGAAACGGTATCCTAACTGGAGTTTGGTGTTGTTGCAACTGCTGAAATAGCCTGGACTGGAAATAATGATGCTTAGCAGTCCCTGCACTGCTACTAGCCCCCAGAAAAGAATAGCTCTCTCTCTCTCTCTTGGGTTTCAAGTCCAACTCCCGCTCAACCTTGCATGCCTCCGGAAGTATCTCTGAATATGTCTCATAGAAAGACGGAATGAGGATCTTCACTTCCCAGTTCAGATCCTCGCTGAAGCGGATAGCTCGAACCTCTGGCTCTCTTACTAAATACTCCGCAAATTGGCTCAGCCTACTGAACTCTACGGCATACTCCTCCACGGACATGCTCCCCTGAGTAAGGCCCTCAAATAGCCTCCCCAAGTCTAATTTGTCCGTCCGAGCAAAGAACTTCATCTTGAAGAGGTCCTTGAATACCTGCCAAGATCGCCCTACATCAGCAAGAAGTGGATCATTCCCGAACCAAGTGCGGGCAATGTCGAACAGCTAAAGTCCTACTACCTCAATCTTCATATCCTCAGCAAGACGAGATACCCTCATGAGATGCTCAATATCCTCGAGCCAATAATCAACGTAGACGATGCCCTCAGTCCCTTTGAAGACCCGAGGTTCCAGCTTCTTAAAGTCCTGAATATTATCCTGCCAAAGCTGGGCAACCTACGGAGCAACCTGCTGCTGGACCGAAGCTTATCTCGCTACTACAACAAGGGCAAGCTGATGAGCACTCTCAATACCCTGCCGTAACACGTTGGTCTTCCTCTGGTGAGCCTGTGATTGGGCCCTCTCAATATCCCATAAAATAATACGAACACCTGAGTCGCATCTGTCGGCAGGAAAGATGGAGGTGAAAGTCCCTAAGACACAGTCGGAACAGTCCTCTGAACTGGAGGTGGACCCCCGAACGCAGCTGATACGCCAATCACCGGAGAAGTGACTGGTACAGGTCCTCGGGAAGTCGCAGATCTCTCAGAAATTGCTCTTCTCTGCTGTGATCGAGTCTTAGGCGGCATCCTGAGGCAAAGCAAAAGGAAAGAATCAATATGGTACATGATATAATGCATTCAAAGAAGGACAGTTAAAGATCAAATATCAATATCAAGAAAGAAAAATTAAAATAAATAATAGAGTTTTTTCTAGATGTGATTGAGTATTCTCAGCCTATAGCCTATATCATATATCCTGGAACAGGCTTGTAATAGCACTCAAATCAGAGCACCACTACGAATCGCACTAAGTGCGACCTCGAAGACCTGTATGGGCCACCACTAAAAATATGTCACGACCTGTACCCGTTGTAGGGGCACGAGTACGTAGGTACGTCCTGCCTACTCTGCAGCATTAGCGGTAGAACGATGTTTATGTGAACTATCTATCTAGCAATCAAGATATAATAATGCCACCAATGTAATATGAATACTCCATCGCTGATATATAAGATGGAACAATCGCACGAATATGATAAAAGAACTGAAGAGACAAGGATTATGGCCTAAGTGAATGAGTACCAACTTCAACATATGATCGGCTTGGGAACTTGCACAAGGATTATGGCCTGGTTAATCATACATGCGGTGTATGATTAACACTATTCAAGGAACAAGACATGCACAAGGAGGATATGATTATATATCTACACTAACACTCCCCGCCCCCGACTGGTATAGTAGATCCAACCATGGTACGTTATGACACGGGAATCTCTGGATAGGTAGCAAGTCTCCCCAATAATCAATGTCTGTACATGTACAAGAAGAACAAGGAATAAGGCTTGCACAAAGTACACCATAAATACCAAGGAATAATATCCCATGACGAGATCCGGATATACCAATCTGTGTAACCATCATGCCAAGTAATAGAGAATATCTACACTAAATACAAGAGACAGAGAGGATATCATGAATCAAAAATTATCAGAGAATATACTTGCCTGAAATCCGGTAAACAGTATCAAAGATGTCCGGTACGATGCCACGGAGACCTAAATATGGAATATTATATCAATACAAGGTTTTGGAATAAAAATAAGTTAAACTAGTCAAATTATAGGTCATAAAGCCATTTCTAAGTCAAAATAGTCAAACTAGGTCAACTCTAGGTCAAAGTAGTCAAACTAGTTATTTCTAGGTTGTATGAGTCCATCTCTAGGATATTGGGTCCATACGCTATGTAACTAGGCCATACTAGCTATACTAGTATACTAGAATAACAACAAGATATCGTATCATAAGATACGCAAGTAATTATATTTGAAAATACTACAATATATATATACAAGACAAAATATATAGTACTCCTAGCTAAACTAATGCTAAGTGGATACCTTGGCTTTGAACCAAAAGCGGTATCACACCACCTACATACCCATCTTGATATACAAATCCAATACCATGAGTATAAACCAATACCTTGACATTACCTTGGTATCACAAGGTAATTCCATATCTAATATATAACTAACTACCCATACATCTCACTATACACAAATATACATTTAAACTTATATCAATACTATACTAAACTAACATACTAACATACCCCTTGATATTTAATACCCGTACCCAATATACCTCAACTCTCATTACCTTGGTGTAACTCAAGGTAATCTAAAAATAATACTAACCAATATTAACTAGTGCTTATATATGTATATATAAGCTTATATATATATATATACTTAACTTACTAATAATATATAAAATAAATAACTAATTATCAAGATAACTAACTTAGCTTATTAACTAGCTTATCTTAGCTTATCAATAACTTATCCCTAACTTACACTATAATGACTCAAACTACTGAAGCTTATCGCTACTACTGCTGCTTATCACTGTTGTTGCAGCTTATCGCTTCTGCTTCTTATCGTTTCTGCTGCTGCTGCATCTGCTTACTTCTTCTATTGCTAATGTTGAAGTTTACTGCTTCTACCGCTGCTGCTTCAGCTTGCTGCTTCTGCTGCTGCTGCTTCATCTTGCTGCTTCAACTGCTGCTTTTGCTGCTGCTATGGCTTGCTGCTTCTGCTGCTGCTTTTGCAGCTTCTGCTTCTCACTGCTTTTGCTGCTATTTATTGGCTACTGCTTATTGCTTATGTCACGACCCACACCCAAAAAATCGGGCATGAGTCGTGGGTCCGTCCAGCCTACGCCGCAGCATCGGCGGTAGAATGCTGTCTAGGTCTACTATCTAGCTAACAATCTCACACAATAATATATATACCTATCAAGATCTCAACTCCAAACGGAGGAACAATATGATAAAGATAACACAAGTACTCAATCACGATCTAAGCACGATAAGATAACAAGGAAGTCTAACAACTACAAAGTCTACACAACAACTACTACTAAAAAACAATAATAATAATAATAATAATAATAATAATAATACAATAATATCCTGAAATCAAATACAATACAAAGTCTCAAACCAAAAGTCGGGGACAAATCCGGTACCAAAAGCTAATAAAGACAACTGAGGTCCTAGTGATCCCGGCTACCAACCCGAAAATTACTCCTGAACTAGGGGGTCCCTGTCTGCACCAACGACAGGCTGAGTTCCATAAAACGTCGGACACCAATCTTCCAGATCCTCTGAAAAAATATATCCAGTCAGGATTGGAGCAAGTACACCTCTAACAGCAGTTCCAGTTAAATATTAAAAACTATAAAGCAGTTGTAGCAAGTAGCACAAGGTGAAGAAAATAAAGTATAGACAAGGAAATATATATATATATATATATATATATATATATATATATATATATATATATATATATATATATATATCAACTAGTGCATAAAGGTAAAGATGCATGAAAATCAGAAGCAAGATAGTAATGACTGCAAGATACAAGAAATCTAAACTAAGATCAAGTATGTGCACAATAACGTGAAGTGAGTCCAGCAAGAATAAATATAATGAGTCCAGTCCAGAAAGAATAAGTGAGACCAGTCAAGAAGTGCAAGAGAGTCGAGACTAGAAAGAATGAACTCGTGTCTCTGAATACCTGTTTCGACATATAAACGACTAGGGATAAGTACGGCTTACCGTACACTGGGTGTGCGGCTGCTATCATTCCAGATTAGACAAGAGGGGGTGATTCCAGTGATTCCAGTTGGGAATATTTACATGTCTACTCGAGTATTTCCCCGTCCCGACTAGTACAAGTGAATCCAAGACCCGACACGTAAATCAAGTATGAGTCCAGCCAGAAATATGAGTGATGCCTGTAGTGAGTCCTGATGTGATGCTAGTAGGTGATTCCAGAAATAGAGGCCAGAAACATAAAATATACGTGTCGCAAGTAAATAAATCCAGAAATACTAGTCCGTGTCATGCCAGAAAAATCAGATAATACTATACTAGAAGCTGAATCATAATAATTATCAGATAATAAAAACTATCAGAAAATGTACGCGTCTGACGTCCTGAGCAACTAGCGATCCGAACTGGCATCACAAGTACCTATTACGAAAAGCAAGGTTAAACAGGGTTCTAAAGGGTTAAATAGATATAAAATAACTAAAAACAAGGTTCTAGGGTTGTTCTAGGTCAAACGGGTCAAACCGGTGAAATCTGGGTCGAAAAGTCAACTCGGGGTCTAAAAAGTCAACTCTTGGCCGAAACTAGGTCAAATATTGACTTTGGCGGTCAACCGGGTCAATTATGGTCAACTCTAGGTCAAACTAGAGTGCCCCTAAAATTCTAGGTCAAAACTAGCTCATTAAGCTAGTAAACCCATAAACTTGACTCCTTGAGATACCGGGATACCCTCAGTATCCGATATCTCAACCTACGCGATATACCCCGCCTATACCCACTAACATATATATTAGCACATATATATATATATATATATATATATATATATATATATATATATATATATATATATATATAAACCAACTCTAACCTCATTCCTAGGCATAAGCCCAATACCTCGCCCCGATGCCTAATACCTTGAGTATCTCAAGGTATTGAGATACTCAAGCCTTACCCTCTCTAACACTAACTAACTAGCTAACTATCTATATATATACTTATATATATACTACTATATGTAAATATCAATATATATATATATATCTATATATATACCCTAGTGTTTAGGCTATACCCTGATATCTCATCTGCGATACCTCACTACCCTCAATACCTTGGTATCTCAAGGTATTGAGATACCTCGCCTAACCCTTTATAACTCTAACTAACTAGCTAACTATTTATATGTAAATACTACCATATACTACTATATATATAACATATATCTAACTATAACTATAACTATATATATATATATATATATATATATATATATATATATAAAACCTAGTGTATAGGCAAAATACCTCATCTCCGATACCCATCTTACCTTCGATACCTTGATATCTCAAGGTATCGAGATACCTTACCTACCCATCTCAACTCACTAACTAGCTAGCTAGCTATACCTATATGTATATATCTATCTATCTATCTATGTAATCCATATATATATATATATATATATACATACATATACATATCTCTTTATATATATATATATATATATATATATATATATATATATATATATATATATATATATACTTATATCTATCTATATACATATATATACATCTATACATATATATATATATATATATATATATATATATATATATATATATATAAGGGGGGGGGACTAGGTGCTGCTGCTGATACTGCGTACTGCTGCTGCGGCCTGTTGCCGCTGCTGCTGCTGCTCTTCTAATCTCTACTGCTGCTCTCTACCCTCTCTCCCTCTATCACTCTATCTCACTCTCCCTCTAACTCTCTTCTCAATCTCTCTCGCTCTAGCTCTCTATCTCAATCTCTCTCGCTCTAACTCTCTATCTCAATCTCACTCGCTCTAGCTCTCTATCTCACCCTCTCTCGACACACATCAACACACACACATAAACATATACACACACACATACTTACATATATATATACACTCACATATATATATATACTTACATATATATATACATATACACACACACACTTATATATACACACTCACACACATACATATATATAAACACACACACACACATACACACACACACACATACATATATATATATATATATATATATATATATATATATATATATATATATATATATATATATATATATACACTCCCACACATATATATATATAACCACACTTACACATATATACATATATATATATGTATATATGTGTATATATGTGTAAGTGTGGTTATATATATATGTGTGTGGGAGTGTATATATATATATATATATACATCAACACTCACACAAACACACACACACCTACTACGCACACACAACACGCTACACACTCAACACACTATACATATATATACATATACACTTATATATATATATATATATATATATATATATATATATATATATATATATATATATATATATATATATATACTAACATATAAATACACTACCACAAATATATACTACACTACACATAAACAATTCACTACACACAACCACACACACTACCCACAACACACACAAAACCCACAACACACACACAACCACTTACACGCACACTCATCCACACACACCCACACACATATAAATACCCATATATATATAAATATAAACTTAAAAACTCTAATACACACTCCCCGAGGCTAAACCAACCCGCGCACAAGCCCAAAACCTAGAAACCAAGTCAAAATGGCCATTTGGTCATTTCGGCGACACTTGGTGTGCGGCTCGCGATACCTCGTGAAACGCACACCAAATCTACTCAGAATCGACCCAAAATTTACCCACAAGTTATAATCGATGTCTAGAACCTCACAAAAATGCTAACTCTCTGATTCTAGGTCCGTGAGAAATTTTTACATGCATGTGGAACCCACGACGACGGAAAAATCTCCAAATCGCCCAAAATGCCCAAATCTCCGCGACACGATCTCACATGTCCGAACGGGGACACGTACTCACCCTCAAGGCATCCAAGCACGTCTACCTAGGTCCGTCTAACCTAGGACAACACATAAAATTGGGCCAATCTCGAATTTCACCCAAAATTGACACAAAATCTAATGTTAAAGTCTCCAAACACATCCAAACAAGCTCCAACTTCCTCCCATGGGTAACCCTAAGGTCTAGAAAGGTTCTAAACTACTAATTACACTATATTAGAGCAATCACTAAGAGAAAAGTTAGGGTTTACCTCTTGGGAGTTGGAATCCCAAGGCCAAAGTCACCAAAAACCTAGAAATCACCACTCTCAATCCTCCAAGCCTCCAAGCCAAGACCTCTACACCAAGTCTTGGCTTTACACACCTAGGTTAAAGAAAAGTGAAGGCTTAGGGTTTACATTAAAGAGAGGAATAAATGAAGAAAGAGAAGGAATGGTGAGAAACTTACTTGGAATTGAAGTAGAAAATGGAAGAAGTGAAGAAAGAGAGTGGAGAGGAGAATGAAGAAGAAGAAGAAATAAAATAGAGGGGGAAAAGGGGCCAGCCATGTATAGAAATAGGTTTAGGGTTAGGGTTTGTGTTAAACACAATGACTAAAATGCCCTCCACTAAGTCATCGTAATTAGGGTTTGGGTTAGAGGTTTCCAAATGCGCTCTAACTAAATCCTAATCACTTCAACTAACTAATTGAAATATAAATAACTATTCTAAACCAATAAATAAGTCTGACAAGGGTGTTGGGTGGGTCTGACAAGGGTCCACTAGGGTCTGACATGGGTACAGACTAGCCAAAATCCTAAAACAACCAATAAAAATAAATATAACCAACTAATTAAATATTAATTCAAATATTTATGATCAATACATAATTTACCAAATTAAAATAAAAAAATATCCTGCCCTAGAAATGGGGTAGTGACAGCTGCTTTCCGGCTGCTTTTCACTGCTTAATACTTCTAATTCTCCCTTCTAGCTCACATGCACATATCTAATACACACACACACACACACACACACACACACATATATATATATATATATATATATATATATATATATATATATATATATATATATATATATATCACCACATAACCACACTAGTGATGCACATGCAGTCTCCCATTCTCCCATAACCACCAACAACACATCACAAAGAAATATTAAACATACATATAAATCTATATATACATATATATCATATAACAATTATAATTATAATATTATAATATCTATAACCAAGGAAAATTGAATTGAAATGCAATGAAACAAACACGTGGAGTGTACCGCACCCGTATCACACTAAATCTATAAAACGCTTGCGATACGGGTCTTCCACACCACCAAACGTACCCCGAAGGACATTACTAAGTCTAAAATTATAATTATGAACAACATGAAGAGCTAGCTACTCAACTACGTGCCCGTGTCAAAATATGACATGCTCAAACCCCCGTGTCGGAAGAAAGCCCCCAAATTAACCCGTATCTCCAAATTGTTGGGATACGGCCTACACGTATCCAATTGTGGATACGACACTAGTCACACATAACCAACATATGTCAATTTGGTCTAATTGACATATTGACAAACACAAGATGTGCCAATCTTGGAATTTCCTCAAAATTGACACAAAATACCATATAACTTTCTCCATAGGCCTCCTATGAACCTAATTTCGATTTCTATGGGTAGCCTTAGTACATGAGAGAGTTCCTAATGATTAAATTATAGATTTAGAATCTAATTAGAGTAGAAAAACTAAATTGTACCTATTAGGAGATGGATTTTCAATGAAAATTCTAAATTGAGTGTCAAGAGCCTTCAACTTATAGATCCTTGCTTCTTCCTTGTAGATCCTTATTTTCTCCTTATTTTAATAGACTCCAATGATGATTAGGGAAGGAATTGAGAAGAAATTTGGGTAAAATTTGATGTAGGAATAAAGAAATTTGGAAGAAGAAAATTCTAGATCTAGATTTGAAATAAAAAATGAAGAGAGAGAGTCTTCCTCCATTCCCTACTAGGCCGGCCACTACCCCCTCCTCCAAGCTACTATGAAATGTTCATAATACCCCATGGGGCTTGTCATGAAGAAATTAATTAAGGAGGAAAGGTTCTAGTCTAATTGGTTTAACTAATTAATCATCCTCCTAATGATTAGGCTTATTATTGGGCTTAATTCTAACTAGAATTAAATGTTGGTCCATGGATCTAATCTAAACTAGTTAGGTCCACTAACACAAGTCAAAAATATATATTAACATCTAATAATAAATAAATAATACAATAAATAAATATACAACATGCATAATATTTAATTAATTATTAAATGACCAAAATATTCTTTCCTAGAAAATGTGGTAATGACAGCAAGAGAGCCACCTATACAATTGGTTGTTCTGGTCGCATAGGTACCGTGCGGCTCCTATGTGGCTTGCTCTTATATTGGGGGTACATGAGCTTTTATGTGGCCTACAAGATTTTTATACTTCTACAAGACCCCCTACAAAGTTTCCAGAACTGACAAGTTTGGAATACTTTGAATAAGAAGGATGATTGAGTTTTGGCCGCATATGAGAGATATGCCGCATAGCCGGTCCTGCCAGACTGTAAGATTATTAACTGAGTGGATTTGCTTAATCTTTGACCGGATCTCTTCAGAATCATTGCCATCTCTTGACACGAGGCTCGAGTCATCGGTTTCCAAGGAGATTAAGATAGATCACGGGAATCGAGATGCCAGGTTCATCCTTATTAACCGTTGGGTTCATTGCCATGATCTTCCCACGTATTTATTGAAGCCTATAAATAGGTGGCCAGGAGAGGAGAGAGAGAACTTTTATCCCTTTGATTTCTTTCCTTTTCTCTGTGAGAGATGCCGAAGGCTGTGACTCTTCTCGTTGAAGGGTTGATCAAGGGCGGTCTCGATCCGTGGCCCCCCTGATCCAGATATTTTGCTTGGAGGTAGGGCAGTACAGCACTTCTCATACTGGGCTGTGAGGGAAACAAAGGCACCAGTACACAATCCTGCTACCGGGGTGTATGCAAACCCTTCACAAGGTTCTGTCGCAAGGATGGAGACTCGTCTTGGACATGCGCAGACCTCTTCACAAAGCTTTGTCATGTGGACGAGCGCTCCTTTGTAACATTCACATCGAACTTTGGCGTGGCCGCATGGGTGGGGTATCGTCTGCTTCATGCGCTCAGATCTTATCTCTGGCTTGACCGCATGGATGAGTTCTCCTCTTGCTTGTGTGCGCAGACTAGACCATGCGTCACTGCAGACGAAACAGCCGTTTGCGGCATTTGTGCCTTTATGCGATCTTCATGAGACTGATGCATGTCTTCTTTTTACAGGTTTTGTCCTCGCTCGTACTGCTCATGATGGAGCATGGAAGGATATCATAACACCCGTTATTCAAAGATAATGTCACCCTTATACGGCGGTTCCTCATCAAGAACTAATCCTGGAGACCAGGACGGTTCGTCGAGAACTGATCCAAAAGACGAGGATAGTTCAGCAAGGATTAATCCCGAAGACGAGGATGAACATCCTGCGTCACACGCTGAGTCATCCTTGTTCATGCAGCGTGCTAGCTGTATTTCTTCCTTTTTTGTGGCTTACTACCAGTTGGGGGCTTGTAGCGACGATGACATGATTTGGATTAATTGTCATTCTTGTCGTCGGTCTTCCTGCCTGATTGTAGAGCATATGCTCCTGCTCTTCTCTTTCTATCCCTCAGTATGATTTCTCTTCCATATATTAGGGTTTGCATTGTGTAGTGGTGAGCCAGAAAGCATTGAGCTCTGCTGTTGGGCCCACTTGTGTCCATAGCAGAAATTATACGGGAGCGTCTTTTAATGGAAGAGGTTCTTGTTAGCAAAAACTCATGGAAACCCTTAAAAGTTATTTTCATCATATGTACTCAAGACCTTGAATATTAATGAAAATCCTTAAAATGTAACGGATTTCCATCATATGTACTCATGATATTGAAGTTTCTCCTTTTCCGGAACTTCTTCCTATATTTGTCGTGTTGTATATTATGATTTTTGGATATCGTACCATAGGAAATATGGATGTAGTACGATACTGCAGTTTGTTGAGGACATCCCGCTGGAGGACTTTTAGTGGACTTATTATTTATTACTCACGTTGAGTACAAATAATAAGTTTGAAAACAATCCCTATCAGAGGTAGTATGGACATGATAGTTTTTGTGAACTTAACATCGCTGGCGTACCTAAATTTAAGCATGGGTGATAAGTTGAGATGACGACTGATGATAGTCATAGGGTGAGGTTTGCTCAGAGGTCACATGGACATGGCAGACTTCTTAGGGGAGGACGTAAGGGCGATAGTTTAGGGGTAACATAGACGTGAGCTGATCGGTAGTTATACCGGTTTAGGTATAATCCTGACACTTTTTAAGAAAAAGGAAGCGAAGCAGAGGTAATATAGACGTGACTGTTTGCTTCCGTTGAAGATATCCAACTGGGGGACCTTTGGCGGACTTACTACTTCTTGCGCACTAGAGTGCAAGTAATAAGTTCAAAAATAATCTCTATCAGAGGTAATATGGACGTGATAGGTTTTGTGGAGCCATTACTTTTTTGCACATTTTGGGTGCAGGCAATATGTTTGAGACAAGCTCTATTAGAGGTGATACGGGCGTAGTAGATTTTGTGGGCTTAGCACTGCTGGCATACCTTGGTGAGTACGGGTGATAAGTGGAGATGACAGTCGATATAAGAGGTGATATGGACGTGATAATCGATAGCCAAGACCCGGGAGGTTTTCTCAGAGATAATATGGACATGGCAAACTCGGTCGAAGAGAAATGTTAGGATAGTAGTTCAGAGGTAATATGGACGTGAATCGATGTCCGAGCAACTCGCTGAGGAGTGATTTGCTGAGTATGGTCTATCCGAGAATGAAGATAGACCTGAGGGTTGCTCCGCTGGGTAGGTTGGTGGGATGATAGCTTAGAGGTAATATGAACATGGATAGCATCTAAAGAGATTGGATTGAGTGGTCACTGCGGGAGTGTGCAGGTGGACTTGAGGACCGCTCTACTGGGGAGACTTTGAGGGTCCATCATCCGTTGTGTATTCAGGACTCCTAGGTAAAGACATTAGCTTTTACAGAGATTTGTAAAGAAAGGAAAATGTTGTACATAGGCACTTGCTGGGGATGAAGAACCAAGAGTGTAAAGATGTACATCTTGATTGCCCGACTGGTGATAATGGAAATACAAGTTAAGTTAAGACGTAGTACTTTTTTAGAAACTTTTCGTTGATATGCTGTTTGTGGTAGAAAACGAAAAGAATGAAAGGTGTATTCAAGACGGAGTTTATACGAAACCCGTGTTCTTTTGTTTACAAACAAACTTGTACAATGTAATCCTATACGAGGATGTGGGAGTACAATTTATTTAATCTGGGTATAAATTGCTATAGGTGTCTGATCTGCAGTCGATCACTTTAGCCCTTGGACCACACGATGATGAAGAAGTGCCGTAGAAGACAGGAAACAGCTTCGAAGATCGCAAAAGAAGGTGGATGCACGATGCCAAAGTCGTCGATCCCTACTCTTTGCCTGAGCTCCGGATTTCTCTCTCTCTCTCTTGATCTCTTCTCTCCTTGTTCGATCTTTAATTGTTCGACCTCTTCTCTGGATCTTCAATTGTTCGATCTTCCAATTTTTTCTCCGACCTGTTCCTCTGTTGATAGAGGTCTCTATTTATAGAGTTTTAGTGACAGTGACCACTCAGTTGGTGTAAAAACAGAGGAGTGGACAGCACAGCACCCTTTTATACGACGGTTAAAGTAACCAATGCCTGCGTATGGATGATCTTTTGACTGAGCGTGTGACGCGGGTCCAACTAAGGGACACAACGCGTGCAATTGCTACGAAGATCACGGCGTAAAAGCCACGTAGGTAGGTATCCCCCGTGTAGAAGAGGTGGGTGTAAAAGCCGATGTCTGTCACCATGGCATAGAAGCCAAGTTAGGCATAGAAGCCGAGTGAGCATAGAAGCTGAGGAGGCATAGAAGCCGAGAGAGCATAGAAGCTGAGGAGGCGTAGAAGCCGAAAGAGCATAGAAGCTGAGGAGGAGTATAAGCCATGTGGGCACAGAAGCTGAATAGGCGTAGAAGCCGCTGCGTAATGTGCTGAGTGCTGACGTGGACGTCTCTAGCCGGAATCACGGCTTTTGAAGATATAATCAAATCTCTCGCATTAAATGCAGAGATCTGCCACCATCCTGTGCATTAATTGCGGAGGCGTATTTTGAAGGCCTGCCACCGTTATGAGTATTGGGTGCAGGGACGTGCCTCGAGCCCCGTATGGAGAGCAGCTTTTGACGTGGCAGTCTGTTTGTCTTCCGCGGGGTATAGACGGTTCGCGTCTGCCTGTGTAGAACAAGGCAGCGTACTCCCCTTGTATGCGTAAAAGCAGTTTACGCAAAGGGGATGTCACTAAACGACGGTCCGGTGACTCTTAATTAAATCTTCTGCATTAAATGCAGAGATCCGCCATCATCCTGTGCATTAAATGCAGAGGCATGTTTTGAAGGTCTGCAGCTCTTTTGTGCATCAATCGCAGGGATGTGCCTCGAGAAACTGTCGCCGCTCTGTGCACCAATCGCAGAGATGTGCCTCGAGCCCTGCACAACGTGCAGCTTTTGACGTGGTAGGCGGTTTGTTCTGCTGTGGAGCGTAAACAGCTCATGTCTGCCTGTGTAAAATAAGGCAGCATATCCCCTTATACATGTAAAAAGCAGTTTACGCAAGGGAGATGGCGGTAACTGACAGCCTGGGTCGTAGTGCCGTGCTATCATTATAGCCGTTGTCTTGGTAGCCGAGCCGTATCCCTTTGTCAGAAGTTCAAACGTCAGGTTCATTGCAGGGTCTGACAGGTTCATCTCGGAGAACACGAAGCGTTCCTCGTACGCTTTGAAAGCGGATGTGTTTTACGTCATAGAGGCGACGAAGCCCTCTGCTTTACGCTTTGAGGCGGCCTGGACATTCTGCACTTACGCGGATGGTCCTGAAAAGCTCTTAACTTGCCTGCTTGATGGCTCTGAGGTTATCTCTTATACGTTGCCCCGCACCAATAAGTTGCGTATAGTCATCCGGCGTATTTTTCATGCTTCTACAAGACCCCCTTCAAAGCTTTCAAATTCCTCGGAATTCGAAACGCTTTGAATGAAGCATGAACCGTTCCTCGTAACTCAAAATGCCTTCTGAATGGAGCCTGAAACGGTCAAGTTTGACACGTTCTTTCAGGCCAGTCTTTATGGCGGAGTTATTGGGGGTAGGTGTGACCTCACTTGCCTATTAAAGGGCTGAGGAGTAAAACCTGTTCTTCCCACATTTCCTTTATCACGCAGAGATGATCGCCGGAGTTCGTCGGGTCGACCTGAGGAAGAAGGAGATCATGTTCTTCCGGCGTGTAAGGAGCCGAAAAAGATGGTGTCTTCGAGCAAGTGTCCACTGCAACGATGGATCATGGAAGGATATCTTAGCCTCCCTTGCTCGGGATAAGCAGCAACTTTGTATGGCGGTTCATCCAGAAGAGAAGAAGGGTCCCATCAGGCCACACTGCTTGCAAGTGGCACCTTCTCCTGTTATCTCCGGGGACGAGAGATGATAGACTAGCTCTGTCCAGGATTGAGTTGGGGCTTAAAGAAGCCTCAACTGGATCTGTCATGGCGAATGGAGGATGGGCACTTGATACAGGCCCAGTTTTGTATCCTTCCGCCATCGATCTTCTTGTTCATGACTGGGGAAGTCGATGAACTGTCATAGAAAAAGAGGAAGACCTGGACCGATCTGGTCCTGGGGATGGTCTTCTGATGACGACGAGGAAATCCTTTGTAGATGGGATTTTCCTCATATGTAATCACAAAAATGGAGAAAAAACCCCCCTGTAGACAGGATTTCCCTCATATGTAATTGTGATTTTAATCTTTAATAAAGTCGTCTTCTTCTTATATGATCATTTTGCCATACGTTACTGTGAAGTCTGAATATGTGTAGCTTCGACACGTCTGATTCTTTACGTTGACTCTGATAGAAAGAGTATTAGGCCCTGTCCTGTCTTTTACGCATAACTAGTGATGCGCAGCTGCTTTAGGAATGTAGGAACCGCGTAGAATTCTGAACTGTTGTTTTCACTTCTGATGAACAGAATCCTTGTTCAGACTTCATCTTCAATACCGATTTCCCGAAAAGTCCCTTGGAACAGGGCGAGAAATGGCGGTCAAGAACCGAGCCGCCATCTTAAACTGCAGACGAGATATTCAGAGTGGAGTCTGGATGAACCTCCAATTGACCCGAGAAGAGTAAGTCCTCAATTGTTTGAACTCTGTATGCTTCGGGTACTTGGGATATTTTGAGGTCAAGGAGGAGTATCTTCTGGGTGAACTCCTATAATCGACCGCCTTGAGAACTGTTTGGATATGCGGAAAGTCAGAGATCCGTAGTGTAGATGAGCTGAAAATCCTGAGTTCGTAGCCTATTGAGCGTAGAAAGCCATCGAGCATGAGATCGTAGGTTTGTATCTGCTAAGCGTGAAGTCGTAGGTTTGTAGCCTCTCGAGCGTAAAAGCTACCGAGCACAGAAGACATCCGGGCGTAAAACCATAGACTTATAGCTTGTGAGCGTAAAACCGTAGATCTGTAGCTGTCGAGCGTAGAAAGCTCCTTAGCGTAGAACTGTAGATTTGTAGCCTGTGAAAAAGAAGTCTTCCGAGCGTGAGGTCGTGGATCTTGTTGCCTTCGAGCGTAAACTAAACACCACCGAGCGTGAGACCATAGGTTTGTATCTGCTAAGCGTGAAGTCGTAGGTTTGTAGCCTCTCGAGCGTAAAAGCTACCGAGCACAAAAGGCATCCGGGCGTAAAACCATAGACTTATAGCTTGTGAGCGTAAAACCGTAGATCTGTAGCTGTCGAGCGTAGAAAGCTCTTTGATGTAGAACCACGAATCTGCTTTGCACGAAAAACTTTTTGAATTTGCTGACTGTCCGCCTTTCGAGAGTAGTGGGCTGACGTAGTACCCAATCATAACCAAATACTAATTGCAAGATTTGGTTAGGGTTTCGAGGAGTCCGTCCGAGGATTCGAGGAGTCGATCCGAAACCTATATATATCCCGAACTTTTGAGAGAAAAACTTTTCATCCGCCCTCTGCGAAAGAGAGTCTTCGTCTGTTCGAGTTTTTTCTCCGTTCCTTCTCCGAGCACTCAGAGTCTTCAGAAATGGCGCCAAAACAAACCCCCTCCGCTAAGGGAAAGAGTATAGGTTCTTCTTCTCATTCTTTCGCCCCAGCGAGAGAGTCTTCGGTCGGGCAAGGCGAACTTCATTCTGAGCAAAGTATCCCGCCGACGAGCAGCGCTCCCGGCCTTAGAGGTAGAGCCTTTGGGATGACAAAGAACGACGAAAAATTCTTTGCACACGTTGAACGTGACCGCGCTAGGTCGTCTTCTGTGCTGATAGCCTCTTTGAGGAAGATGATGCACGGAGACGTTTTCATCTTTTACGCCCATATTTCTAATGTGCTAGCGTAAAAGCTCTATCCTTTTTGCAGTTCTGGGCGTAACAGCTCTGACTGCCGAAAACTTGGTGTATACTATAAAATTTTAGTTTTACGCCTGGGGATGGAACATCCGGCATAATCACTAGAATTTTGGCAGTCTGGCGTAAAGCGCGGACTGTATACTGCCAATCACGTCTCTGGATGAGACTTCGTAAAATAACCAAATTTGTACAGTCTTGGCGTAAAGCACAGACTGTCGTTTCTTGGTCCCCATGTTGCAAGACTTGTAATGACGTATTTTTCTTGCACTTTTGTAGTTAATTTGGGTGAGTCTCCACTGGCCGAGGTGATGGATTCCGTTGCCGGGATGCTGCACTCGAACTATCTAGAGGATCTGTCCCACGTGGCATTTCCTATCTCCGGACCCCAGTATCCTGAGGGAAGGGAGATTTTGATATTGCCCCAGGGCGAGCAGACGCTGCTGAATATGATTAACGGAGAGCCCCTGACGTATATGGACGGGGAGCAATACATAAAGCCAACTTTTCTCTTTGGGGACATGATTGATAAACGGTCCCAGATGAAGCCTAAGAGAGAACCCTGGGTGTTCCCTGCCGGGAACTTGGTTTTGTACCTGCCAACAATGCCGAGAGATTATCCCATCTCGGCCTTCTTCCATGCGACACATCCCAGGAGGATATTGTGGACGCTGACGCCCGATCTTCACGGCAAGCCGGGGAAGATCTTTCATCTGAAAGGAGCTGACCAGGGGTCATTTGTCAGCCATCCTTCCGGCCTCGTGATATCGTTCAGGGGACTGTGCCCGGGCAGTGTTCCGAGCGAAGATAGTCTGGTGACCCAGCCGGTCCAGTTGCCGACTTTCTGCAATGATTTTATGGGGCGAGGGGGAGTATATCCCAAGGAGAATCCTCGATGCAACGGGTGGATCACCCCAACAAACCGTCGATGTGCTTGCCTAGTTGACTGGGCCTTGAAGCACTGTCAGAGAGAGCTGAAGGGCATTGGGCTGTATGCCGCTGTGAGCGCGACCAGTGTTGGGTTGCCTCCCAACCCTAACCTGTTTCTGGCACTGATGGAGCGATACATTCCGCTCACCGGGACTTTCGCCACTCCACTGGGGGAGTTAGGATTGGCCCTCCATGAGATGGCAGTGATCTCGAGGCTGCCGATGGGGGATACCCCATATGAAGAGTATGTTCCCACCAATCGGGAGTTGGGGGATTCAGACTCTCGGGTGGTGGAAGTGTATCACGAGTTGATGTGCCACTACTTCGCGTGCACCATTTTTTATAATGAACCTTCTGATCTGGCTCACACCACTAAGTGGACGTCCTACCTCTTCTTCCACCGGGCCAGGGCCGCCAAGCCGGAGAAAGTCTCGGGGGGGAAGGATGAGCCCGTGAACTGTTTGGGCGTGCTCAGTGCCCAGGTCGTCGAGGCTCTTATGGACGATGCTAAGGCTCCAGACCAGATTCTTGACGATGGGGTAGGAAGGTATCCTGAAGGCACCAAGGCCTATAGTTACTTGAGGCGTTGTCGTAGGCCTTTGTCTAAGGAATCCCGGCTGGCTGGTTTTCTCTCCATATGGCTGCATCGAGTAGTAGTGCCCGGCACTGTATCTGCGGACCGTATTCATCGGAACCTCCTGTGGCCTGCGATGCGTCTGGTGTTTGGGGTCAGAATGGGCTTGCTCCCTGCTATGGTGTGCCGTATACAGGCTGGCCTGAGAGCCATGACTGATGGGCTGCTCGCCGACGAGACTCGGCGTGAAAGCTTTTCCAGGGTGGAATTACCATACTTGTATTTGATGGGATGGTTAATTCTCCACAACCCCCGGGTGATGTCTCCCGTCTCTGGTAGTAGCTCGGGGGGTAGCTTCCTGCTGAATTACAAGGACTCTCCCTGGAATGTGAACACAGTTTTAGACTGTCGGCTCACATTGAGCCTCAGTCACGGCTGGAAGCTCCTCTGCATTGTCCCCTTGGTACATCGCAATCAATCGGGGATTAGGCTGGAGGACTTAGGTGGAGAGAAGACCAATCTTTCTCCGGAGGCTTTCAATTGGTTGGTCTGCATCAGGCCCTCCCATCTGCTGTATAGAAGTGAAGACCATTGCTTCTTCGAGCCCTACTTGCCTAGTCGGTTTGCCAGGCAATTTGGGTACGACCAGTTGCACGTGGGCAACACCGTCACCAGCTTCAGGTCCAGGGGAGGACTCATTGATGGAGCCAGAGGATGGCGATATTTCATCATGGGATGCATTGGAGCAATCTTTACCGTGTCGGTCGTTACACCCTCCACGGAGCTGCGTATCTTACACTTGTATGCCCAATTCTAAGTGGCGGTCAACACCTTCCATCGTGACTTTGACATGCGTAGAAGTTTTAGGGTACCGCCTCCCACGCCTGGGGGAAGAGTCGAAGTCCCCTCGGTTTCTCCCGACGAGGGCGAGGAGTTCGCTACTCCCGATGAGCCGCTGGTGTCGGTGCCGAGGTGTGAAGTGCCTCTGCCTGCGGGGGCCTTGGTAGTCTACGGGAAGCGAAGGGCTCCTGCACCCAAGGAGGCTTCTCCTCGCAAGAGGAAGAGGACGGTCAATCGTTCTCTCCGGATTCCCGGTATTGAGGCTCCTAGAGAGGAACCTGCTGTCTCGCCTGTCGAGGATGTTTCCTTGATCGGAGGTTCCTCGCCTTCTAGAGAGGGACCCTCAGTTTCGGCTGGCGGTGCCGGGAAACTCCGTCTTGAGGTTGTTGTCGTTGCCACCGCTCCAGGTAGTGGAACGAGATTGCCTGCGTGGTCGAGGCAGATGGGAGAATCTTTTCCTAGACCAGCTACGGATGAAACCCCTGCCGTGCCCGTGAGCATGCCTGGCGAGGTTCCAGCTTACGAACCTCGACTGTGTCTTGGTGGAGGCTTGGTAGAGCTCCTGGCGATGTCGGTTGGCCCACCCCCTTCTCCAGGTATGACAGTTCGTATTACGTCATTAAGGCGTGATTTAGCTACATCGGCTGCAGATGCGCCGTATATACCGCTGGCCACGGGTAATTGTCATCTTTATGTCTCCTTTTTAGAAAGATTACCATTATATTGATATCAACTTTCTTGTCCTCTTCTCAGGGGATGGCGTCCACGGAGAGTACAGCTTTGAAGCGCCTTCTGGCTCTGCTCTGGCTCCTAGCGGTGATACGGAGGCGTTTGACTTTGAGGAGGAAATATCTTCGGGGGCCGGCTCGCCTGTTGAAGAGGCTCTGATATCCCAAGAAGAGGAAGAGCCTGCCATTGCGACTACTTCGGTTGTTGTAGACGCATCTCCTTTGGTCGCACCACCTGTTGAGGCGACGGCTGTGACCACTTCGTCTGTAATCATTCCTGGAGGGGGACTCGCCAATGCTGCGGCTACTCCCGGCGTCCAATCGGATCTAGCTGCGCTGACCGAGCAATATACCAGTATCTTCTATGCCACTTTGAAAGCACTGGTACTGTAGAAGCATGAAAAATACGCTAGGAGGATCTATGCAGCATCTTGATACAGAGCAGCGTAAACAGAGACCTCCAAAGCCACCGGTCGTGCAACAGAGCTTTTTCGCCAAACACAGCATGAAAAATGAGCCCAAAGGACCATCCGCGTAAGTGCAGTACGTCCAGGCCGCTCCAGCGTAAAAGACAGAGTTCTTCATCGCCTCCATGGCGTAAAACTCAGCCGCTCTCAAAGCAGCATTAAAGCGTACGAGGAACGCTTCGTCTTCCCCGAAATGAACCTGTCAAGTCACACAGCGCTGCACGACTACCCAGACGATGGCTGAAAATGATGGCTGACCCCTCGGGACGCGCTCCACAGTATGATGGTGGATGTTCGCATTTAATGCAGAGGATTTGGTTAAAATATCACTGAACCATCATTTACTGACGTCCCCTCAGCATAAACCGCTCTTTCGCGTACAAGAGGATACGCGACCTTGTTTTACACAGGCAAACATGGGCTGTTTTACGTTCCACAGTAGACAAACCGCCTGCCACGTCAAAAGCTGCACTTCGTACGGGGCTCGAGGCACGTCTCTACGTCAAATTGCACAGAGCAGTGACGGTTTCCCTCAAGACACGTCTCTGCGACGGATGCACAGGAGGGCTGCAGACCTTCAAAATACGCCTCCGCATTTAATGCACAGGATGATGGCAAATCTCTGTATTTAATGCAAGGGATTTGATTATATCTGCAAAAGCCATAATTCCGGCTAAAGACGACCACGTCAGCACTCAGTACACTACGCAGTGGCTCCTACGCCCGTTCAGCTTCAGTGCTCTTTCGGCTTCTACGCCTCCTCAGCTTCTATGCTCTCTTGGCTCCTACGCCTCCTCAGCTTCTATGCTCATCCGGCTTTTATGCCGTCAGGCTTCTACGCCTACCTGGCTTCTATGCCTACTTGGCTTCTATGCCATGGTGACAGACGTTGGCTTTTACGCCCACCTCTTCTACACGAGGGATACCTACCTGCGTGGCTTTTACGTCGTGATCTTTGTAGCAATAGTACGCGTTGTGTCCCCTTAGTTGGACCCGCGTCATACGCTCATTCAAAAGATCATCCATACGCAAACTTTGGTTACTTTAACCGTCGTGTAAAAGGGTACTGTGTTGTCCACTCCTCGGTTTTTGCACCAACTGAGTGGTCACTGTCACTAAAACTCTATAAATAGAGACCTCTATCAACAGAGAAAAAGGTCAAAAAATTGAAAGATCGAACAATTGAAGATCCAGAGAAGAGGTCGAACAATTAAAGGTCAAACAAGGAGAGAGGAGATCAAGAGAGAGAGAGAGAGGAACCCGGAGCTCGGCAAAGAGTAGGGATCGACGACTTTGGCATCGTGCATCCACCCTCCTTTGTAACCTTCGAAGCTGCTACCTGTCTTCCACGGCACTTCTTCAACATCGTGTAGTCCAAGGGCTAAAGTGATCGACTGCAGATCAGACACCTATAGCAATTTATATCCAGATTAAATAAATTGTACTCCAACATCCTCGTATAGGATTACGTTGTACAAGTTTGTTTGTAAACAAAAAGGCGCGGGTTTCGTATAAGCCCCGTCATTGAAATACACTTTCATTCTTTCGTTTAATACCACAAACAAGATGGCGACTCTGCTGGGGAGGTCTTTCTCTTCTGACGAGAAAGTAATTGCTCAACACGATGCGGTATCTATAGAAACCGTGAAGAAGATACTGGTCGTCCGCTTCGACCAGTCAGCCTACGAAGACATGCTTCGAACCGGGAGTAGCTCTCACCCTCTCTCCGTCCAAGACAACAGGAAGCTGCGCAAAGTATGGATGCCCAAGACATCCTCTACCATTCCTGTGGACTCTCCGATCTCTCCGATCTCTCCGACCAGTGAGGTTGTAGCATTGCTCCCTCCGTGCCCTGCACATAAAATTCAGTCTCCCGCTACGCGCGGTATAGACAAAACTCCGGGCAGAGCCTCAGCGCTAACCCAGGAGTATCCACTGCGCTCTACGCGTAGAAATCAGTCTCCCGCTATGCGCGGTACAGACAAAGCTCCGGGCAAAGCCTCAGCGCTAACCCAGGAGTATCCACTGCGCCTACGCGTAGAAACCAGTCTCCCGGTACGCGCGGTACAGACAAAGCTTCTGATGGTTCCTCAGCGCCAAGTCAGAAGTACAGATCACGCTCCGCGCACAAGATGTCATCTAATCTCTATGATGGACCAGACGAGCGCTGTGATCTTCGCAAGGGAAGGCAAGCGGCAGAATACCCAACCTCTCGGCCTTTACGCCGGCGAAGGAACGATCTGCATTTCCTCCCGATTACGCAAGAAGCCGATGGCCGACTGAGGACCTCTTCATCTTTACGCCACCCTGAGCAAATCTCCATACTACGCCAGGCAAAATCCTTCAGCGTAATACGAGCTCAAGTCGCGGAAAACAGAAGGAACAAGTCATCATCTTCTTCCTCTACGACTCCCTCTGACCTGCGCGAATATCTAATCCAGAAGCATAAAAAGAGGGGACCCTCCAATATGTCTACTACGCCTCATAGCGAGCTCTGTTGTAATAGTCATAAGGTTGTAATTAATTGCTGCTGTTCTAAAGCAAAGCAATCGGTTTTCGACCGGTTGAGCTACTCACCGTCTTTCCAGAAAGAGAGACCCGCGCATGCATCTGTGAACATCGCTTCGCACATACCTGGGAGAGGGTCGGGCTCAAGAAGACGTCCCTCCAGGCCTCCGAGCCAAAGGAGGTTCAATGAGCTCCTCAGGAACGCTGAAGCCGGGGTGTCCCAAAACACTCGCACAAGGTCACGACAACCAGCTTCGTCCTCTTCTGATTCCGGCGCTGGGGGTCGCCAAGCCCTCGAATCAGAAGCAGAAAGTGTAGAGTCGACTTCTACAACTACCTATACTAACCCTTCAATGACGCCCAGGGAGATGGGAGTTTACGCCATTGAAGATGAACGCGAGGAAGCTTCACCGTCAGAAAACGCGGAGCAACGAATCACCACACTGGAGGCATCTCTGAAGCTAATGCAATCCATGATGGAGAACATGCACCAGATGATGCTAACTCAGCACGCAACCGCCATGGCTCAAGCATCGGCCCCGCCAACTCAGATACGAGTGGGGGTGGACTTACCAACATCCAATCCGAGCCAAGAACCTGCGCTAGATCAGGAGTCAGCAGTTCCTCCGCTTCCTCACTCGCAGAATATACTGCCTCCCGTCGGAGTCACGATACAACCAACTCCGCACCACTCCGTGGTCCCGCTTCCGACAGAAAATTCGATACAGGCAGTACGAGAGTTGAAAGCCCAGTTCGACGTCTTGAAGCATACAGATCAGCTCAAGAAACTGGGAATCAACCAGCCTTACCCAGCTATCTGGGAAGAAGTTCCTTTTCTTCCGAAGTACAAACCTTAGACTATGGCTCTGTTCGAGGGAAAAACATCACCAAGTCAGTACATGAACTATTTCAGTATGATGACGGTGTTGCTACAAGGGAACGACGCCCTCCTCACTCGGGTGTTCAAAGGCAGTCTCTCAGGAGTAGCCTATCAGTGGTACCGTAGCTTGGCGGACAACTGCATTACTTCCTTCGAGGACTTCAGAGCTTTATTCTTCACGCGATTCTACGAGGGAGGAATGGACATGTCTATGTCCTCTCTCATCGAAGTCAAACAGAAGGAAAATAAGGACGTTCGCATCTTCATCGAACATTTTCGGCATGCCACCTTACAGATGCCTCCGGGAGTTCCAGACTCTGCATTGGTGGACATTTGCAGGAAGAACCTCCTTCCCGTGGTCTCGGTGTTCACAGGACCATATCAGTTCCATGATTGGCCCTCGTTCATCATCTCGGCCGTTGTCGCCGAAGACAACAGTCGCAAGGCGTGCGACAATGGCATCATGATCTCCGCCTCTGACCGGGGCAAGAGGTCATCTCCTAGCAGCGACCATCCTCGTGGTCCCAAGGGGAAAGAAGCTCTGGCAATCAATACGTCCAGGCCAAAGATTGCGGCAACCACGCAAACGAGACCTGGAACTACCAGGCCCGTCGAAGTCTACTCTTTTGACGACGACGATATCCCAAGTATATTCGAATGTCTCATCAAAAGCAGGAAGATCACCCTTCCGGAGCTGAGGCGACCCCAAGAAGTCGGCAGTACTAGCAACCCCAAATACTACATCTTCCACAGATACGTACACCACCCGACAAAGGCATATTACGTACTGAAAAGAAAGATCCAGGGGTCGATCGATGCTAAAGCCATCACTCTGCACAACACTGAAAAAACGGTCACGGCCAACATGATCTCTCTACAGTTTGGCAATCTGCCTCCCCAAGAGATCCCGAATGGTGTTGCACCTATCTCTCGGACAACGATGAACCTCGTCAATCTCCCTCCGGCCAGCGATCAAAATCATGACCTAGTACCCCTAACCACTCGGCGGGGCGAGATCATGTGGGTTCACCCAGATTTGGTGTCAGAACTCGAGGAGGACCCTAACGCTACTAAGGCTGCGTCTAGAAAGAACTCCAAATACAAACCATGCCACATGGTTGCGACTTCTTTGCTATCGGACGAAGACGAAGTACTGGCTGCGACCCGCTCAGGGAGAGCTTACCTCAATGACTACGGAGCAAGTCAGGAAGGCGCACTGGCAGACACTTCAGCTGCCAAACCATCGGGATCCGAGCCCATCATACCAGAGGTCGGTCCTTCAAAACCAGCTCTGGCAGAGAAGGGGAAGCAAAAGGAAGTCCGCTTTGATAAACCTGTGAAAAACATTCCTAACAAAGGTTTAGAGAAGCCGTACAACTTTGACATCCTGGCCCAACTGGCTAATACGCCAGCCAGGCTATCCATCTTCGAGCTACTCAGGCTCTCCCAAGACACTCGTCTAGCCTTGAGCGAAGCACTGATGCAGGCAGAGGCATACTTGACCCAGCTCAAGTCCCCCAACGAAGAATCGATGGCATGTCCCCAATGCCACAGTGTGATAGAGGTGGTCCCAAACATCACTTTCACTCAAGACGACATGCTGTTAAAACATAACAGACATGATAGGCCCCTCTATTACACTGGGTACATCGGTTCCATGGAGGTCGACCGGATTCACATAGATCCGGGATCGTCGATCAGCATCATCCCTCACAGCCTGCTCAGACCGCTGAGGATTCCTACCAGCGAATTAGCTTTCACCACCACCACAATCGTGGGTTTCAACGCTGGAAGAAGTAAACCGTTGGGGAAAATTCGCCTAAGGATCCAGATTGGCAACCTTAGATCGGTGGCCACATGTTACGTGATCGATTCAGAGGTATCCTACAATATTTTGCTGGGAAGACCGTGGATCCACGACCACCACATTGTTCCTTCAAGTCTACACCAATGCCTTAAATATGTAGACGCACAAGGAACCGTACAAACGGAGGTGGTGGACCTAAACCCGTTTAAAGGAATAGAATCCTACTATTCCGATGTCGTGTTGTACTCCCAGGACCATACGGAAGAAGTGTCAGGCGAGGCAGAGAAGGAATCCCACCGGGAGCCAGAAGAACCCTCCGCCACACTGCCGCTGTCAATCACAGTGATGGGACGAACCACTCGTCCAAAAGCCTTGGAGCCTACGGCTATCCACCAGAGCAAGTCCAGGTCAGGGGGTGATCCTCTTGTGATCACTTTGCACCAGAAGCCTCCACCCTTAGTCATCAACCTCCGGCGCAACAAGCAGCCGACTGATGTAAATGCAACCAGGAACGGAGTTGTAGATGATAATAAACATCCTCTTTTCCGGTATATCGGTGCTCGAATTCCGAAACAGGAATCCACTCCCAGTGACGAGATAGAACCCATAGCACAAAACTTCTTGGCAGCTATAGATTCCTATCATCCGTACATCTGGGAGGTAGCGTCATCATCCAACGTCGTCACGACATATGGGCCACATGAGGATTGTATCTTCATCGTCCCACCTACCTGCAGCAGCCAGCGTTCGATAGTCTTCGGTCGCATGCGCAATCAACCGACGGTCCAGGAAGATACTTTCGAAGACGATGCGAGAAAAATGCAGGTTCACCGATACAGCCCACAAGCGCTAAAGATCATGCAAACCATGGGCTACGACTTGAAGCGGAAGCCAGGCCTCAATTACGGAAGAGGCAGACGAACGCCGCCACGCGGCAACACCCGCTATCGACAGACCCGTTTCGGATTAGGGTATGCCACCTCCCTTACGACTTCCAAGTCAGATGAGGACATCCTTTCCCAGAACAGCTCGTCGCACTCTGACTCACCTGACGCTCCCGAACGAACACTATCAGTAAATATGGTGGTGACAAATCCCGCGGAAGCAGGTGAACAGGATCCTGAGCCATTCGAGAATGACTCCTGGGTTCAACAGATGGATACACAGTAGAAATTCCGCTTCGAGCAAAGAGAGCCTCCCACCAAGGATGAAGTTATCCAAATCAACGTTGGGGGTGAACTCTCGCCAAAACCAATATTTATCAGCAACAATCTTCCCCCAGCTGAAAGGGAAATTATACGGCTGATAAAAGAATATATCGATGTCTTTGTATGGGATTATGAGGATATGCCAGGCCTAGACCCGAAGGTAGCCACTCATAAGCTCAATATACTGGCCGATTCGAAGCCAGTGAAGCAGCACCAACGCCGGTTCCGCCCAGATATGATGGACGCCATCGAAGCTGAAGTCAAGAAGCTGATAGCCTGCGATTTCATCCGGGAAGAACAACATCCCGACTGGGTCGCCAACGTCGTCCCAGTAATAAAGAAAAATGGGAAGGTACGGATCTGTATCGATTACCGGGATCTAAATACGGCCTGCCCCAAGGATGAATTCTCTCTCCCCATCACAGACATCATGATCGACATACTTGCGGCTTCGAACGCATGTCTTTCATGGACGGGTTCTCAGGATACAATCAGATCAAGATGCATCCTGAAGACGAGAAGCACAGTGCCTTCTGAACACCATTGGGAGTATATTGCTACACGGTCATGCCCTTCGGATTAAAGAACGCCGGGGCTACATACCAACGGGCTATGAGTAACATATTCCACGAGCATTTACGCAAAACAGTGGAATGTTACGTAGACGACATAGCCGTCAAGAGCCGCCTCAAAGGTGATCACATTCAAGACTTGAGGATGGTATTCGAGTTAATGTGCCAACACCAACTCAAGATGAACCCTACGAAGTCTTTTCTGGGTGTATCTAGTGGCAAATTCCTGGGATTTGTCATTACCGCCAAAGGCATCCAAGTGGACCCTGACAAAGTCCAAGCAATCGTAGAAATGCGACCTCCCCGTAATCTGAGGGAACTCAGGGGATTTCAAGGACGTCTGGCTTACATCCGGCGATTCATATCCAACCTCTCGGGGAGATGCCAGCCCTTCTCTCATCTCATGAAGAAAGGTGTATCCTTCATATGGGACGAAGCTTGTCAGCAAGCGTTCGAAGATATCAAGCGCTACCTCACCAGTCCGCCAGTTCTGATACCTCCCGTCATGGGAAGACCATTCTTGCTGTACGTTCGAGCAATGGATCATTCGCTAGGAGCTCTCCTCGCACAGAAGAACGATATGGGCCATGAACAGGCTATTTACTACCTCAGCAGGATGATGGTCGGAGCCGAACACCGGTACAACCCAGTGGAGAAAGAATGCTTGGCCCTGATGTTCGCTATCCAAAAGATGCGGCACTATATCACCGGCAAGACTATTCATATCATCTACAGGATCAACCCTCTCCGGGTACTGATGAGCAAGCCAAGTGCCCTCAATTCCCTACTCGCGACTTGGGCAATGCTGTTAACACCATATGATATGGTGTATGTCCCGCAGAAGTCCATCAAAGGCCAAGCATTGGCCGACTTCCTAGCTGCTCATCCGATCCCGGAGACCTCCAGACTATACGAGGACATCCCCGATGAAGTTGCAGAATGTAATTCCGCAATGGAAGGTGACGCATGGCAACTATTCTTCGATGGTGCCTCCAGAACAGGTCCCAAGGGAAACATAGTTTCAGGAGTAGGAGTCGTCCTGGTCACTCCTGACCAACTCGTCATATACCGAGCATATTCTCTTAGCGAGCCGTGCTCCAACAATGTGGCAGAGTACAATGCTCTACTAATCGGACTCCAAGTCGCTAAAGAGCTGGGGGTCGAATCTTTGGAAGCCTTCGGAGATTCTCTGCTTATAGTCAATCAAGTCAGGGGAATATACGAGGTCCAGAATCCAGACCTCATCCCCTATCACAAAGCAGCGGTCGAGATAGCTATGACGTTCAAAGGGTTCTTCCTGGAGCATGTACCTCGATCCCAGAATCTTAAAGCTGATGCCCTAGCCAGTCTGGCCGCAGATCTAGCTACTCCTATAAGGAGGCAAGACTCGGTAATCCTTCTTAACAGGGATTTATTTTGTGTGAAGAACAACTTTCACATAGAAAGCAGCTACGCTGTAAACACCAATCCTCCTACGAGAGATTGGAGAAGTCCCTTCATAGATTTCGTGGCATACGGAATCTTGCCAGAGGACCCCAAAGAAGCAGTGTCCGTCAAGAGACGATCTTTACGCTTCTACTTCGATGCGTCTTCACAATGCCTGTATCGCCGGACCTACGATGGACTGCTCTTGAGGTGTCTCTCTAACGACGAAGCACAGCAGATTATCTGTGAAGCTCACGACGGCGTGTGCGAACCACATCAACCCGGTCCTAAGCTACAGGACCGCATCAGGAGAATGGGCTATTACTGGCCTACTATGATCGCAGATGCAATCCGGTATGCAAGACATTGCAGAGCCTGTCAGGTTCATGCAGACTTCATACATCAACCATCTGAATATCTACATCCTACGGTTGCTTCCTGGCCTTTTGAAGCATGGGGTATGGATGTCATCGGTCCTATTCACCCGTCTTCTTCCAGGGGTCACCAGTTCATACTGGCCATCACGAATTACTTCTCCAAATGGGCAGAGGCGATACCCCTTGCTGAGGTGAAGGCGTCTAATGTGATCAGTTTCATCAAGCATCACGTCATTTATCGCTTTGGGGTACCCCGGAGGATAATTTACGACAATGGGCCTCAGTTTATCAGCCAAGCGTTTCATCAATTTTGCGATAAAAATTGGATACATAATATTGCCTCTACGGCATATTATCCAGCTACTAATGGTTTGGCGAAAGCCTTCAACAAAACCATTATCAAACTCTTGAAGAAGTTTGTCTCTTCAAACAAGAAAGATTGGAATGAGAAGCTGGGCGGATGTCTCTGGGCATACCGCACAATGGTGCGAACACCGACAGGTTATACACCTTTCTCACTGGTCTACGGGAGCGAAGCAGTTCTCTCCATTGAAATCCAGATCCCGTCACTCAGGATAGCCGTGGCTAACAAGCTGACTCAAGAAAAGAATGACCTTCTAAGGCTTCAGGAGCTAGAAGGATTAGACGAGAAACGCCTCCAAGCTCAACAGCGCATCGCGCTCTACCAAGCACGCATTTCCAGAACTTTCAATCGTAAAGTAAAGGAAAGAGTGTTCAAAGTCGGCGAGCTAGTTTTAGCCGTAAGAAGGCCGATGATTCTTACTCACAGAAGTAAAGGCAAATTCCAGCCCAAATGGGAGGACCCTTATGTGATCGAGACAACGTTCTCAAACGGCGCTTACAGATTGGCCCAGCCTAATGGAGACCTGTTAATGGCTCCTATCAACGGCAAATTCCTGAAAAGGTACTATGCTTAACCTCCTCTGCTCAGGTGGAATATAGCAAAAACCTCAATTCTGACAAAACTACTTCCAAAACAAAACTAGTCGGGTCGTATTCCTTCATGTCCATATAACCTCTGAATAGATGCGGGCGACTAATTTGGAAACCAAGATCCTATCACGTCCATACTACCTCTGATAGTGTCTTACCTATAAAACCTTAGCCAAAGCACATTTCTATCATGTCCGTATGAACAATGAATAGATATGTCCTGCTAAAAGTTTACCAAGAGCCTATCACGTCCATACTACCTCTGATAGTGTCTTACCTACAAACCTTAGCCAAAGCACATTTCTATCATGTCCGTATGACCAATGAATAGATATGTCCTGCTAAAGTTTACCGAGAGCCTATCACGTCCATACTACCTCTGATAGTGTCTTACCTACAAACCTTAGCCAAAGCACATTTCTATCATGTCCGTATGACCAATGAATAGATGTCCTGCTAAAAGTTTACCAAGAGCCTATCGCGTCCATACTACCTCTGATAGTGTCTTACCCACAAACCTTAGCCAAAGCATATTTCTATCATGTCCGTATGACCAATGAATAGATATGTCCTGCTAAAGTTTACCAAGAGCCTATCACGCCCATACTACCTCTGATAGTGTCTTACCTACAAACCTTAGCCAAAGCATATTTCTATCGTGTCCGTATGACCAATGAATAGATATGTCCTGCTAAAGTTTACCGAGAGTTTATCATGTCCATACTACCTCTGATCTCACTCTCGCCCAAACCTGTCATTTATATTCCGAAATGATGGGTCCACAAAGTCAGAAAAGAGTCGCTTTATTCCCAAGAAAGAGCAGAATTACACTGGAAAAAAGCAAGAAGAAGAAAGGGTACATTATTGCGGGGGAGTGGTCAGATCGTGAATCTGCTGCACCAGTAAAGCCATCCTCTCATCTCTGCAAACTAAGGCATCAGCACGGGCCTGCTCCAACCGTGCCTCGTTGTCCCCCATAAGGGACAGGTCCGCCCTCGCCCGGCGAACACCTGCACGGGCACCTTCTGCACGATCCAGATCCCGTCGTGCTGCGCTCAGGCGACTAGTTGCTACATCTAGGCCGGCCAACGACTGAGAAACCCGTTCGTCTGCCTGAGCGAGCTCTTCCCTCAACTGGCGGGCCCTCGTTACGTTCCCTTCATGCTCGGATTGGCACTTCAGTTGAAGAGCAAGGGCTTCCTCCACGACGGTCTTCCTTTCGTCCATCTCCAGCTGACGTGTTTGAACGAGTTTATTTAGGCTTTCTATCTTCTCGACAAACCGTGCCGTCATGGAGTCATATCTGGACCGGACCTCAGCTTCAAGGCTGCCTCGAGTTAGCTGTAGATATTCGTTAATGGGTTGCTCCAAACCATTAACCATCGCCTCCAGAGCATCAGCTAGCCCGGCACCATCAAAATCCCGGATCGCCTCTATCGGAATCCGAGAGGACTTCTTTAGGCGCTCAAAGTCCAGATTCCCCTTCAGCACCATCGGTATCAGCGTCTTCAGAGTGGCATAGAAGACACTGGTGTATTGCTGGGTCAACGCAGCTAGGTCTGATTGGACGCCGGGAGTAGCCGCAGCATCAGCAACTCCCCCTCCGGGGACAATTGCAGACGAAATGGTCGCAACCATCGCCTCGACAGGTGGTGCGACCAAGGGAGATGCGTCTACAAGAGCCAAAGTAGTCGCGATGGCGGGCTCTTCCTCTTCTTGGGATATCCGAGCCTCTTCAACAGGAGAGCTGGCCCCCGAAGATATTTCCCCCTCAAAATCAAACGCCTCCGTATCATCGCCCGGAGCAGAACCAGAAGGAGCTTCAAAGCTGTGCTCCCCATGGATGCCGTCCCCTGAGAAAAAGACAAGAAAGTTGATGTCAATATAATGATACTCTTTCTAAAAAAGGGACCTAAAGACGACATTTACCCATGGCCGGCGGTATGTACGACGCGTCTGCAGCCGATGTAGCTAAATCACGCCTTAATGACTTAATACAAACTATCATACCTGGAGAAGGGGGTGGGCCAACCGACATCGCCAGGAGCTCTACCATGCCTCTACCAAGACGCAGTCGTGGTTCGTCAGCCGGAACCTCGCCAGGCAAACTCACGGGCGCGGCAGGGGTCTCCTCTGTTGCTGGCCTGGGGAAGGATTTTCCCATCTGCCTCGGCCACGCGGGCAATCTCATTCCACTACTGGAAGCAGTGGCAGCAACGGCAGCCTCAAGACGAAGTTTCCCGGCACCGCCGGCCGAAACTGAGGGTCCCTCTCTGGAAGGCGAGGAACCTTCGATCAAGAGAACATCCTCGACAGGCGAGACAGCAGTTTCCCCTCTAGGAGCCTCAATGCCAGGAATCCGAAGAGAACGATTGACCGTCTTCTTCCTCTTGCGCGGGGAAGCTTCCTTGGAAGCAGGAGCCCTTCGCTTCCCGAAAACTACCAAAGCCCCCGCAGGCAGAGGCACTTCATACCTCGGCCACGGCACCAGCGGCTCATCGGGAGTAGCGAACTCCTCACCCTCGTCAGGAGAAACCGAGGGAACTTCGACTCTTCCCCCAGGCGTAAGAGACGGTACCCTGAAACTTCCACGCATGTCAAAATTGCGATGGAAGGTGTTCACCGCCACGTAGAACTGGGCGTACGAGTGTAAGACGCACAGCTCTGTGGAAGGTGTGACGACCGGCACGGTGAAAACTGCTCCGGTGCAACCCATGATAAAATATCGCCATCCTCTGGCTCCATCAATGAGTCCGCCCCTGGACCTGAAGCTGGTGACGGCGTTGCCCACGTGCAGCTGGTCGTACCCAAATTGTCTGGCGAACCGACTGGACAAGTAGGGCTCGAAGAAGCAATGATCTTCGCTTCTATACAGCAGATGGGAGGGTCTGATACAGATCAGCCACTTGAAGGCCTCCGGGGAAAGATTGGTCCTCTCTCCACCTAAATCCTCCAACCGAATCCCCGATTGATTGCGATGTACCGAAGGAACAATACAAAGGAGCTTCCAGCCGTGACTAAGGTTTAGTGTCAACCGACAGTCTAGGACTGTGTTCACATTCCAGGAAGAGTCCTTGTAGTTTAACAAGAAACTACCCCCCGAGCTACTACCAGAGCCAGGAGACATCACCCGGGGGTTGTGAATAATTAACCATCCCATCAAATATAGGTATGGTAATTCCACCCTGGGAAAGCTTTCACGTCGAGTCTCATCGGTAAGCAACTCGTCGATCGTGGCCCTCAGGCCAGCCTGTATACGGCAGACCATGGCGGGGAGCAAGCCCAGTCTGGGCCCAAACACCAGACGCACCGCAGGCCACAGGATATTCCGGTGAATGCGGTCCGCAGATGCAGTGCCTGGCACCACTACTCGATGCAGCCATATGGAGAGGAAACCAGCCAGCAGGGCTTCCTTAGACAGAGGCCGGCGGCAGCACCTCAAGTAACTACAGACCTTGGTGCCTTCAGGATACTTTCCTACCCTGTCATCAAGGATCTGATCTGGAGCTTTAGCATCTCCCAAAAGAGCCTCGACAACATGGGCACTGAGGGCGCTCAAACAGTTCACAGGCTCATCGTTGCCTCCCGAGACTTTCTCCGGCTTGGCGGCCCTGTCCCGATGGAAGAAGAGGTAGGACGTCCACTTAGTGGTGTGAGCCAGATCAGAAGGCTCATTATAAAAAGTGGTACACGCAAAGTAGTGGCACATCAGCTCCTGATACACTTCCACCACCCGAGAATCCGAATCCCCCAACTCCCGATTGGTGGGGACGTACTCTTCATATGGGGTATCCCCCATCGGCAGCCTCGAGATCACTGCCATCTCATGGAGGGCCAATCCTAACTCCCCCATTGGAGTGGCGAAAGTCTTGGTGAGCGAAATGTATCGCTCCATCAGTGCCAGGAACAGGTTAGGGTTCGGAGGCAACCCAACGCTAGTCGCACTCACAGCGGCATACAGCCCAATGTCCTCGAGCTCTCTCTCACAATGCTTCAAGTCCCAGTCAACCAGGCAAGCCCATCGGCGGTTTGTTGGGGTGATCCACCCGTTGCACCGAGGGTTCTCCTTGGGATATACTCCCCCTCGCCCCATGAAGTCATTGTAGAAAGTCGACAGCTGGACCGGCTGGATCACCAGACTATCTTCGCTCGGGACGCTGCCCGGGCACAGTCCCCTGAACGGCGTCACGAGACCCGAGGGACGACTGACGAACGACCCCTGGTCAGCTCCTTTCAGGTAAAAGATCTTCCCCGGCTTACCGTGAAGATTGGACGTCAGCGTCCACGACATCCTCCTGGGATGTGTCGCGTGGGAGAAGGCCGAGATGGGATAATCTCTCGGCATCGTTGGCAGGTACAAAACCAAGTTCCCGGCAGGGAACACCCAGGGTTCTCTCTTAGGCTTCGTCTGGGACCGTTTATCAATTATGTCCCCAAAGAGAAAAGCTGGCTTTATGTACTGCTCCCCGTCTACATACGTCAGGGGCTCCCCGTTAATCATATTCAGCAGCGTCCGCTCGCCCTGAGCCGATATCAGGAACTCTCTCCCCTCAGGATACTGGGGTCCGGAGATAGGAAATACCACGTGGGATAGATCCTCCAGATAGTTCGAGTGCAGCATCCCGGCAGCGGAACCCATCACCTCGGCCAGTGGAGACTCACCCAAATTAACTGCAAAAGTGCAAAGGAAAACACGTCATCTACGAACCTTACAACGTTCAGGCCAGAGAAACAACAGTCCGTGCTTTACGCCAAGACTGTACAAAAATTGGTCATTCTACGCCGAAAGGTATACAGTCGGTGCTTTACGCCAGACTGTCAAAATTCTAGTGATTACGTCGAAGGTTCCATCCCCAGGCGTAAAACTAAAATTTTATATACACCAAGTTTTCGGCAGTCAGAGCTGTTACGCCCAGAACTGCGAAAACAATGGAGCTTCTACGCTGGCACATTGGAAATATGGGCGTAAAAGATGAGAACTTCTTCGTGCATCATCTTCCTAAAAGAGGCTATCAGCACAGAAGACGACCTAGCGCGATCACGTTCAACGTGTGCGAAGTATTTTTCGTCATTCTTTGTCATCCCAAAGACTCTACCTCTAAGACCGGGTGCGCTTCTCGACGGCGAGATACTTCGCTCAGGGTGAAGTTCGCCTTGCCCGATCGAAGACTCTCTCGCTGGGGCAGGAGAGGAGGAGCCTATGCTCTTTCCCTTAGCGGAAGAAGTTTGTTTCGGCGCCATTTCTGAAGACTCGAAGTGCTCGGAGGAGGGACGAAGAAAACTCGAACAGTCGAAAGCTCTCTTTCGCAGAAGACGGATGAAAAGTTTCTCTCTCCAAAGCTCGAGATATATATAGAGCATAGGTCGACTCCTCGAATCCTCGGACGGACTCCTCGAGGCCCCAACCAAATCTCGCAAATTAATAGTTGGTTATGATTGGATGCTACGTCAGCCCACTACCCTCAAAAGACGGACAGTCAGCAAATTCGAAAGGTTTTTTCGTGCAAGACGGTTCAGCGGGTTCTACGCTAAAGGAGCTTTCTACGCTCGACAGCAACGGATCTACGGTTTTACGCTCGCAAGCTACAAGTCTATGGTTTTACGCCCGGATGCCTTTGTGCTCGGTAGCTTTTATGCTCGAGAGGCCACAAACCTACGACTTTCACGCTCAGCAGATACCAAATCGAAGATCTCACGCTCGGTGGCGCTCAGTTTACGCTCAGAAGCAACAGATCCGCAAACCTCACGCTCGAAGAAATTTTCTTTTCAGGAGCTACAAATCAAACAGTTCTACGCTAAAGGAGTTTTCTACGCTCGACAACAACAGATCTACGGCTTTACGTTCGACAGCTATAAGTCTATGGTTTTATGCCCGGATGCCTTTATGCTCGGTAGCTTTTATGCTCGAGAGGCAACAAACCTACGACTTCACGCTCAGGAACCACAAGTCTACGATTTCATGCTCGATGGTGTTTTACGCTCACAGGCAACAGATCTACAGTCCTACGCTAAAGGGGTTTTCTACGCTCGACAGCAACAGATCTACGGCTTTACGTTCGACAGCTATAAGTCTATAGTTTTATGCCCGGATGCCTTTGTGCTCGGTAGCTTTTATGCTCGAGAGGCAACAAACCTACGACTTCACGCTCAGGAACCACAAGTCTACGATTTCACGCTCGATGGTGTTTTTACGCTCAGAAGCTACAGACTAATGATTTCACGCTCCACGACTTTCCGCATATCAGAACAGTCCCCAAGGCGATCAATTACAAAGAGTTCACACAAAAGATACTCGTTCTTGACCCAGAGCATCCCGAATACCCGAAGCATACAGAGTTTAAATATTGAGAAATTACTCTTCTCGGGTCCAAAATTGGAAGTTCATCCAGACTCCAGTCTGAACATCTCGTCTATCAAGATGGCAACTCAGTTCGACAGCCAAAACCTCGACCCTGTTCCAAGGGAGTTTCGAGAGATCATTCTTGAAGACGAAGTCTGAACAAAACTTCTGTTCATCAGAAACAGCAGTTCAGAACTCTACGCAGTTTCTACATTCCTAAAGCAGCTACGCATCACTAGTTATGCGTAAAAGACAGGACAGGACCTAATACTCTTTCTATCAGAGCCGGCGTAAAGATTCAGACGTGTCGAAGCTGCACATATTCAGACTTCACAGCAACATATGGCAAGACGATTATATGAAGAAGAAGACGATTTTATTAAAGGTCAAAATCATGATTACATATGAGGGAAATCCAATCTACAAGGGTTTTTCTCTATTTTTCATGATTATATCTGAGGAAAACTCCGTCAACAAAAGGAGTTCCCCCATCGTCGTCCGAAGGCCACCCCAGAATCTATTCTACCGGGTTCTCGCATCGGTTCAGGTCTTCATCTTCTTCGAAGAAGATGATCAGTGGCGGGAGGATACAAAAATGGGCGTAGACCCATACTCCAATAGAAGGCAGGTTAAAAACTGCTTTCCTGCCTCTAGCGCCATGACAGATCGCGTTGGGATATTTCTCCCAACTCGCTCCCGGACGGAGCCAGTCTATCTGCTCTCGTCCCCGGAGGTAACGGAAGAAGACACCGCTTGCAAGCGGTCTGGTCAAACACGACCCTTTCTCTCTCCTGGTGCAACGCCATATGAAGTTGCTAATTATCCCGAGCAAGGGAGGCTAAGATATCCTTCCATGATCCATCGTTACAGTGGACACTTGCTCGAAGATGCCGTCTTTTTCGGCTCCCTACACGCTGGAAGAACATGATCTCCTTCTTCCTCAGATCGACCCGACGAACTCCGGCGACCATCTAGGCGTGGTGATGGGAATGTGGTGAGAATAGGTTCACCCCCAGCCTTTTTATAGGCAAAAGAGATCACAGCGGTCCCCAATAAATCTTCTATAAAGTCAGCATCGACCATTTCAACGCTCTACTCAGAAATGTTTCGAGTTACGAGGGGCCGTTCATGCTTCATTCAAAGCGTTTCAAATTCCGAGGAATTTAATAGCTTTGAAGGGGGTCTTGTAGAAGCATGAAAAATACGCTGGGAGGATCTACGCACCATCTTGATGCAGAGCAGCATAAACAGAGACCTCCAAAGCCACCGGTCGTGCAACAGAGCTTTTCTGCCAAACACAGCATGAAAAATGAGCCCAAAGGACCATCCGCGTAAGTGCAGTACGTCCAAGCCGCTCCAGCGTAAAAGACAGAGTTCTTCATCGCCTCCATGGCGTAAAACTCAGCCGCTCTCAAACCAGCATTAAAGCGTACGAGGAACGCTTCGTGTTCCCCGAAATAAACCTGTCAAGTCACACAGTGAACCTGACCTCTGACTTCTGATAAAAAGCGCTGCACGACTACCCAGACGACGGCTGGAAACGTTGGCAGACCCCTCGGGACGCGCTCCACAGTATGATGGCGGATCTTCGCATTTAATGCAGAGGATTTGGTTAAAATATTACCGAACCGTCGTTTACTGACGTCCCCTTAGCATAAACCGCTCTTTCCCGTACAAGAGGATACGCGACATTGTTTTACACAGGCAAACATGGGCTGTTTTACGTTCCGCAGTAGACAAATCGCCTGCCACGTCAAAAGCTGTACTTCGTACGGGGCTCGAGGCACGTCTCTACGTCAAATTGCACAGAGCAGTGACGGTTTCTCTCAAGACACGTCTCTGCGACGGATGCACAGGAGGGTTACAGACCTTCAAAACACACCTCCGCATTTAATGCACAGGATGATGGCAAATCTCTGTATTTAATGCAAGGGATTTGATTATATCTGCAAAAGCCGTAATTCTGGCTAAAGACGTCTACGTCAGCACTCAGCACACTACGCAGTGGCTCCTACGCCCGTTCAGCTTCAGTGCTCTTTCGGCTCCTACGCCCATTCAGCTTCAGTGCTCTTTCGGCTTCTACGCCTCCTCAGCTTCTATGCTCTCTTGGCTCCTACGCCTCCTCAGCTTCTATGCTCATCCGGCTTCTATGCCGTCAGGCTTCTACGCCTACCTGGCTTCTATGCCTACTTGGCTTCTATGCCATGGTGACAGACGTTGGCTTTTACGCCCACCTCTTCTACACGAGGGATACCTACCAGCGTGGCTTTTACGCCGTGATCTTTGTAGCAATAGTACGCGTTGTGTCCCCTTAGTTGGATCCGCGTCATACGCTTATTCAAAAGATCATCCATACGCAGACTTTGGTTACTTTAACCGTCGTATAAAAGGGTGCTGTGTTGTCCACTCCTCGGTTTTTGCACCAACTGAGTGGTCACTGTCACTAAAACTCTATAAATAGAGACCTCTATCAACAGAGAAAAAGGTCAAAAAATTGAAAGATCGAACAATTGAAGATCCAGAGAAAAGGTCGAATAATTGAAGGTCAAACAAGGAGAGAGGAGATCAAGAGAGAGAGAGAGGAACCCGGAGCTCGACAAAGAGTAGGGATCGACGACTTTGGCATCGTGCATCCACCCTCCTTTGCAACCTTCGAAGCTGCTACCTATCTTCCACGGCACTTCTTCAACATCGTATAGTCCAAGGGCTAAAGTGATCGACTGCAGATCAGACACCTATAGCAATTTATACCCAGATTAAATAAATTGTACTCCCACATCCTCGTATAGGATTACGTTGTACAATTTTGTTTGTAAACAAAAGGGCGCGGGTTTCGTACAAGCTCCGTCATTGAAATATACTTTCATTCTTTTGTTTAATACCACAAACAGGTACCAATGGTGCTGAAGGGGAATCAGGACTTCGAGCGCCTGAAGAAGTCCTCTCGGTTTCCGATAGAGGCGATCCGGGATTTTGACGGCACCGGGGTAGATGATGCCTTGGAGGCGATGGTTAATGGTTTGGAGCAACCCATTAACGAATATCTGCGGCTAACTCGGGGCAGCATTGAAGCTGAGGTCCAGTCCAGATACGACTCCATGACTGCGCGGTTTGCCAAACAGATGGAAAACCTAAATAAACTCGTTCAAACACGCCAGCTGGAGATAGACGAAAGAAAAACCGTCGTCGAGGAGGCCCTTGCTCTTCAACTGAAGTGCCAATCCGAGCATGAAGGGAATGTAACGAGGGCCCGCAAGTTGAGAGAAAAACTCGCTCAGGCAGATGAATGGGTCTCTCAGTCGTTGGCCGGTCTAGATGTAGAAACTGGTCGACTGAGCGCAGCGCGACGGGATCTGGATCGTGCAGAAGCTGCCCGTGCGGGTGTTCGTCGGGCGAGGGCCGAGCTGTCCCTTATGGGGGACAACGAGGCACGGCTGAGCGGGCCCGCGCTGATGCCTTGGTTTCCAGGGATGAGAGGATAGCTGTACTGGTGTAGCAGATTCACGATCTGACCGCTCCCCCATAATGATGTACCCTTCCTTACTTTCCAGTATAATTCTGCTCTTTCTTGGAAATAAATAAAGTGACTCTTTTCTGACTTTGTGGACCCATCATTTCGGAATGTAAATGACAGGTTTGGGCGAGAGTGATATCAGAGGTAGTATGGACGTGATAAACTCTCGGTAAACTTTAGCAGGACATATCTATTCATAGGTCATACGGACATGATAGAATATGCTTTGACTAAGGCTTGTAGGCAAGACACTATCAGAGGTAATATGGACGTGATAGACTCTCGGTAAACTTTAGCAGGACATATCTATTCATAGGTCATACAGACATGATAGAATATGCTTTGACTAAGGCTTGTAGGCAAGACACTATCAGAGGTAATATGGACGTGATAGACTCTCGGTAAACTTTAGCAGGACATATCTATTCATAGGTCATACGGACATGATAGAATATGCTTTGACTAAGGCTTGTAGGCAAGACACTATCAGAGGTAATATGGACGTGATAGGTATTGCATTTCCAAATTAGTCGAACGTATCTATTCAGAGGTTATATGGACATGATAGAATACGACCCAACTAGTTTTGTTTTGGAAGTAGTTTTGTCAGAATTGAGGTTTTCGCTATATTCTACCTGAGCAGAGGAGATTAAGCATAGGAGATTAAGCATAGTACATTTTCAGGAATTTGCCGTTGATAGAAGCCATTAACAGGTCTCCATTAGGCTGGGCTAACCTGTAAGAGCCGTTTGAGAACGTTGTCTCGATCACATAAGGGCCTTCCCATTTGGGTTGGAATTTGCCTTTACTCGTGTGAGTGAGAATCATCGGCCTTCTTACGGCTAAAACTAGCTCGCCGACTTTGAACACTCTTTCCTTTACTTTGTGATTGAAAGCTCTGGAAATACGTGCTTGGTAGAGCGCGATGCGCTGTTGAGCTTGGAGGCGTTTCTCGTCTAATCCTTCGAGCTCCTGAAGCCTTAAAAGGTCATTCTTTTCTTGAGTCAGCTCATTGGCCACGGCTATCCTGAGTGACGGGATCTGGATTTCAATGGGGAGAACTGCTTCACTCCCGTAGACCAGCGAGAATAGGGTACAACCTGTCGGTGTTCGTACCGTTGTGCGGTATGCCCAGAGACATTCGCCCAGCTTCTCATTCCAATCTCTTTTGTTCGAAGAGACGAACTTCTTCAAGAGCTTGATAATGGTTTTGTTTAAAGCTTCCGCCAAACCATTAGCAGCGGGGAAATACGCCATAGAGGCATCATTATGTATCCGATTTTTATCGCAAAATTGATGAAACGCTTGGCTGATGAACTGAGGTCCATTGTCGTGAATTATCCTCCGGGGTACCCCGAAGCGATAAATGACGTGATGCTTGATGAAGCTGATCACATTAGATGCCTTTACCTCAGCAAGAGGGATCGCCTCTGCCCATTTGGAGAAGTAATCCGTGATGGCCAGTATGAACTGGTGACCCCTAGAAGAAGACGGGTGAATAGGATCGATGATATCCATACCCCATACTTCGAAAGGCCAGGACGCGACCGTAGGATGTAGATGTTCAGACGGTTTATGTATGAAGTCTGCATGGACCTGACAGGCTCTGCATTGTCTTGCATAGTTGATCGCGTCTGTGATCATAGTGGGCCAGTAATAGCCCATTCTCCAGATACGATCCTGTAGCTTAGGACCGGGTTGATGCGCCCCGCATACGCTGTCGTGAGCTTCACGGATAATCTGCTGTGCTTCGTCATTAGAGAGACATCTTAATAGCAGTCCGTCGTAGGTCCGGCGATATAGGCATTGTGAAGATGCATCGAAGTAGAAGCGTAAAGATCATTTCTTGACGGATACTGCTTCTTTAGGGTCCTCCGGCAAGATTCCGTATGCCACAAAATCTATGAAGGGACTCTTCCAATCTCTCCTGGGAGGATCGGCGTGCACAGCGTAGCTGCGTTCTATGTGAGAGTTGTTCTTCACACAGAATAAATTTCTGTTAAGAAGGATTACCGAATTCTGCCTTCTTATAGGAATAGCTAAATCTGCAGCTAGACTGGCTAGGGCATCAGCTTCAAGATTCTGGGATCGAGGTACATGCTCCAGGAAGAACCCTTTGAATGTCACGGCTATCTCGACCGCCGCTTGGTGATAGGGGATGAGGTCTAGATTCCGGACTTTATATATTCCCCTGACTTGATTGACTATAAGCAGAGAATCACCGAAAGCTTCCAAAGATTCGACCCCCAGCTCTTTAGCGACTTGGAGCCCGATTAGTAGAGCGTTATAAAGGAGCCCGATTAGTAGAGCGTTACAACCGGACCGCTCTGCCTACGATTGAAGAATATTGGATGCCGGTCGTCACGGGTTGGGGGGACAATAAAGGTCCCACTTTCACATGATTCATATATCATGATGACATTAGATGTTGATGCATCTTCCTACACGATCTCTCCCCATTTGACGGTTAGGGGATCTGAAGTCTGCTTACGACTCCTGTCTTTGCGTCTCTGGATCAGATGTGTATGCAGGTCAGGAGGAGTTGCAGAAGGAGAAGACGACGGCTTGTTTCTTCTGTTCCCGTCAGTGGGCATGCGGAGGTTGGGTGCCATGGTTCTCGCTGTGCCGCCTGTGTACAGCAGGTTAGCCATCTGGGTGGCGGACAACCCCCTGGGAGGGTGCCTTTCCATAACTTGAGCTTGCTTTACGCCGAGGGACTTCGCCTGGCGTAATTTGGAGATCTGCCCAGACTGGCGTAAAGTTAAAGAGGTCCTCAGTCGGCCATCGGCTTCTCGCGTAATCTGGAGGGTATGCAGATTGTCCCCTCGCTGGCCTAAAGGCCGAGAAGTTGAGTACTCTGCCGCTTGCTTTCCCTTGCGGAGATCACAGTGCTCATCTGGTTTCCCGTAGAGGTCAGATGTCATCTTGCGTGCGGAGCATGACTTGTACTTCCGATTTGGCGCTAAGGTATCATCAGAAGTTTTGTCTGTACCGCGCGTAGCGGAAGACTGGTTTCTGCACGTAGAGCGCAGTGGATACTCCTGGGTTAGCGCTGAGGCTTTGCCCGAATTTTCGTCTGTACCGCGCATAGCGGGAGACTGGTTTCTACGCATAGAGCGCAGTGGATACTTCTGGGTTAGCGCTGAGGCTTTGCCCGAAGTTTTGTCTGTACCGCGCGTAGCGAGAGACTGAATTTTACGTGCGGGGCACGGAGGGAGCAATGCTACAACCTCATTGGTCAAAGAGATCGGAGAGATCGGAGAGTCCACAGGAATGGTAGAGGATGTCTTGGGCATCCAGACCTTGCGCAGCTTCCTGTTGTCTTGGACGGAGAGAGGGTGAGAGCTACCCCCGGTTCGAAGCATGTCTTCGTAGGCAAACTGGTTGAATTGGATGACCAAACTGGTCGAATTGGATGACCAGTGTCTTCTTCACGGTTCCTATAGATACCGCATCGTGTTGAGCAATTACTTCCTCATCAGAAGAGAAAGACGTCCCCAGCAGAGTCGCCATCTTATTTGTGGTAGAAAATGAAAAGAATGAAAGGTGTATTCAAGACGGGGTTTATACGAAACCCGTATTCTTTTGTTTACAAACAAACTTGTACAATATAATCCTATACGAGGATGTGGGAGTACAATTTATTTAATCTGGGTATAAATTGCTATAGGTGTCTGATCTGCAGTCGATCACTTTAGCCCTTGGACCACACGATGATGAAGAAGTGCCGTAGAAGACAGGAAACAGCTTCGAAGATCGCAAAAGAAGGTGGATGCACGATGCCAAAGTCGTCGATCCCTACTCTTTGCCTGAGCTCCGGATTCCTCTCTCTCTCTCTCTCTCTTGATCTCTTCTCTCCTTGTTCAATCTTCAATTGTTCGACCTCTTCTCTGGATCTTCAATTGTTCGATCTTCCAATTTTTCCTCCGACCTGTTCCTCTGTTGATAGAGGTCTCTATTTATAGAGTTTTAGTGACAGTGACCACTCAGTTGGTGTAAAAACCGAGGAGTGGACAGCACAACACCCTTTTATATGACGGTTAAAGTAACTAATGCCTGCGTATGGATGATCTTTTGAATGAGCGTATGACGCGGGTCCAACTAAGGGACACAACGCGTGCAATTGCTACGAAGATCACGGCATAAAAGCCACGTAGGTAGGTATCCCCCGTGTAGAAGAGGTGGGCGTAAAAGCCGATGTCTGTCACCATGGCATAGAAGCCAAGTTAGGCATAGAAGCCTGATGGCATAGAAGCCGAGTGAACATAGAAGCTGAGGAGGCGTAGAAGCCGAGAGAGCATAGAAGCTGAGGAGGCGTAGAAGCCGAGAGAGCATAGAAGCTGAGGAGGCGTAGAAGCCATATGGGCACAGAAGCTGAATAGGCGTAGAAGCCGCTGCGTAATGTGCTGAGTGCTAACGTGGACGTCTCTAGCCGGAATCATGGCTTTTGAAGATATAATCAAATCTCTCGCATTAAATGCAGAGATCTGCCACCATCCTGTGCATTAATTGCGGAGGCATGTTTTGAAGGCCTGCCACCGTTCTGAGCATTGGGTGCAGGGACGTTCCTCGAGCCCCGTATGGAGAGCAGCTTTTGACGTGACAGTCTGTTTGTCTTCCGCGGGGTGTACACGGTTCGCGTCTGCCTGTGTAGAACAAGGCAGCGTACCCCCCTTGTATGCGTAAAAGCAGTTTACGCAAAGGGGATGTCACTAAACGATGGTCCGGTGACTCTTAATCAAATCCCTGCATTAAATACAGAGATCCGCCATCATCCTGCGTATTAAATGTAGAGGCGTGTTTTAAAGGTCTGCAGCTCTTCTGTGCATCAATCGCAGGGACGTGCCTCGAGAAACTGTCGCCGCTCTGTGCACCAATCGCAGAGATGTGCCTCGAGCCCTGCATAACGTGCAGCTTTTGACGTGGCAGGCGGTTTGTTCTGTTGTGGAGCGTAAACAGCTCATGTCTGCCTGTATAAAATAAGGCAGCATATCCCCTTGTACATGTAAAAAGCAGTTTACGTAAGGGAGATGGCGGTAACTGACAGCCTGGGTCGCAGTGCCGTGCTATCATTATAGCCGTCGTCTTGGTAGCCGAGCTGTATCCCTTTGTCAGAAGTTCAGACGTCAGGTTCATTGCAGGATCTGACAGGTTCATCTCGGAGAACATGAAGCGTTCCTCGTACGCTTTGAAAGCGGATGTGTTTTTACGTCATAGAGGTGACGAAGCCCTCTGCTTTACGCTTTGAGGCGGCCTAGACATACTGCACTTACGCGGATGGTCCTGAAAAGCTCTTGACTTGCCTGCTTGATGGCTCTGAGGTCATCTCTTATACGCTGCCCTACACCAATAAGTTGCGTATAGTCATCCGGCGTATTTTTCATGCTTCTATATATGCATCATAAGCAAATCACCGTTAGGGTTCGCGAGCGGGTAAGCGCCGTTGGAGAATACTAATTCTACGATGAACGGGCCTTCCCATTTGGGCTAGAATTTGCCAGCCGTTTTGTGGTTCATAACCATCAACCTCCTTACAGTCAGAACGAGATCACCCACTTGGTAGGTCATCTCTTCACCCGATTGTTGAAGGTTCCTGAGAGACGTGCTTGGTATAGCTCAATGCACTGTTGAGCTAAGAGACGTTTCTCGTCGAGTACTTTTAACTCTTGTAGCCGTCGACGGTGATTGTCGTCGACGGTTAATTGGTTGGAGAGAGCCACCCGGAGTGAAGAAGTTTTAATCTCGAGTGGGAGGGCCGCTTCGCTTCCGTACACCATAGAGAAAGGCGTAATGCCAGTAGCTGTCTGGACCATTGTACGGTAGGCCTAGAGATATTTACCCAGATTCTCATTCCAGTCGCGTTTATTGGAAGACACGAACTTCTTAAGAAGCTTTAAGATGGTCTTTTTGAAGGCTTTTGCCAGACTATTTGTTGTTGTGTTGTAGGCAGTCGATGCTACATTCTGAATCCAGTTTTTTGTCGCAGAACCAGTAGAATGCAAGACTTATGAATTGTGGACCATTGTCATGTATGATCCTTCGTGGCAAGACGAAGCAGTATATGAAGTGATGCTTGACGAAGTTGATCACGTTGGAAGTCTTGACTTCCGTGAGTGGTACTGCTTTCGCCCCCTTGGAGAAGTAGTCGATGATGGTGAGGAGGAACCGATATCCTTTGGATGAAGGGGGACTAATCGGTCCAGTGATGTCCATACCCCAGGCTTCGAATGGCCATGACACAACGGTCGGATGTAGGAACTCTGAGGGTTGGTGGATAAAGTCTGCATGGATTTTGCACGCTTGGCACTTCCTAGCATAGTCGTCGGCATCCTCTACCATTGTGGGCCAATAGTAGCCCAAATGCCGGAGATGGTCCTGTATCTTTGGACCGGGTTGGTGGGCAGCGCAGACTCCATCATGGGCTTCCCGAAGCGCCTGTTTGGCTTTTGCATTCAATAGGCATCGTAGTAGAAGACTGTCGTATGAGCAACAATATGACATTTTAGTAGCCATATCATAGTAGAATCGGAGGGAACGTCTCCTAATAGAAGTGGCCTACTTTGGGTTCTCAGAAAGAATTCTATAGACTGCGTAGTCGATGAATGAAATTCTCCAGTCTTGAGAGTCAGTGTCCGTCTCTACTGAGTAGCTCTGGCACAAGGAGAGATTATTCTTTGGGTAGACCAGCTCTTGACCGACCATGGTGATCAGTTCATGGGTATTGGTTGGAACAGGTAAAGAGGCAGTGAGTCCTGCTAGGAAGTCCGCCTCGATGTTTTGCAGCCGAGGGACGTGCTCAATGAAGAATCCCTCAAAGGTCGAGATGATGTCAAGTACAGCTTGGTGGTAAGGAATCAGGTCTTCGTGCCGGACTTTGTACTCCCCTCGGACTTGGCTAATTATTGATTTGGAATCGTCATAGGCTTCCAGGTAGTCAACTCCCACTTGTTTAGCGAGTTAAAGTCCAATGATAAGAGCATTGTTCCCTGCCACATTGTTGGAGAATGACTCAGTGAGGGAGTAGGTGCAGTTGGTAACCAGATCATCTGAAGACTTTGTACTCCCCCCGACTCCCGTGATGATATTGCCTCTGGGCCCTGTCCTCGAAGCATCGTCGAAGAACATTCACCAAACAGCTTCTTCGTTTGTCACGGCGTTGGAGTTTACAACTTCGTCTGGAATCTCATCGTAGAGTTTTGAGGTTTCTGGCACCGGATGGGCTGTTAGGAAGTCGTCCAGTGCTTGACCCTTGACGTCTTTCTGTAGAACAAACACTATGTCGTTTGGAGATAGTAGTATTGCCCAGGTAGACAAGTAGGAACTTAGCTCCCCTGGTTTGGTCATGAGGACTCTGAGAGGATTGACTCGCGAGATTACATGAATGGTTTGTCCAGCCACATAATGCCGGGTCTTCTGGATAGCGAATACAAGAGCACGACATTCCTTCTCAATAGGGGTGTACCTGTATTCCGCGCCAACCATCATCCGGATAAGATAATAGATTGCCTCATCGTGGCTTGCATCACTATTTTGGGGTAATAAGGAACTGAGGGAGTGGTCCATTGCACGGTCGTAGAGAAGAAAAGGCTTCCATACGACTAGGGCTACCAGCATTGGAGGGTTTGATAGATATTCCTTGATGTCATTGAAGGCGTGTTGGCATTCTTTATTCTTGATGAAGGAGACACCATTCTTCATGAGCTGGGTGAACGACCGACCCAGAAAGGTTTGATATGAACCTCCTGATGTATACAAGTCTTCCTTGAAGGCCACGGAGTTCCCGGAGGTTCTTTGGCGAGTTTATCTCAAGGATTGCTTTAGTTTTGTCGGGGTCTATGTGAATACCCTGGGAGGTGATGATAAAGCCCAGGAATTTTCCACTAGAGACTCCCAAGAAGGATTTGGTAGGGTTCATCTTAAGCTGGTGCGTACGTATGAGGTCGAACACAGTCTTCAAGTCCCGGAGGTGATCACGTTTAGAGCAATTTTTGATGGAGATGTCATCGATGTAATATTCGACTGTCTTTCGTAGATGCTAACGGAAGATGGTGCCCATCGCTCGCTGGTATGTTGCACTCGTGTTCTTTAGGCCGAAGGGCCTGACTGTGTAGCCGTATACTACTATCGGTGTTCGCAATAATGTATGCTTCTGATCGTCAGGAGATATCTTTATCTGATTGTAGTCCAAAAAACTATCCATGAAGGACATGCGCTCGAAGCCACAAGTATTATCAATTATTATATCTGTGATCGGAAGAGAGAATTTTTCCTTTGGGCATGTTGCTTTAAGGTCATGAAAGTCAATGCAGATCGAATATTCCCGTTCTTTTTGATGATGGGCAGGATGTTGGCTACCAAATCTTGATATTGTTCTTCACAGATGAAGCCAGTTGCTATCAGTTTGTTGACCTAAGCTTTGATGGTGTTTATGATGTTCGGTCGGAACCGTCATTGTTGTTGTTTGACAGGTTTATCTTTCTGCAAGATGTTAAGCTTGTGGACCACGATTTAGGGGTCCAGTCCTGGCATGTCTTTGTAGCAAGAAGAAAAGACATTAATATATTTCCTGGCGAGCTGTAGTAGGGATTCCTGTTTATCATCAATCAAACTCTTGCTGATGAAGATAGGTTTGGGGGAGGATTCGTCGCCCAGATTGACTTGTACGACTTTGTCCTCGGTAGGAGGTTCTCGTTGTTCGAACTGTATCTTCCATTGTGCGTCTAGGCGTTGGGCCCACGATTATACTTCAAAGAGTTCTAGTGGATCTTGGCCGTCTTTCTCAGGGTCAGCTGACACCATATTGGCAGATAATGTTTGCTTGAGCATCTCTCCGATACTGACGTCGTAGTCCCTAGAGGAAGACTCTAAAGAGTGAGAGTATAACTCATCTTCTTGATCCGAGCCTTTGGCGGTAATAGGAGGCGTAACGTATCCTAAGCCATGCTTGGTCTTATGATAATAGTCCTCGTACTGGCCTGTCGGAGCGGAAAGGCGTACGGGCAGTCGTCGACCTTTGCCATAATTCAGACCTTGGTTTCTTTTAATATCATAGCCCATCTTCTGGATGAGGTGTTTGGCTTGACCACTGAACTGGTAGAGTTTTATTTTTTCGGTATCGAATTCTGGCTCTTGTTCCTCCGGGATAAAGGATAGGGGGTCTTCAACCCTGCCTAAGATGATGGGTTTGTCTTCCCTTCTCTTTGCTGGAACCGTGAAGTAGGAACCTTGGCTGGGGAGGATCGATTTGCAGTATCAGTAGTAGTCACCTACGTCCGTAGGCGCAGGCCTAGACCTTACTCCATGGAGTACAGTGTACTTATGAGTGCAACTTTGAAGTAGTTCAAAGATAGCCCTTTATTGATGAAATACGGTATCTCGTTTCACTACCATATTTCAGAACAAGAGTATTTTTGTCTTTTTATTTATTTAATTTAATATGTTAATAATTGCATTATATATATATATATATATATATATATATATATATATATATATAGTGTTCCTTAATGTATGAGTTAATAGACTGGACCTAGAAGCCCACTAGATGAACCTCTGACCAAATTATAGGGTTATGAATTTTAATTTATATTATTCAGGATTAATTTATTGAGGTTGTAATTTATTACCGTGACTTTATTTAATTTTTGTGTCTTACCGTTGCTTCGATAATTGGAGCACTACCCTAGCTTTTGCCTTCCAACCAATTTTATACCTTTGTCCTAAGACGTGCCCTTTTTCCATTCTGACCTTTGTATGACTCATAAATATGTCCTTTTGTGCTTTATTTTAGTCGCACAATATTCGTCGCAGACGTTTATTTTAATTCTATATAAATCCAACTTTGTATCCTTGTGCATTCCAATCGAAATTGTAGACACAATCTCGAACCTTTTTTGTGCAACCCAAATTATGTTAATATTCTACTTTGAGTCTTCTACATTCATGACACTTGTGTCCCACCTAATTTTAAACCTATTTACTTCTAATTAATTTTAGAACACCAATTATTAATTTTAATTAAATTAATCCAAAAACCCCACTTGTGTAATTTTCTAATTGTTGGGCACTTTTATGCAAAAGTGCATTGAGGTGTCCACACCCCCATTGGACCAACACATGAAGAAATCCTATTTTACTTCATGTGATTTTTCCCCATAATTTTGGAGTGTGTAACACTCAACATCAACCCCTCATCAAACATTAGCCCTCCATTTTGAAACAATGCAATCCTAGCCTTTTAAATTTCTACATGAAAAAGGGAACCCAATTCCAAGGATGTTGACCTGCCCAACTACCTAGGTCAACACCCAACCCTATTCTCCACATATATATATATATATAATTTTTTCTCTTTTTTTCATTCACCTAAACCCTAGTTCCAGCCGACCCCCCTTCCTCTTGTTCATCTTCTTCATCACCCATGTCCACCCACAGCCGGAGCCTAGTCCCGTCGGTCATCCCCTGCTCGCAGACGACCTGAGATCCTCCTCGACAGCAGCGGCTATGCCCCACCGGATCCTCCTCTCCCTCCATAATCTTCTTCCCGAGCCGACGCCCCCGGCCACCTCGACAGCGAGACCCGACCTCCCGTCTCCTCCCTTCACGAACAAGCCGTTCGCCTGAACCTGGCGAGCTCGACCACCACCGAGCCACCATTCTCCTCCACCCGACTCCAGGCTGTCCCCCGCTGCTGACTTCACAGCGCCACTACCACTCCACGACTGAACCACCCCCTCGTCGACTTTCCTGCTCTCTCCTCCTCCTCGACAGAGTAGCACCGTTCCCCGCAGCAATCCTCCTGGACTGAACGTCGACAACAGCCACCCTGTTCCACGCCTCACCAATCGACTGAACCGCTGGACCTCTCCCTCTTTTTTCCTCCCCGAGCGCCGGAACATCTCTCCATCCCGGCCATCCCCGTACGTCGACAACCCGCTGACCCCCACCTAAAATGCGGCAGTCACCACCACCATTAACACCTCGTCATTCCTGAACTTCCCTCCGCCTCTCCTCTCCTCCGGCAACATTGACCTGTTCATCACCTTCATCATCATCATCATCATCATCACCACCATCATCATCATCATTATCATCATCACCTTCATCATCATCACCTTCATCATTATCATCATCATCATCATCATTATCACCATCATCATCACCTTCATCACCATCATCATCACCATCAACATCATCGTCATCGTCGACCCCGTGCGTGCCCGCCAAGGTTCGTAACTGTCCCCTCTTCCTTCATGATTTTATGCATGTGAATGTGTGAATAGTGTTAGGGATTAGTATTGCTTCATAACAGGTTTAGTTGGTTGGTTTCAGACCGTGTCGGTGAACCCAGTGACTCGTATGCGTATACGTACGCATATGTATGATAATCAAATTGATATATATATAAATATATGGATGTATATATATAAGTAATTAAATGCAAATACTAGTTTTGACTATAATGTGTGCAGATACTATATGACCCTAGTATAATTATGGATATCCTGTATCTATATTTGACTGTAATATACATATGCTGTGTGACCCTAGGTATTATCTGTGGATATTTCGTATTTGCATATGACCAGGTGACCCTGAATATTAGTGAATCGACTGCCTTGTGTACACCGACGTACTGGCTGGACATGTGTTAGTGATTGACTGTCTGATTATGCACAGTAATCAAGGACATGACACCCGTGCATCTAGACGCACACTTAACCCTGCTAGTTGACTAGTTGTTACCCTTGTATAGTTCCGAGCATAGTGTAATTGTGTTTGTGTGTGCTCTAGTATAATGGCTAATATTGTATTATATTATATTATTTATATATAGGACCCTTGGATCGTCCTGCGAGACTACAGGAGCAGGACATTGGTATTGCCCGCTCAGGACCCCAGGCGAGTACATTCTCTGATAATTTTTGTTATTTGATAATTTCTATAATTTAATTATTTAGAAATATTAAATCTGATTCTTGACACGGTGCTATACGGACTAGTATATAGATTGGATCTTTAGTCATGAGATGTTACATTGGTTATCGTATTGACATTGTACATGACATTGATATGAGACATTGATATTAGACATTGTACATGATAGATTGGACATTGATCGTGTATCGTGATGTGTCATGGTTGGATCCACAGTACTAGTTGGGGGCGGGGAAATTGCCAGTGAGAGATGTGATCAAATCTCTATCGTACAAGTGTAGATATTATTAGTGTTAATCATACACCTCACGTATGATTAGCCAGGCCATGTAGCTATCGTACTAGTTTTTAAGCCGATCATATTTTGAAACTACGATTTCAAACACTTAGAATAGTTACAGTTCTCCATTTTAGTTCATATACTACATCACCCCGTATATGATATTGTAGCTCTTTCTCTTCATTTCATATATGTACTGATAGTACCATATTATTTATATTGCTTGTTCTCTTACCTTACCATTGCATTTATTATTGTCTTCTTTCAGTATATAGCATCATCTATTTATTGTTTTATAGTCCTTATCAATTAACTAGAACTGTTATTTGGGTTGTACTTCGCTCCATCCTAACTGGAAATATTTTTCCAAACTATGACTTAGAGGACTGTTGTCCGACATATTATGGACCACAGGAAGAGTAGCTGCAGCCTTGGATCTTGTAGCCAAGTGTGATTCTGGGAGGTCTAGCCAGGATCACTATTTATTCAGTTAGTTTCTTTTAGCAGATTATTGGTACCGGATTTGTTTTTGGCATACTTTGAGACTTGGATGTTATTGTTTGAGTTAGACTATTTTTGTTTAGACTTGTGTTGCATTTCGTTTATTTTCTTCGATATCTTATCGTGCTTTAGTTCTGTGATTGAGTATTTACATATTATATTATGATATTTGTGTCTCCTTATGGAGTTGGATACTCGTGTGAGAGTGTTTACATAGTATTATGACCTAGACAATGTTCTACCGCCGATGCTGCGGCGTAGGCTGGACGTACCCATATACTCGTGCCCCAAATTTCGGGTGCGGGTCGTGACATCTTGTGATCCAAAATTACACCGTCGAGAGAAGGGATGTGAGCATGGACAGCTACGTACTCCTCCAGCTCGTCTTTCCTGAGATCTACCACAGTGCGAGTGACGGCTTTGGAGGTTCCCTGTGCAGCTTTACTACCAGAGGCTTGGACTTTGTAGAAGGAAGTGGAGCATCCTTCAGAGGTTGACTCGGCCTGCAAAGGCGAACGACCAAAGGTTCGGACGTGGTAGATGGTGCCGAATCTTCCTTTGGCAGTCAATCTATCCTACGAAGGCGGACGACCAGAGGTTCGGGTGCCTTCCTGCGTAGTTTTACGATGAAAGGAGCGGTTGTGTCAGGAGTGCGTGCCTTTAGATGGACTCTTAAGGGCTCTTTTAGTGTTGTCCCAGCCTCTGCCTCATCATCGGCATTATTGTTATCTTTATCTTGGTAGACCTATTTATAAAGGATCGAGTCAGAGTAGTAGACTTCGATCCCCTTGAACGGGTTGACTTCAGCAAACTCTATTTTATTCGTACCATATTCGTCAACGTACTTTAGGCACTGGTACAGGACTGACGGCAAATCCTATGTTCATGTATCCATGAACGTCCGAGCAAGGAATTGTAGGATGCATCCACGTCAATGACGTAGCAGATAACCGCTATTTTCAATTTTTTGATCTGGATTTTTAGGCGAATCATGCCCAGAGGGTAGCTCATTCTTTTGTTGAAGCCAGTGATAGCCGTATTGGTGTCTGCCAGGCGATACATCAGAATTCCTAAGGTCTGAAGGAGACTCCACGGGTTGATGCTAATTGATGAACCATGATCGATGGACATCTCGTCCGCCTTAATGGCACCAATGTACCCTGTGTAATATATGGGACGATCTTGCCGGTTATTCTTCAAGATCATGTCCTGTTGTGAGAACGTGATACTAGGTATCGCCACCATTACATTATTGCAGGGGTGACAAGCAACAGGATCTTCAGCTGGCGGGTTGGCCTGCGCCAGGTAGGTGTCAGCATTTTGTAATGCCTCACTAAGAGCGACCTGAGTGTCATTGGAGAGTCAGAGAATCTCGAATAAAGATAACTTCGCTAGAGTGTTGCAGTAATACTTGATGTGATTTTGGCACAGTGGTGTCCTGGGGAGGATACTTCATACGCCAAAGTTTTCTTCCTCGTCTTGCGCTTGTGACTGATCACATTGCATAAGTCAAACGAGGGTTGATCCACCTTTACACCTTTTTCGTGAGCACGGGTAGACCTAGCGTATTGGTGCGTGGGTGTTGCCTTTGCTCCCTGATCTAGGGTTCGTACAAGAACATTCCTCAGATCGTCAGTGGAAGACTTTTGAGACGGACCCTGTCCATTTGCCGCTGCGGGCTGGACGCATAGGCCGATCTTCTATAGCTTTCCATCATGGGACCGCATAATAGTTAGCGGCGCCTGTTGACGGTCAGCCAAATGGACAGTTTCTTGAGCTTGATAAGCTCGCACTGCCCCGGACTTCTTTGACTTAGCATGCACAGGCGCATAGTACGAAGATTCTAAGTTTTATTTTTCCTCAAATCAGTGCATGGGAGCATGGCCGGATGAGATTCTGTCGAAGGCAGAGCTTCTGGGAGTATCAGAGACGGATACGGCTGAGTTGGAAGCCGCATACTGCTTTCTTTTTCGCATCCTTCCTAGTGGCCGCATGGGCTGCGTGTCAACCCCCAAACTCTTGGCATCGTATTGCTTTCCTCTGGCAGAGTTTGGGCATCGAGCACTCTCCTTTTCATGCAAGGAGGCCGCATGAGTAGGGACAGCCAGAGTGAATGCATGCAGGGCATCTTCATTATTGGGAAGAGAGACATGGAGTGCACACTCTGCGGTTAGGTGAAGTGCAGCGGCCTTTGCTACCTATGTCCTGCAGGTCTTCAAGTGCCGAGCACCCTTCTGGATGGAAGGGGTTGCGGCAAAAGTAGTGGACGGATGATCTGCGGTCCCTGCGGTAGGGAGAGAGAGACGGGGAGCGCGTCCTCCGCAGTTGGGTGAGGCGCAGCGGCCTTTGCTACCCATATCCTGTGGGTCTTCCTAAGCTTCTCCATCCTTGGAGAAGCACCTCCCTCAGAGAGCATATCCTCGAAAGACTTGCTGGTCGAAGCGGATCACCAGCATTCTTTGAGTCGACCAGAGCTTGGCTGTGTCAGATTGTGCCACATCTTTCTCATCAGAGGAGAAAGACGTCTCCAACAGAGACGTCCCCAACACAGTCACCACCGTGTTCGCCATTAAATGAGTTTGTATAAAACAAATTATTTAAAGAACGAAGAAGAGTACAAAGAATCCTAAACAGAATTGTCTAAGTACAATATTTTGTTCTGGAATGTGGCAATGGACACGGAGTACTATGGCGGCTCCTTTACTCCGTTAACTATCTGACGCAGGAAGAAGAAGCTTATGCCCTTTCTTTGCTTGGCTTTGTATGCTCTTTGTTCCTCCTACCCCTCTCTATCTGTCTCTCCTTTTTTTCCTTTTTTTGGGCAGGCCGCCTGGGTATATATAGTCATCCTTGGGCGCGCATATAGTTTGGGCCACATGTATGCTGGAGGGTGCCACATGTACCTTCTTAATAAGGTACAGCTATAACTGTGAGCAGGCCAAGCTGATACATGGGCGATTGTTGACATCTTCCGTTGCTGAAGATCTGGGCAGTTCTCGTCCTTTGTGTGCATGACTCGGTCAGTTTTGACACGTGGCCCGCACTTGGTTGGAGAGAGCTGCTTCAGTTGTAACGACAAGACTTGGTCTTCATGAAGTCTCAGATGCCTGTGGCCCGATGTGCATGGGACGCTTGGAGTCGGAGACGCATAGGGCCAGAGACGCATGGGGCCAGAGACGCTTGGAACGCATGGAGTCTGGGATGCATAGGGCCAGAGATGCCTTGAACGCATGGAGTCTGGGACGCATGGGGCCATAGACGCTTGGAATGCATGAAATTTGGGACGCATGAGGCCCTTGTTGTCTTGTTCACGTGGCGCTGCACCCCGTCGAGAGTAATGTTCTCCATTGACGTGAGACCCCTATCGTTTAGTCTGTTCACGTCTTTTGAGGCAATCAGAAAAGTCTTTTATGTCAGGATTCTATGTCAGAGACGATCTTATCGACAATATGTCATGTCAAGTATATCTGTGGCCAAAAGCTGCTACAGCCGAATGGGACGCATAGATGTTGCCTTATTGGGCCGCAGGGTGACTCTGCGGCCTAATTTGAGCCTTCTTTTGGGGATGCATGGCTGTTGGAAGCAAGGACGCGTGCTGCCAAGCTGGCAATTTTAAGACTTGGCTCAACCATTTTGGGAAGCTTAACCGCCTTCATACAGACTTCTTGAAAACTTAACCGTTGGTTGCATGTAGACTTCTCGAAAGTAAAATCGTCGGATTTGCCCTTTCTAGGTTAATCATTGCTATTAGTGCCATCACGCGAACCGTCGCTCTCTTTTATAAATACCACTACCGTGGTCCATCATGTTCCACTTCATGAAATATGTCGTCCAAGGGAGATTCTAGTTGGGAACCTTGGCCACCGGCCTCGCTTCCTCGTTGTCTCCTCCCTGCTACGTCCCAGTGCTCGGGTATTGGGGGGTCTGGACTTTGAGTGTCTCGTGAGGGACGAGCTTTCGGTTCTCGGTTGGCTATCATGGAATTTTTGCCTGGACGGAGGGCACGGGACGAGGGTGAGTTGTCTGCTGTTGAGAGCTTTTTGTCCTTGCTAGGGTTGACTTTGGAGGCTCTTTCTAGGCCTCTAGGGTCCAATCCAGACTCGCCTTGCTGCCCCTAACTTTAAAGGAGAGGGAGACGTTGGAATAGAGGGAAGGAATGCACTGCCAGTTTCATCGTGCGGGCACACGTTCGCTCTAGGATGTCGCGATTGTGCTTCGTGAGGCTCGCGTCTCTTCTGACTGATCGCGTCTACCTCTTTTTGTTTTCATTTTGTATGGGCCTTGATGGCTACATGTTGTAACTCCCCCTTTTGCAAATAATTTTTTTTATTTTATTTTGATCAATATTTCTTTTATGTGGCCCCCGTACTCTTGAGGATGATCAGGCCGCACGAGGGCCACCTATGCGGTTGGTTGTTCTGGTAGCATAGGTCCCGTGCGGCTCCTATGCTGCTTGCTTTCATATTGGGGGTGCATGAGCTTTTATGCACCTGCATAATTTTCATGCTCGATTATCATATTCAGGACGATGTTGACATCAAAGTAGTAGTATTGCTGATTTAGCGATGAATAATAAGTCATTGTTTGTTGCCCAAATAACGATAAAATAGTGATGTAATATAAGGGGTTAGCGACATTATTGATAAAATGACAAAGTATGTCATGTCAACAAATTTGTGATATTTAGCGATATACAACGTTTAAAAATACAGTTTAGCGATGACATATTTGCTGCTAAACATGGCTAAGTTTGCCAAAGAGGAAGAGGAAGAGGAAGAGAGAGAAAGAGAGAGAGAGAGAGAGAGAAAGAGAGAGAGAGAAAGAAAATTAAGGCATATATAGAGAGCGGGGGAAACGGGAAGATACTAGGATGTTGCCACCTCATCATGCCATTCCCCCAGGACCAATCATAACCCTAGGAAACAAATACAAGGGACCAATGGGTAAAGGGGATGCCTAGTTAGCTCTGCTGACTTGGCAGACTATGCCTTGGTATATCGGTTGTGTGGTGGTATACTCGCGGTATGCCAGTCTAGTGTATAATTTTCCATGTTGGACAATCCTTAATTCTTCGATCTACGCACGAGACCTAGAACGGGTCTATGGTAATGCCAAAAAGTATTCTATGAGTTCAAGGTAATATTCACATACATAATTATTTTGTTATTAAACTATAAACCCAAATACAATTGTATGTCAATTAATTGGGTTTATACCTATCGATCACTCTACGGGTGACCTGCCCGCACGACTATCGAAGCTACCACATAACAACCAATAACATGATACATGGGTCCACTAATGGATACGGGTACTCGCATCACGTGCATAATATTATCGTATCGATACTGGATACAAGAAATACCAAATACATCATATAGGAACAAGTACGCATATAAATACGTATAATGGGAACATGGAGTAACAAATACTCATTCTAAGATAAGGTACACAGTTTCTCAGCCGAGCTGTCAAGATCACATACATGTTGGACATTCTTCCATTATTCTCTAATTAGGGATAGTTCCCTTGCAATGCTCCTTCGCTCATTTTTTATATATTTTCTATTAGAGTTATGATAATTGTAATCAACATAAGTACAATACCAACATCAACCATCATGTCATTTGGCTTAGAAAAATCCATATACAAGAAAATTTACCCGAATTACTATACATTATCCGCCAACTAAAACAAATATGCAGGGCTAATCCAGGCCTAGGGCAGACAAGGCAGCCGCCCATTGCCCAAAATTTTGACAATATATATATATATATATATATATATATATATATATATATATATATATATATATATATATATATATAAGGAGGGATCGGAATCCCACATTTTTGTATCCCCATGACCACAACCGTTGGATCTTGTTTAAGTCATTTAATCTTAACCGTTGATTTGAACCATTCAAATCAATTAAGTTTAGATAATTTAAACAATATCCAACGGCTGTGAAAGTGGGAATATTAGAGGATACAAAAATACGGAGATCCCGATATATATATATATATATATATATATATATATATATATATATATATATATATATATGTGGATAAAAAAACAACAAAAATACGATAAAAATGACTAAAAAAGATTAAAAAAAACTAAAAACGATCAAAAAAGATTAAAAATGATAAAAACGACTAAAAAGATTACAAATCGACAAAAAAATGATAAAAAGAATAAAAAATGACTAAAAATATACCAAAAGTAGACCAAAATGATCAAAAACGATAAAAATAAAATAAAATAAAATGAAAAGGAAAAAAAAAGATAAAAAACTATGAAAAAAAACGAAAAAAAAAAAAATTCCGAGCAAAAAAATTTTACTTACATATTCTTAAGGGATAGGATTTTCATATTTCATGAATAAATTATTTATTCGAATATCTGTAATTTTTAAAAATAATTTTTACAAATATAATAATTGATTTAAATAATAAATATTCGTAAAAAAAAAAAAAATTATCGCTTACCGATCGTCTCTCGGGGATTCCAATCCCTCACATTGTGACCGTCTCGACCTACATTGTGCACACAACCGTCGTATTATTCCCTTTTCCTGCCTACACTAGTTCTGAATGCCCTAACAAAGGAAAAAAATAATTACGCTAGCTAGTGCTGAATAGCCCAACAAATATATGGCGATGATGAAATAATTATATAGATTATGCATGTGGACAAGCAAGGGGTTTCTAGAAGTATATATGAAAAGGCAGATGGTGATGGATCCATATAATAAAAGTCAAGCAAAAGAAAGCCTTTACTGCTAAAACTCTAAAGATGAGGAGACAATTATCACCATGGCTCTGGTGGGCAAAAGGACAATCAGTATTGGTCTACTTGCCTACTCTTTCTGATCCTAACATGTCCTACATGTTCTCTCTTTTGCCTATAATCGACCCCACCTTCGTGATTATTAACATAGCCATTTTAGTTTAATCCCACCTCTATCCTTACATTTAAAAAGAGTATAAAGTGTTAATTATACAGGAGCTAGCTTGAATGCATGTTAATTTTCTATTTTCCTTCCACTAATTTTACGAAATTTTTTTATTGAGAGCATAAAATTTTGAAATTATTTTTACACATAGTTTGCAATAGGTGCAGAGAGTATACTAAAGGACGTTTTTACTATTTTTTTTTTCCTTCTTTTTCCTAACCACAACAAAAGCTAAAAAAAAAAAAGAAAAAGAAAATGAAAACGTCATTTGTAAGGACGCTTTCTACAGGGACGAATCATTACGTCCAGCCCTCTAAACATTACGGCTAAAAAAATTTTATATAAGAGCAAATGCTCTTTGGAAGGACGTTTTCTATATAAGAAATGTCCTTCCAAAAGTTTTTTTTTTTGTGTAATAGCAGAACGTTATGCTAGTAGCTAATGTTAAACTTATATGTAGCTAACGTTCTAAAAATGAAACACACACCCCTTCTCTCCTGCCTATTTAAGCCTTCAACTCCTCATAAACTCCCTTCACCAACAATTCCACGCGGTCAAACATACCTAAAAATCTGTGTTGCTGTCACCAAAAAATAAGCGTCGCCCAAGTCGTTGTCAATTGTAGAAAATGTTCTAAATAATATACAATCATGTAAAGAGTACATAACTGTAAGTCAGCCGCAGTCTGAATAATATACAATCATCTAAAGGAACTAATTTGCAGATAACCGGCTAGCAAGTGCCTTCGGGTAAACGCCAAAAAGGTAACAAAAGATACTTAGAGTAGTGGAGAAAAAAAATCCACTCGTCCCTCGTTAACCATCCTCCTGGTGCACGCTATCGGTAAGATACATGACAGGATCCTCGGACTTTGCTACTGAACCTGGCCAGACAAAAGCAGCGGATTCAGGCCTCGATAGCAAGTATCACAAAGGAGCACAAGTAAATGAAGCAAAAACCAGTAAAGTACATAAAATATGATCCGTGCCATAACCGTAAGCATATGACCTTTCATCGAAGCAGTATGACACATCTACAACCAAACAAGGACAAGAGGTGCCGCACTACGTCGAGATAGGGTACGACTCACTAATCATGGACACGCTACAATATCTGTATCATAGCTTCAGTCCATAGCCTATCATAGAACAACAATCCAACCCCACAACCAAACAAGGACAAAGGTTGGACCATCATACCATGATAGTCCACGTCTTTAGTCTATGGTCAGATGGCACGAAACACAAACTGGGACAAGAATACACCGACCATATTACAGGCTAGAATATAGGTATATATATAAACACACATAATATATAGCTTCGGTCCATGATTTATTGTGACACAATAGCGCAACCCTACAACCAAATAAGGACAAGAGTTGAACCACCACGCCACAATAGTTTATGTCCCTAGTCTACCAACACATGCACATAGTCCAATTGAATCGGTCTGTCACGCCCCAGTCCCAAAAATATACGAAACCAGGCCACGTGGCAGTGGCCAGCTGACACGACTCCGAAGGATATCCTAATTTAATGGATCCTCTCGAAGCTTGCTACGCTGTCCTAAAATACTAACAAGTCTAATATGCTAATAAATAACAGGCAATGTCTAATCTCATCCACAGAAAACAATATCATAAAGACTGAAATAAATGCTGGTAAATAAAATACAAGAGTCTGAATATCCATAATACATCTAAAATAGTCTGAATGGGGACAAACCCACTGAAATACAGAAATGGAAATAAAGTGCAGAAAGAGGTAAGATAACTAGACTAGAGTATCAACTAGCTAGATATGAAAACTCTAGTCCGATGCAGCTGCGTACTCAAATCACGGGAACTCCCCTGGAAATGCCTCGTAGTCCTCAATCAGGAATCCTGTCTCTACTCCTGCTCCGTAGATGGTCGGGTACAAGTGTTCGTCCGGATCTTGAAGAGAACCAGGTCCTCAGAGGGACGTAACAAGTATACAAAAATGCATGCCATAAAGTAAATACTGTGTAGACTCAAGGGTAATCTAACCAGCTAAGTGAAATGCACTTTGAAGACAACCCTGGTACGTATGGGTAGGTGAAAGGTATAAAGCATAGCGTCGAGCCAGAGGCTAAGTACCTGGCATTAGCTGTAAACTGAATGCTAGGAGTATATATGCTGACTACATCACCGATCATGATAGCGCGCAGCTAGTAACCTCTGTTGGATGTATCGACAAGCATATATTCCCATAACCGGGAACCTGAGCCCATAACCGGATAACACATGGCCCATAACCGGGTTACACTGAGGCTCACGGCCCCGCAGTTTACTCTGGAACTACGGCGACCAAATGTCTGTCCCATACGCCTATTAATTGTCTTCCCCGCCCAATGTCGATGTACAAGTCGCGAATGCGACGTGGACATTTTATACTATGATGCAAGTCGCTACAGAAATAAACAACTAAGCTAAATGCCGTCACACGTGCTGCTCATGCTGATGGCCAGTCGATCATGAAGCATGCGTCCCTACATGAACTCACTCTGTGACGTGTTAAGATACGTGTCAAGGCCTGGAAAGTCATATTGATAACTCCTCAACTTTAGGTGGGTCCACTAGATACTAGGTCAGACACAAGTCCTAACGTCAACGCCTTCGTTGACTGCACCCGAGTCTTCTCGAACGCGCACAGTTAATATTAAAACAATAAGATGTGCAACTAGATAAACATCTGAATTTAAACAGTAACAACAAGGCAAGGTATACTTTCGGGGGCGGTGGCGGCCAGCTGAGGCGTCGACCGGGGCTGAGACTTGGCGGAGACGGAGGAGGTCGGTCGGGGAAGAGGTCGGTCGAGTTGGGCGGCCGGGCGTGCTACGGTGGCGGAGCAATCGAAGCTCGGGTGGTCGGCTCGAGCTCGGGGAGGGGTGAGCTCGGGTTGCTGTGGCGGTGGTTCAGGCGGAGGTGGCGGTCGTGGTGGCCGTGGCGGTGGTTCAGTTGGTAGGGGCGGGGATGGCGGTGACACTGGTGGCGGTCGTTGCCGGAGATGGCGAAGGCGGCGGGCTGAAGAAGGGGTCGGGGTGATGAGGGCTGAGTGAGGGTGGTGGTGTGTAGTTTTAGGAATTAGGTTTTTGGTTGTGGTTTTGGGTTTTGTGTGTGTGTAATAAATGTGATGTAATGTACCCTTTATGTAGGTGAGAGAGTGGGGGGGGGGCTGCCTTGGGATTAGGGCCGGCTAGGTGTTTATTTTTGGGGAGTTGGGGAGGCTTCATCATGATGAGGGGAGGGCTAGGATTAAATGTAATTCAAATGTAGGGTCCTGATGGGTCCTCCAAAAATTGATGTAAGTACATAAAAATGGAGGGAAAAATTATGATGGACTGGTCAAGGGAAGGGGGTCTCATTCTTCATATGGTTGGACCAATGAGAGGGGGGCACCTCACTGCTAATTTGCACAAAGGCCCCTGAACAATTAGGAAATTGCACAAAATCATGAATTGGGGATTTGATGTTACAAAACACCATGTTTGGTGTTTTGTATTGGACTAGAATGGTGTAGGATATTTTGTATGAGGCTTGTGGGTGTGTGTGTGGGTTTGGGTTGGAGTTGGGTCTAATTTAAGTGAGGTAGGTCACTACATTAATTAATTTATAATTAATGCACCGGGTGTCCCTAAATTAATTTAATAAATGCAGGGGGTCTAAATTGGGTGGCACAAGCGTCATTGGCGTGGTAGGCTCAGAGTATAATAATTTCATGATCGTGGTTGGTCAACACGGGTTGAGGTTGGGTCTCAACTTCGATTGGAATGGACAACGAACGTAAATACGTAATTTATTTAATTTACGTACGGACGTTTGTAACGACTTTTGTGCGACTAAAATCAGGCACAAAAATCAGTATCCGGGGGTTGCACAAGGTTTATTATGGTAGGTTAGTATGTCTATGCCAAGTGTATGGAATTTGTTTCAGGGTAACAGCTAGTGTAGTGTCCTAAATATTGGGACAACGGTAAGGTGTCCTAAGTAATAAAAGCATTGCACAAATATTTAATACTATGTATAATAAATTCTAATTAGGACCAAAATAACCCTAATTATGCTATCTAAGTTAATTAAAAATAAATTTTTGGTCGAGGGGGTTTACAATCTACCCAACTTATAAGAATTTCGTCCTCGAAATTAAAATAACACATAATAAGCTATAAATCATCAAGCAATGCTACGGACATACCTAGGGTTGGTGGGGCTGGCATTTGTACTATCTGCCGAGCTCTATCGCTATACTGGGAACACTCCTGAGCTTGATGTTGGGTTGATCCGTACCTCGGGCACAGTCCTAGTCTTCTTTTGCAATCTTTCTGGACATGTCCCTTCTTTCTGCAAAAGTGACACGTCGGTAGCTCCCTCTGCTGATATGGCATAATCTTCTGTTGTGTCTGCACTCCAGGATGGCGAATCGGTCCTCCTGCTCCATGCTGGACTCTGGCTGGTACGTTCGTACTGGAACGTCTGGCTCCTCCTCCTAGGGCCTCCTGGATCCCCGCCTCTGGTAGGACCTCTTCATAAGAGATCCTCACCTGAGTAGTGGTATACCGCTGCAGCTCGAGGGAAAGGCCGTGGTGGAATCTTCTGGCCTTCTCCAGGTCGTTGGGGATCAGGGCAGCACCAAATCGGCTGAGCATACTAAACTCCGCTTCGTAGGCGTCTACGGACAGATTCCCTTGCTCCTGGTGCAGAAATTGAGAGTAGAGGGCATTCCTGACCATAGCGGGGAAATACTTCGCATTGAAGTACTCCAGAAATTCCTTCCAAGTCTGCTTCCTGCCGATGCTGCGCTCTATAGAATCACACCAGTGATGGGCGTTGCCTGTGAGTTGGGCCCTCACTGCGGTCATCCAGAGGTCAGGGTGTAGTTGCGAACCCTCCAATAGCATCTCAGTGTTGGAGACCCAGTCTGAGATCTCTTCTGCAGTCTCTTTGCCTGAGAAGGTTCTCGGTTCCATCTGACGGAAGCCTCGTACAGTGCCCACTGGCTGGACAGGTGCATGTGCTGGTGCTGCTGCTTGGGCAGGTGCCCTCTCCAGTACCGCCATCAAGCCCTGTCTCAGGGTCTCAGTCTGATGCCACTGTGCCTGCATCCTCGTCTGAAAGAACTGGAACATCTGTGGCTGTTCCTCCGCTGGTGGCATCTGGGGTGGAAATGGTGGAGGAGGTGGTAGTGGTACCTCCGGTTGCCTCATCGGCGTCTCCTCGGATGCCGGCCTCTCGAACTACGGCATCGGCGTAGCCCTCGAGGTCTGTCCCTCGAAGTGCTGCATCGGGACCGTCTGGGATGTCTGGCCTTCTGGCTGCTGCGTCCCGTCGTCGGGAGAGGTCTGATGCCAGTGTATCATCGGGGCCTGGGGGATCACCTGTGCCTGTGGCTGAGGCTGCTCTCCAGGTGGTCCCTGGGATGTCTCCTCCCTTGGTGCGGGGGCTGATGGTACTATGGCACCAAGTGTCTCGCGTCTGCTGCGTAGGTTCTTCTCACTGTAAGAGATAGAACTTCATTAAAAGAGTACGGAATAACAAGCGGGATGCAGATATTTAATTTAATCAAATGCGAAGGAGGTTCAAAGGCGGAAAGTGGATGAGATCTATTAATTTCTATCCTATTGCAGGCTCGCTGGGCATGTTACCATACCACAAGCGATAAACATGACCTGCATGGGCCACCACTAAAACTATATCACGCCCCAGTCCCAAAAATATACGGAACTAGGCCACGTGGCATTGGCCAGCTGACACGACTCCGAAGGATATCCCAATTTAATGGATCCTCTCGAAGCATGCTACGCTGTCCTAAAATACTAACAAGTCTAATATGCTAATATATAGCAGGCAATGTCTAATCTCATCCATAGAAAACAATATCATAAAGACTGAAATAAATGCTGGTAAATAAAATACAAGAGTCTGAATATCCATAATACATCTGAAATAGTCTGAATGGGGACAAACCCACTGAAATACAGAAATGGAAATAAAGTGCAGAAAGAGGTAAGATAACTAGACTAGAGTATCAACTAGCTAGATATGAAAACTCTAGTCCGATGCAGCTGCGTACTCAAATTATGGGAACTCCCCAGGAAATATCTCATAGTCCTCAATCAGGAATCCTGTCTCTACTCCTGCTCCGTAGATGGTCGGGTACAAGTGTTCGTCCGGATCTGGAAGAGAACCAGGTCCTCAAAGGGACGTAACAAGTATACAGAAATGCATGCCATAAAGTAAATACTGTGTAGACTCAAGGGTAATCTAACTAGCTAAGTGAAATGCACTTTGAAGACAACCCTAGTACGTATGGGTAGGTGAAAGGTATAAAGCATAGCGTCGAGCCAGAGGCTAAGTACCTGGCATTAGCTGTAAACTGAACGCCAGGAGTATATATGCTGACTACATCACCGATCATGATAGCGCACAGCTAGTAACCTCTGCTGGATGTATCGACAAGCATATATGCCCATAACCGGGAACCTGAGCCGATGACCGGGTAATACATGGTCCATAACCGGATAACACTGAGGCTCACGGCCCCACAGTTTACTCTGAAACTACGGCGACCAAATGTCTGTCCCATACGCCTACTAATTATCTTCCCCGCCCAATGTCGATGTACAAGTCGCGAATGCGACGTGGATATTTCATACTATGATGCAAGTCGCTACAGAAATAAACAACTAAGCTAAATGCCGTTACATGTGCTGCTCATGCTGATGGCCAGTCAATCATGAAGCACGTGTCCCTACATGAACTCACTCTGTGACGTGTTAAGATACGTGTCAAGGCCTGTGAAGTCATATTGATAACTCTTCAACTTTAGGTGGGTCCACTAGACACTAGATAACGTCAACGCCTTCGTTGACTGCACCCGAGTCTTCTCGGACGCGCACAGTTAATATTAAAACAATAAGATGTGCAACTAGATAAACATCTGAATTTAAACAGTAACAATAAGGCAAGGTATACTTGCGGGGGCGGTGGCGGCCTGCTGAGGCGTCGACCGAGGGCCGAGACATGGCGGAGACGGAGAAGGTCGGTCGGGGAAGAGGTCGGTCGAGTTGGGCGGCCGGGCGTGCTACGGTGGCGGAGCAATCGAAGCTCGGGTGGTCGGCTCGAGCTCGGGGAGGGGTGAGCTCGGGTTGCTGTGGCGGTGGTTCAGTTGGTAGGAGCGGGGATGGCGGTGACACTGGTGGCGGTCGTTGCCGGAGATGGCGGAGGCGGCGGGCTGAGGAAGGGGTCGGGTTGATGAGGGCTGAGTGAGGGTGGTGGTGTGTAGTTTTAGGAATTAGGGTTTTTGGTTGTGGTTTTGGGTTTTTTGTGTGTAATAAATATGATGTAATGTACCCTTTATGTAGGTAAGAGAGTGGGGGGGCTGCCTTGGGATTAGGGCCGGCTGGGTGTTTATTTTTGTGGAGTTGGGGAGGCTTCATCATGATGAGGGGAGGGATAGGATTAAATGTAATTCAAATGTAGGGTCCTGATGGGTCCCCCAAAAATTGATGTAAGTACATGAAAGTGGAGGAAAAAATTGTGATGGACTGGTCAAGGGAAGGGGGTCTCATTCTTTATGTGGTTGGACCAATGAGAGGGGGGCACCTCACTGCTAATTTGCACAAAGGCCCCTGAACAATTAGGAAATTGCACAAAATCAGGAATTGGGGATTTGATGTAATAAAATACCATGTTTGGTATTTTGTATTGGACTAGAATGGTGTAGGATATTTTGTATGAGGCTTGTGGGTGTGTGTGGGGGTTTGGGTTGGAGTTGGGTCTAATTTAAGTGAGGTTAGGTCAATACATTAATTAATTTATAATTAATGCACCGGGTGTCCCTAAATTAATTTAATAAATACAGGGGGTCTAAATTGGGTGGCACAAGCGTCATTGGCGTGGTAGGCTCGGAGTATAATAATTTCATGATCGTGGTTTGTCAACACGGGTTGAGGTTGGGTCTCAACTTCGATTGGAACGGACAACGAACGTAAATACGCAATTTATTTAATTTACGTACGGACGTTTGTAACGACTTTTGTGCGACTAAAATCAGGCACAAAAATCAGTATCCGGGGGTTGCACAAGGTTCATTATGGTAGGTTAGAATGTCTAGGCCAAGTGTATGGAATTTGTTTCAGGGTAACAGCTAGTGTAGTATCCTAAATATCGGGACAACGGTAAGGTGTCCTAAGTAATAAAAGCATTGCACAAATATTTAATACTATGTATAATAAATTCTAATTAGGACCAAAATAACCCTAATCATGCTATTTAAGTTAATTAAAAATAAATTTTTTGGTCGAGGGGGTTTACACGGTCAATCAGTCCTACGGCTTGATATGGTGTCTGGGTTATCTCAGAAGAATAATACGTATAATAGGAATCCTCAGATCGTAGTAATGGTGAGGCAAGCTGTCCGAGCCAATAAATGCATAGCACATAGTATGTAAGCACCGGTCCCCCGTATGGCCATGCGAGTAATCATATACTATATATATATATATATATATATATATATATATATATATATATATATAATATATATATATCATAGCCAGATACTGCACTCTACTATTGTAGATTGTAAACCCCCTCGACCAATTTAGGGTTTAATCTGAAGTAAATCAAGAGACTAGGATTTATTTGAATTTCATTAGAATTTATGTGAGACAATTATAGGTACCCCTCTGACCATTGTGTAACCTTAGATGCTCGTCCCTCCGTCACTCCCTAGCTACACGTTATTCGAGTAAAAAGATCGTCAGGTGCACTGCATTTAAACCTTTTAAATTAAGGCTAATTTTATCTCAAGCAACACTTAACCAAGCCCACCTATACCCTTTCATATTAGACCAGCCCCATCTCAATAAGACCAAACAGGCCCAAGCCGAGGCCAGCCCACAAATTCCCTACATATATATATATATGAAGTTCCTTCACTTGAAACCCTAAGAAAACCATCACCACCCTCTCCATACCCTAGCCGATCCCTTGCTAGCACCACCCGTCCTCTTCTCCGACTTCACAACCAACCCATCACCACCCGGTTGCCCCATATACACCCCGACCGCTGCCCCCACATACACAACCGACCGCTGCCCCATATAAACCCCGACCGCTGCCATATACACCCTGACCGCTGCCCCATACACCCCGATCGCTGTCCCATACACAGCCGACCGCTGCCCCCATATACACCTCGACCACTGCCATATACACCCCGACCGCTGCCCCATACACACCCCGAATGCTGCCCCCACATACACAGCCGACCGCTGCCCCATACACGCCCGACCGCTGCCCTTCAGCCGGCCAACCCGACCCCGTGTATTGCTGCCTCTATCGCACTTGCTACAGTCCCGCCGTCGTTGCTACAGTCTCGCCGGAGTGCGCCACGACGAGAGCAGACCTTGTCCGAGCAAAGCTACGTAGAGGTAACCACATCAAACCCCGCTTCTTCATGGGAATATCGTAGCATCGTATCGACGTGTCTGTAATTGTTGATATCCGACACCACCCTAACTATGTGCAAATTTGGATCAATAAATAATAAGGTTTGGAATCTGTATATTTACTAGCAAACCCTAAATCATGAGGCATAACACCAAGGACTTGCATCTCTACCCTAAAACCTGTATATAGACCACGTGTAATGAACATAGTAACCAAGGAATGTGTTCGCACAGAACAACGATCGTGGTCAGACCATAACTTAAAATTATTGTCTCAAGGCTCAGGATGTTCGAGTACTGAATACGTGTGCACCTTAGCTAAGCGCACATGTGATGCGGTATCCGAACAGTCGTGAACTTACGATAATATTCAAGCAACGCGTTGTAGTCGTGTTCAATAAATTTTAGCATCTGATATTAGATTGTATATTATATTTGTGTTTAGGACTTTTGGATCAGCCGAAAGATACTGCAGGAACCAGCTTCTGGCATTCACAGCTTCAGGACCCAGACAAGATACCTTGCTATATTTTATTGTCTAATTTAAATTATGTAAATGCTGAATTATATGCTTGTTGTTTTTACTTATACAAACTGTCCGCGTCCGAGATTGTCTCGGGTGCATTCGACGGGTACGTCGATGATTAGTATACATTGACTTAGTCATTAGCAGACTCACCTATGGGAGGATATCCTGTTATCTTCCAAGACCTGACACTTTTACACGTATTCATAGTGATAAATCTCATGTTGGGATGCGAGTTCGCGTGATCGACTAGCTATCGCCGCGTGTGACGTGCATCACGGTTAGCAAGCAATCTAGGACTATCTCAGTATAGAGACTTGGCATTTAGATAAGGGATATGCGCATCGATTATTTGACGGGTATCTCTACATTGGGAGGGGAGGAGGACTAGTAGGCATATGGGACACCCCATTCCTTTACACTGATACCGCACTCGACGGAGTGATACGGACGTATTTATATATTACTGATACCACGTTCTGTAGAGTGTTGGACGTTACTTGATGACATTGCAGATACCACACTCTATAGAATGTCGAACGTTACTGTATTCCTGCGCCCGTGTTATAGGGGACATGTGTGGCATATACTAGCCGGTTGTCACGACTGGTGAATTACGTCAGCATATGTCTAGCCTACACCTTCTCATATACTCACAGTTGTCCTCATATTGCATTCACTTAGATGGCTAGCACACCTTTATTGCATTTATCTTATTCAGTATTTATGTATGGCATATTTTTATGTATCTTGTTACGTCCCTCTGAGGACCTGGTACATTTCCAGATTTGGACGAGGCTTTCTACCCCACAATATACGGCCCCGGACAGGAGACGAGATTCGCTACAGCTGAGGAGTTAGAGGTGCAGCCGTCAGAGTTTCCGTGACCAGTTGGTATGCCTTCAGCCTAGATTGGGTGCATCAGTATCTAGAGCCGATGCCCTAGTCATTATCTTTTATATCTCATTTCAGTACTTTATTTCGTCATAGTAGTGGGTTTGTCCCCACCAGACTTTACTGGTTATACGATGATATCTTGAGACTGGTATTTATTACCCAACAGTTTATTTAGTACATCTTGCTCTTTATTTGTGGATGAGATTAGATTACCTGTTATGGACTGATATTGTACATGTTAGTATTTTAGGACTGCGTAGCACTCTTCGTGGATCCATTAAATTGGAATATCTTCGGAGACGTGTCAGCTGGCTATTGCCACGTGGCCTGGTCCCGTGTATTTTGGGACTGGGGCGTGACATGGTTTTAGTGGTGGCCCATGCAGGTCTCCTTTTTTGCTTGTGGTATGGTAACATGCCCAGCGAGCCTGCAATAGGATAGAAATTACTAGGTCTCATCCACTTTTGATTCGCCTTTGAACTTCCTTGATACTGCTTCTAAATATCTGTATCCTGTTTGTTTGATTCGTACTCTTTTAACGAAGTTTTATCTCTTGCAGCAAGATGAATCTGCGCAGTGGACGAGGAGCACCCCGTGTCGCGGTGCCAGATAACACCACTCAAGGAGAGGAGGTACCCCAAGGGCAACCCCCGCTACAGACCCCTCTGATACATTGGCACGAGACGTCGTAGGGCAATCCAACACCGCAGCCTTAGGGACAGACTTCCCAGACAATCCCCACGCAACATTGTGAGGGACAGACTTCTGGAGCTACACCGATGCCGCAGACTGAGAGGCCGACATCTGAGGAGACGCCTACTGCACAGTCGGAGATTCTACCACCACCGCCTCCACCTTATCTACCCCAGATGCCACAGCTAGACGGCCAGCTACAGATGCTTCAGTTCTTCCAGGCAATGATGCAAGCACAGTGGCAGCAGACAGAGACATTAAGACAGAGTCTGATGACAGTACTAGAGAGGACACCTGTCACAACACCAGTACCAGCACCTCCACTAGCCCAGACAGGTGGCACTGTTAGATGGTTCCGACAGATGGGACCAGATACTTTCTCGGGCAATGAGACTGCCGAGCAGATCTCCGATTAGGTTGCCAATACGGAGATGTTGCTAGAGGCTTCACAACTGCATCCAGACCTTTGGATGACCACAGTGAGGGCCCAACTAAAAGGCAACGCCCATCACTGGTGGGATTCCATTGAGCGCAGTGTAGGGAAGAACCAGACGTGGAAACAGCTCCTAGAATACTTCAATGCGAAGTACTTCCCAGCTACAGTCAGAAATGCCCTGTACTTCCAGTTCCTACACCTAGAGCATGGAAATATAACTGTTGACGCCTATGACGCAGAGTTCAACCGCCTTAGCAGATTTGGTGCCGTCCTGATACCCAATGATCTCGAGAAAGCTCAAAGATTTCATCACGACCTCAATTTTGAGCTACAGAGGTATACCACTACACAGGCGAGGATTTCTTATGAAGAGGTTCTTGCAGAGGCGAGAATCCAGGAGGCCATCGTCAGAGGAGCTAGACGTACCAGCACGACTACACCAGCCAGAGCACAGCCCGGAGCAGGAGGACCGATCCGTCGTCCCGGAGCACAGATACAGCAGAGGGCAGCGCCATACATACAGCAGGAGCTCTCGACTTGTCACCATTGTGGCAAGAAGGGACACCTCATTAAAGATTGTCGGAAGAAGTTGGGACTGTGCATGATATGTAGATCGAGTCTACACCTTGTCCGGGATTGCCCGCAGCGCAGAGAGGCCGCACTACAGACAGGACAGAGACCCGCAGCACCAGCCCCGAGGATACTACCCCCACCAGGAGGCCAGCGACCACCAGCACCCGGAGGATTTCAGAGGGGACCACCCTTGGCCCCACAGGAAGTACAGTTCAACCGAAACCGACAGCAGACAGGAGGACAGAGGCAGGGACAAGCCTTTGCATTAGCAGCTACTGAGGAAGAAACAGAAGGGGAAGCTATCACAGGTGTAGAAGCATAAAAAATACGCTGGAAAGATCTACGCGGCATCGATGCAGAGCAGTGCAAACAGAGGCCTTCAGAGCCAAACCAGCGTAAAAAACATGGTTCTTCATCGCCTCCATGGCGTAAAACTCAGCCGCTCTCAAAGCAGCGTTAATGCGTACGAGGGACGCTTCGTCTTCCCCGAAATAAGCCTGTCAAGTCACGCGATGAACCTGGCCTCTGACTCCTGACAAAAAGTGCTGTGCGGCTACCCAGACGACGGCTGGAAACGATGGCAGATCCCTCGGGACGTACCCCACAGTATGATGGCGGATCTCTGCATTTAATGCAGAGGATTTGGTTAAAATATCACCAAACCGTCGTTTACCAAAGTCCCCCCAGCGTAAACCGCTCTTTCGCGTACAGGGGAATACGCTGCCTTATTTTACACAGGCAAACATGAGCTATTTTACGCTCCGCAGTAGACAAACCGCTGCCACGTCAAAAGCTGCACTTCGTACGGGGCTCGAGGCACGTCTCTACGTCTGATTACACAGAGCAGTGACAGTTTCCCTCAAAGCACGTCTCTGCGATGGATGCACAGAAGGGCTGCAGACCTTCAAAACACGTCTCCGTATTTAATACAAGATGATGGCAAATCTCTGTGGAAGATTTAATTATATCTTCGAAAGCCATAATTCCGGCTAAGACGTCCACATCAACACTTCGACACGGTACGCAGTGGCTTCTACGCCCGCTCAGGATCAGTGCTCCCTCGGCTTCCAACGCCCTCTCAGTCTCTACGACTATTCGGCTTCTACGCCTGCTCGGCTTCTATGCCTATTCGGCTTCCACGCCTGCTCAGCTTCTATGCATATTCGGCTTATATGCCTATTTTGGCTTCTACGCCAAGGTGATAGTCATTTGGCTTCTACGCCAACCTCTTCTACACAAGGGATACCTACTTACGTGGCTTCTACGCCGTGATCTTCGCAGCAGATATACGCATTTTGTCCCCTTAGTTGGACACGCGTCACATGCTCACTCAAAAGGTCATTTATACGCAGGCATTGGTTATTTTAACCGTTGTGTAAAGGGGTGCTGTACTGCCCACTCCTCGGTTTTCACACCAACAAAGTGGTCGCTGTCACCAAAACTCTATAAATAGAGACCCCTAGCAATGGAGAAAAAGGTCGAAACTTTGAAAGAAGAATAGAACAGGAGAGAAACTTCCAACTTGAAGATCGAACGAGGTCGGAGACTTGGAAAGAGAGGTCAAGAGAGAGAGAGAAGGAGAGAGGAATCCAGAGCTCAGGCAAGGAATAGGGAGCGACGATCTTCAGCATCGCGCATCCACCCTCCTTTGCAACCTCCGAAGCTGCATCCTGTCTTCCACGGCACTTCTTCAACATCGTGTAGTCCAAGGGCTAAAGTGATCGACCGCAGATCAGACACCTATAGCAATTTATACCCAGATTAAATAAATTGTACTCCCACATCCTCGTATAGGATTACATTGTACAAGTTTGTTTGTAAACCAAAGGGCGCGGGCCTCTTATAAACCCCGTCATTGAAATACACTTTCATTCCTTTCGTTTAATACCACAAACAACAGGTACCATCTTAGTTGCATCATTACCTGTAACTGCATTGTTTGATTCTGGAGCCACATTGTCATTTATATCTAGTAGATTTGTAGCAATGCATAGAGTAGTGACTTCTCCCTTACCTAAGAGTTGGAAGATTCTTACCGGAGGAGGTATCGTGCCGGTTACCAGCACTATCAGAACGTGCTCGGTAGTTGTATGTGGTAGAGAGATGAGAGCGCGATTCTTGGTATTGCCTATGCCGTACTTTGATGTTGTGTTAGGCATGGACTGGTTAAGCCAGTATAATGCTATACTGAACTACCGGAAGGGTAGCGTCACCTTTAGACCGCCAGATCAACCGGAGTTTGAGTACATACGAGGGACCGTCGAACAAGGAGTAGGCCAGATAGCGGAAACTTGCATGGCTATGGAGATTGCACCCCCACCCATAGTTGCAGAATTCGAAGATGTATTCCCCGAAGAACTGCCAGGCTTACCGTCGAATAGAGACGTGGAGTTCACCATCGAGTTAGTACCAGGAGCAGCGCCGGTATCTTCTAATGTATACCGATTGGAGAAGGAGGAGATAGATAAGCTGAAGCTACAATTAGAGGAGTTGCAGAGCAAGGGATTTATCCTCCCTAGTGCATCACCGTGGGGAGCCCAGTATTGTTCGTACCTAAGAAAGATGGAACAGTACGCATGTGTATTGATTATAGAGCCCTTAATGCCCTGACTATCAAGAACAAGTACCCCCTACCGCAGATTGATGATTTATTCGACCAGCTGACAGGAGTAGTAGTGTTCACAAAGATTGACTTGAGATCGGGTTATCATCAAGTGAAGGTGCGAAGAGAAGACATTCAAAAGACAGCATTCAGGACTCGTTATGGTCACTATGAGTTCTTAGTGATGCCTTTTGGACTGATGAATGCGCCAGCTGTATTCATGAATTTGATGAACAGAGTATTCCACCAATACTTAGACCAGTTCGTGGTAGTATTCATCGGCGACATCTTGGTGTATTCAAAGAGCCACGAGGAGCACAAAGAGCACTTGAGACTAGTGTTAGAGACGCTGAGGAGAGAGAGGCTTTATGCCAAGCTGAGCAAATATGAGTTTCTCCTAGATCATGTCGCTTTCCTTGGACAAGTTATCTCAGGAGATGGCATCTCAGTAGATCCGGCGAAGTTTTCATCAGTAGAGATATGGCCAACCCCTACTAATGTCTCGGAGGTCAAGAGTTTCCTAGGACTTGCCGGATATTACCGGAGGTTCGTAGAGAAATTTGCGAAGATTGCAAAGCCAATGACCCGCTTGACCCGTAAGGAGCAGGAGTTCACCTGGACGGAGGAGTGTCAGAAGGCATTCGATGAACTGAAGAAGCGCTTGACTACAACACCTATCCTGACCATACCTTCTGGACCCGGAGGATTTATAATCTATAGCGATGCGTCCGAAAAAGGATTAGGATGTGTCTTGATGCAGTATGGAAAGGTTGTAGCTTATGCTTCTAGACAGTTGAGGAAACATGAGAAGAACTACCCCACCCACGACTTGGATCTTCCAGCCGTAATCTTTGCCTTAAAGCTTAGGAGGCACTATCTATATGGAGAGAGAGTGGAGATATTTACTGATCATAAGAGCCTAAAGTACGTCTACACCCAGAAAGATCTTAACCAGAGGCAGAGACGTTGGCTCGAGGTGATGACAGACTTCGAGATTGAGCTACAGTACCACCCGGGAAAAGCCAACGTAGTAGCTGACGCATTGAGCAGAAGACCCATGGCATTCTTCATGACCACCCAACCACACCTGTTGAGAGAGATAGAGCAAATGGGTATAGAGGTCATTATGCCCGAAGTAGATGGACAGTTGTCGAGCTTCCAGTTGCAATCGACATTAGTGGAAAGAATCAAGGCTGCTTTGCCAACAGACGCCAGATTTCAGAGACTTAGACAGAGGACATAGGCTGGAAGGCAGACAAGACTGAGAATACATGAAGATGGGACTTTGAGATGCGAAGATCGTCTTTATGTTCCAAATAGAGAACTTTGTCAGGAGTTGATGGCAGAGGCACACAGTTCGACCTATTCTATTCATCCAGGAGGCACGAAGATGTACAGGGACTTGAGACAGTACTACTGGTGGCATGGAATGAAGAGGGAGATAGCACGCTTTGTGGCCAAGTGCCTGGTGTGTCAGCAAGTCAAGGCTGAGCATCAGAGATCTGCAGGATTGTTTTAGCTGCTTCCTATACCAGAGTGAAAATAGGAGTATATCACTATGGACTTTGTTACGGGCTTCCCGAGAAGTCCTAGTGGAAGATTTGATTATATCTTCGAAAGCCGTAATTCCGGCTAAGACGTCCACATCAACACTTCGACACGGTACGCAGTGGCTTCTACGCCCGCTCAGGATCAGTGCTCCCTCGGCTTCCAACGCCCTCTCAGTCTCTACGACTATTCGGCCTCTACGCCTGTTCGACTTCTACGCCTGCTCGGCTTCTATGCCTATTCGGCTTCCACGCCTGCTCGGCTTCTATGCCTATTCGGCTTCTACGCCTATTCGGCTTCTATGCCTATTTTGGCTTCTACGCCAAGGTGACAGTCATTTGGCTTCTACGCCAACCTCTTCTACACAAGGGATACCTACCTACGTGGCTTCTACGCCGTGATCTTCGCAGCAGATATACGCGTTTTGTCCCCTTAGTTGGACACGCGTCACATGCTCACTCAAAAGGTCATTTACACGCAGGCATTAGTTATTTTAACCGTTGTGTAAAGGGGTGCTGTACTGCCCACTCCTTGGTTTTCACACCGACGAAGTGGTCGCTGTCACCAAAACTCTATAAATAGAGACCCCTAGCAATGGGGAAAAAGGTCGAAACTTTGAAAGAAGAATAAAACAGGAGAGAAACTTCCAACTTGAAGATCGAACGAGGTCAGAGACTTGGAAAGAGAGGTCAAGAGAGAGAGAAGGAGAGAGGAATCCAGAGCTCAGGCAAGGAATAGGGAGCGACGACCTTCAGCATCGCGCATCCACCCTCCTTTGCAACCTCCGAAGCTGCATCCTATCTTCCACGGCACTTCTTCAACATCGTGTAATCCAAGGGCTAAAGTGATCGACCGCAGATCAGACACCTATAGCAATTTATACCCAGATTAAATAAATTGTACTCCCACATCCTCGTATAGGATTACATTGTACAAGTTTGTTTGTAAACCAAAGGGCACGGGCCTCTTATAAACCCCGTCATTGAAATATACTTCCATTCCTTTCGTTTAATACCACAAACAAGATGGCGACTCTGCTGGGGACATCTTTCTCTTTTGACGAGGAAGTAATTGCTCAACACGATGCGGTATCTGTAGGAACCGTGAAGAAGACACTGGTCGTTCATTTCGACCAGTCTGCCTACGAAGACATGCTTCGGACTGGGGGTAGCTCTCACTCTCTTTCCATCAAAGACAGCAGGAAGTTACGTAAAGTGTGGATGCCCAAGACATCCTCCGCCGTTCCTGTGGACTCTCCGATCTCTCCGATCTCTCTGACCAATGAGGTGGTAGCATCGCTCCCTCCGTGCCCCGCACGTAAAATTCAGTCTCCCGCTACGCACGGTACAGACAAAGCTTCTGGCAAAGCCTCAGCGCTAACCCAGGAGTATCCACTGCGCTATACGCACAGAAATCAGTCTCCCGCTATGCGCGGTACAGACAAAGCTTCTGGCAAAGCCTCAGCGCTAACCCAGGAGTATCCACTGCGCCATACGCGCAGAAATTAGTCTCCCGCTACGCGCGGTACAGACAAAGCTTTTGGCAAAGCCTCAGCGCTAACCCAGGAGTATCCACTGCGCCATACGCGCAGAAATCAGTCTCCCGCTACGCGCGGTACAGGCAAAACCTCTGATGGTGCCTCAACACCAAATCAGAAGTATAGATCATGCTCTACGCGCAAAATGACATCTGACCTTTACGGTGAACCAGATGAGCGCTGCGATCTCCGCAAGGGGAAGCAAGCGGGTGAATACTCAACTACTCGGTCTTTACGCCATCAAAAGAGTGGGCTGCCTACTGTCCGGATTACGCGAGAAGCTAATGACCGACTGAGGACCTCTCTAGCCTCACGCCAGACTAAGCGAATCTCCAAGTTATGCCAGGCACAGTCCTTCGGCGTAAAACAAGCTCAGATTGCGGAAAGACCCCCTTCCGAGGGATTATCCGCCGCCCAGTTAGCCAGCCTGTTGTATACAGGTGGTATAGGGAAAACCGGGGTGCCCAGTCTCCGCGTACCCCCTGATGGGAACAAAAGATACAAGCCTTCGTCTTCCTCTTCGGCAAATCCTCCTGACCTGCGTACCTATCTAATCCGAAAGGGCAAAGACAGGAGCCGTGAACAGGTTTTAGAACCCCTAACCGTCAGACGGGGAGAGATCGTATGGGAAGATGCATCAACATCTAATGTCATCATGATGTATGAACCATATGAAGATAATGCCTTTGTTGTCCCTCCTACCCGCGGCGATCAGCATCCAATAGTCTTCAAACACAAACGGAACGGTCCGGTTGGACAGGAAGAATTCCGCGAGCCTGAGAGTGGGAAAATGCAAATTCACAGGTACAGCCCACAAGCTTTGAAGATTATACAGAACATGGGTTATGATTTGGAATCAAAGCAAGGCCTCAACTATGGAAAGGGTAGACGAACACCAGTGCAGGGTAATGCCCACCATCAACAAACTCGTTTCGGGTTGGGGTATACTGCTAATCCCAAAACTTCAAAATCTAATCCTGTACGACCAGAGACAACTCCTACGGATTCAGTTTCCACGACCGGAAACCATAGCGTGTCCGGGGGCAGTTCGCCTCGACAAAATAAAGCAGGATCCAAAGCTAGGGGTAGAATGTCCACAGGATTCAAAGATGGTGCAACAACGGCTATCTTCCCGGAAGACCATAAAACTCAGGCATCAAAAGCCCCACGACCGAAGGGAACTTTCTCCTTTGGAGAGGATGACATGATTGAAATCTTCAATATATTAAGGAAGGAACGTAAGCTTCAGCTACCCGACACCAGATATCCTGAAAGGGCCGGCAGAATCGATGACCCAGATTATTGCCTCTTCCATCAGTACACTCATCACCCTACAAGGGCCTGCTATGTACTAAAGAGGAGAATTCAGAAATTAATCGATGCCAAGGTCATAAATCTACGTTTATAGGGAACAATCACTACGGCAGAGTAGCAGATATGTGCCTCCCTCTCCGATGGAGTCACTATCACAAAGTTTGTCATGTTCATATTACCTCTGAATAAACTTTCGACCGTCAATTATCATGTCCATATTACCTCTGATATCGATTGTCGTCTACACTTAACATTCGTACTTAAAATTCTAAGTACGCCAGTAATGTTAAGTCCACAAAAATTTCCATGTCCATATTACCTCTGAGCAGATATGTGCCTCCCTCTCCGATGGAGTCACTATCACAAAGTTTGTCATGTTCATATTACCTCTGAATAAACTTTCGACCATCAATTATCATGTCCATATTACCTCTGATATCGATTGTCGTATACACTTAACATTCGTACTTAAAATTCTAAGTACGCCAGTAATGTTAAGTCCACAAAAATTGCCATGTCCATATTACCGCTGAGCAGATATGTGCCTCCCTCTCCGATGGAGTCACTATCACAAAGTTTGTCATGTTCATATTACCTCTGAATAAACTTTCGACCGTCAATTATCATGTCCATATTACCTCTGATATCGATTGTCGTCTATACTTAAACATTCGTACTTAAAATTCTAAGTACGCCAGTAATATTGAGTCCACAAAAATTGCCATGTCCGTATTACCTCTGAGCAAGGACGGGGACCCGCTCCACATGACGAAGTAGAACCCATAGCACAAAAATTCCTGAAAGCTATAGACTCCTACCGCCCATATGTTTGGGAAGTAGCATCATTATCCAACGTCGTCACGACATATGGGCCACATGAGGATTCTATCTTCATCGTCCCTCCTACCTGCAGCAGTCAGCGCTCAATAGTCTTCGGTCGCATGCGGAATCTACCGACTGTCCAAGAAGATCCTTTCGATGACGACACCGGGAAAATACAGATTCACCGTTATAGCCCGCAAGCACTAAGGATCATGCAAAACATGGGCTACGACTTGAAATGAAAGCCAGGCCTCAACTACGGAAGAGGCAGGCGAACGCCACCGCGCGGCAACACCCGCTATCAACAAACTCGTCTCGGGTTAGGGTATGCCACCTCCCTCGCAACTTCCGAGCCAGATGAGGACCCCTTCTCCTCTTTCCAGGACGACTCGTCGCCCCCCAACTCGCCAGAAGCTCTCGAACAAGCACTATCAGTGAATACGGTGATGACGAATCCCTCAGAAGCCGAGGAGCAGGATACGGAACCGTTCGAGAATGACCCATGGGCTCAACGAGTGGATACGCAGTGGGAATTCCGCTTCGAACAGAGAGAACCTCCCACCAAGGATGAAGTCATCCAAATCAATGTTGGGGGTAAACTCTCACCAAAGCCAATATTTGTCAGTAATAATCTTCCCCCAGCTGAAAGGGAAGAAGTTATACAGCTGATAAAGGAATATATTGACGTCTTTGCATGGGATTATGAGGACATGCCAGGTCTAGACCCGAAGGTAGCTACTCATAAGCTCAATATATTGACCGATTCGAAGCCGGTAAAGCAGCACCAACGTCGGTTCCGCCCAGATATGATGGACGCCATCGAGGCTGAAGTTAAGAAGTTAATAACCTACGATTTCATCCGGGAGGAACAACTTCCCGACTGGGTCACCAACGTTGTCCCAGTCATAAAGAAAAATGGGAAGGTACGTATCTGCATCGACTACCGAGATCTGAATGCGGCTTGCCCCAAAGATGAATTCCCTCTTCCCATCACGGACATCATGATCGACAACACCTGCGGCTTCGAACGCATGTCTTTCATGGACGAATTCTCAGGATACAATCAGATCAAGATGCATCCTGAAGACGAGAAGCACACTGCCTTCCAGACACCACTGGGGGTATATTGCTATACAGTCATGCCCTTCGGATTAAAGAACGCCGGGGCTACATACCAACGGGCTATGAGTAACATATTCCGTAAGCATTTACGCAAAATAGTAGAATGTTACGTAGACGACATAGCTGTCAAAAGCCACCTCAAAGATGATCATATTCGAGACCTGAGGGCGGTATTCGAGTTAATGTGCCAGCACCAACTCAAGATGAACCCTACAAAGTCCTTTTTGGGTGTATCCAGTGGCAAATTTCTGGGATTTGTTATTACCACCAAAGGCATCGAAGTAGACCCGGACAAAGTCCAAACGATCGTGGCAATGCGACCGCCCCGTAATCTGAGGGAACTCAGGGGGTTCCAAGGACGTCTGGCTTATATCCGGCGATTCATATCCAACCTCTCGGGGAGATGTCAGCCCTTCTCTCATCTTATGAAGAAAGGTGTGTCCTTCATATGGGATGAAACCTGTCAGCAAGCATTCGGGGATATCAAACGCTACCTAACCAGTCCGCCAGTTCTGGTGCCTCCCGTCATGGGAAAACCGTTCTTGCTGTACGTTCAGGCAATGGATCATTCGCTAGGAGCTCTCTTCGTACAGAAAAACAATGCGGGTCATGAACAGGCTATCTATTACCTCAGCAGGATGATGGTCGGGGCCGAACACCGGTACAACCCAGTGGAGAAGGAATGCTTGGTTCTGATGTTCGCCATCCAGAAAATGCGACACTATGTCACCGGCCAGACTATTCATATCATCTCCAGGATCAACCCTCTCAGAGTGCTGATGAGCAAGCCAAGTGCCCTTAACTCCCGACTCGCAACTTGGGCGATGCTGCTAACACCATACGACATGGTATACATCCCACAGAAGTCCATCAAAGGCCAAGCACTGGCCGACTTCCTGGCGGCTCATCCGATCCCGGAAACCTCCAAACTATACGAAGACATCCCTGATGAAGTTGCAGAATGTAATTTCACAAGACAAGGTGACGTATGGCAACTATTCTTCGATGGCGCCTCCAGAACCGGTCCTAAGGGAAATGTTGTTTCAGGAGTGGTAGTCGTCCTAGTTACTCCTGGTCAGCTCGTCATCTACCGGGCATACTCTCTTAGTGAGCCCTGCTCCAACAACGTCGCGGAATACAACGCTCTACTAATCGGGCTCCAGGTCGCTAGAGAGCTGGGGGTAGAGTCCCTGGAAGCTTTCGGTGATTCTCTGCTCATCGTCAATCAAGTCAGGGGAATATACGAAGTCCGTAACCCGGACCTCGTCCCCTATCACCAGGCGACAATCGAAATAGCCATGACGTTCAAAGGATTCTTCCTAGAGCACGTGCCTCGATCTCAGAATCTGGAAGCTGATGCCCTGGCCAGCCTGGCTGCAGACTTAGCTACTCCTATAAGAAGGCAAGATTCGGTAATCCTTCTTAACAGAGATTTATTCTGTGTGAAGAACAGCTGTCACACAGAACGCAGCTATGCTGTAAACATCGATCCTCCTACAAGAGATTGGATAAGTTCCTTCATAGATTTCGTGGCATACGGAATCTTACCAGAGGACCCCAAGGAAGCAGTATCCGTCAAGAGACGATCGTTACGCTTCTACTTCGATGCATCTTCACAAAACCTGTATCGCCGGACCTACGACGGACTGCTATTGAGGTGTCTCTCTGGCGCCGAAGCACAACAAATTACCCGTGAAGCTCACGACGGCGTATGCGGAGCCATTAACCCGGGCCTAAGCTACAGGATCGCATCAGGAGAATAGGCTATTACTGGCCTACCATAATCGCAGATGCAATACAATATGCAAAGCATTGCAGAGCCTGTCAGGTTCATGCAGACTTCATACATCAACCGTCGGAGCATCTACATCCTACGGTCGCATCCTGGCCTTTCGAAGCATGGGGAATGGACATCATCGGTCCTATTCACCCGTCTTCTTCCGGGGGTCACCAGTTCATACTGGCCATCACGGATTACTTTTCCAAGTGGGCCGAAGCAATCCCTCTCGCTGAGGTAAAGGCATCCAACGTGATCAGCTTCATCAAACATCACGTCATCTATCGCTTCGGGGTACCCCGGAGGATAATTCACGACAATGGGCCCCAGTTTATCAGCCAAGCGTTCCATCGGTTTTGCGATAAAAATCGGATACGCAATATTGCCTCTACGGCGTACTATCCAGCTGCTAATGGTCTGGCGGAAGCTTTCAACAAAACCATTATCAAACTCTTGAAGAAGTTCGTCTCTTCAAATAAGAGAGACTGGAATGAGAAGCTGGGCGAATGCCTCTGGGCATACCGTACGACGGTACGAACGCCGACAGGTTGTACCCCATTCTCACTAGTCTACGGGAGCGAAGCAGTTCTTCCCATTGAAATCCAGATCCCGTCGCTCAGAATAGCCGTGGCTAATGAGCTAACTCAAGAAAAGAATGACCTTTTAAGGCTTCAGGAGCTAGAAGGATTAGATGAGAAACGCCTCCAAGCTCAACAGCGCATCGCGCTCTACCAAGTGCGCATTTTTAGGGCTTTCAACCATAAAGTAAAGGAAAGGGTGTTCAAGGTCGGCGAGCTAGTTCTAGCCGTAAGAAGGCCGATGATTTTAACTCACAGAAGTAAAGGCAAATTCCAGCCCAAGTGGGAAGGCCCTCATGTGATCGAGACAACATTCTCGAACGGCGCCTACAGGATAGCCCAGCCTAACGGGGACCTATTAATGGCTCCCATCAACGGCAAATTCTTGAAAAGATACTACGCTTAAATTCCCTCCTACTCAGGCGGAATATAGCGAGAATCTCAATTCTGACAAAACTACTCCAAAACAAAGAAACTAGTTAGGTCATATCCTATCATGTCTGTACGACCTCTGAATAGATATATCCTGCTAAAAAGGTTTATCGAGAGTATATCAGGTCCATATTACCTCTGATATTCCTCTCACCTAAAAAACTATCATTTACATTCCGAAATGACGGGTCCACAACAGTCAGAAAAGAGCCGCTTTTATTCATCTCCAGAAGAAGGCGGAATTACATAGGGAGGGATACATCAAGATGGCGGAGTAATCAGACCACGAATCTGCCGCTCCAGTGCAGCTATCCTCTCATTCCTAAGGGCCAAAGCATCGGCGCGAGCCCGCTCCAGCTGTGCCTCGGGAGTATGCGTAAGGGTCAGATTAGCCCTTGCCCGAAGACAGCCTGCACGGGCAGCTTCCGCACGGTCCAGATCCCGTCGCGCTTCACTCAGTCGACCAGTCGCTACCTCTAAGCCTGCCAACGACTGGGAAGCCCACTCCTCTGCCCGAGCAAGTTTTTTCCTCAGCTTGGAGGCCCTCGCTGCATTCCCTTCATGCTCAGATCGACATTTCGTCTCAACAGCAAGAGCTTCGTCCACAACAGCTTTCCTCCTATCCGCCTCCAGCTTATGCTTCTGGATAGAGTTGTCTAGGCTTTCGAGCTTTGTAGCGAGCCGCTCAGCCATGAGGGCGCATCGAGCCTGGACATCAGCATCAAGGCTGCCCTCAACCCGCTGCAGGTATTCGTTAATGGGTTGCTCTAAACCATTAACCACCGCCTCCAGAGCTTCAGCTGCTCCAGGATTGCCAAGCCCCCTGACAACCTCGATCGAAAGCTGAGAAGTCTTCTTCAGGAGCTCGAAGTCAAGATTCCTCGCCAACACCATCGGTATCATCGTTTTTAAACCAGCATAGACAAGGCTGGCATGCTGCTCGATCAATGCGACTAAGCCCAACTGGACGTCCGGAGTGGCCGCGATGCTAGTAACTCCCTCTCCAGGGACAATTGCAGACGAGGTAGCCACCGCCGCCTCGACTGGTGGCGCGGCTGAAAAAGGAGCGACGGCAACGATCGAAGTCATCGGCATACTCGCGAAAGGCGAGGTCACGAAAACAGGTTCATCCCCCTCCTGAGACGACGAAACCTCTCCAGGCAAGCTGGCCCCCGAAGACGCTTTCGCCTCGGAATTAGGCGCCTCCACGACATCGCCAGGAGCCGAAGCAGAGCCAGAAGGCGCTTCGACGCTGTACTCCCCGTGGACGTCACCCCCTGAAAAGAGGACAAGAAAGCAAAATGTCAACACAATGGTAATCTTCCTAAGAGGAGACATAAGAAAAATGACGTTTACCCGGAGCTAACGGCATATACGACGCGTCTGCAGCCGAGGTGGCTAAACCACGCCTTAATAACGCGATACGAACTGTCATACCTGGAGAAGGAGGTGGGCCGACCGACATCGCCAAAAGCTCGGTCAAGCCTTCCCCAAGACGCGGTCGTGGTTCGTCAGCCGGAGTCTCGCTAAGCGCGCTCGCTGACACAGAAGCAACTTCACCCACTGCTGACCTCGGGAAAGGTTCTCCCATCTGCCACGACCACATAGGCAATCCCTCTCCGCTGCTTGGAACAGCCGCAGTGATAGCCACCTCTAGCGAGGACTCTTCGGTGCCACCAGCCAGAACTGTGGAAGGTCCCTCTCTAAAAGGCGAGGAACCTCCAACCAAAGAATCATCCCTGATACAGGGAGACGTCGGCTCACTCACAGGAGCCCCAATACCAGGAATGCGGAGAGGACAAGCAACCGTCTCCTTCCTCCTCTTACGAAGGGAAGCTTCCTTCGGAGCAGAAGCCCGTCGCTTCCCAGAAGAGACTACCAGAGCCCCCGCCGGCGGAGGCACTGCACACCTCGGCAACGGCACCAGAGGCTCATCCGGAGTAGCAGACTCCTCACCCTCGTCGGAAGAGACCGAGGGGATTTTGACTCTTCCCCCAGGCTTGGCAGAAGGCACCCTGAAGCTTCCACGCATGTCAAAATCGCGATGGAAGGTGTTAATCGCCACATAGAACTGGGCGTAAGAATGAAGGATGCGCAGCTCCGTGGAGGTTGTAACGTCCGGCACGATAAAAATTGCCCCTGTGCAACCCATGATAAAATATCGCCACCCTCTAGCTCCATCAATGAGTCCACCCCTGGACCTGAAGCTGGTGACGGCGTTACCCACGTGCAACTGATCATACCCGAACTGCCTAGCAAATCGACTAGGCAAGTAGGGCTCGAAGAAGCAATAGTCTTCGCTCCTATACAGCAGATGGGATGGTCTGATACAGACCAACTAATTGAAAGCCTCCGGAGAAAGATCGGTCTTCTCTCCCCCTGAATCCTCAAGCCACACCCCGGATTGGTTGCGATGTACTGAAGGGGGAGTACAGAGGATCTTCCAGCCATGGCTGAGGTTCAACACTAACCGACAGTCCAAGACTGTGTTCACATTCCAAGTAGAGTCCCTGTAATTCAGAAGGAATATACCCCCTGAGCTGCTACCGGAACCGGGAGACATCACCCGGGGATTGTGAAGAATTAACCATCCCATCAGATACAGGTATGGTAATTCCACCCTGGGAAAACTCTCACGCCGAGCTTCGTCGACGAGCAACCCATCGGTCATGGCCCTCAGGCCAGCCTGAATACAGCACACCATGGCAGAAAGCAAGCCCAGTCTTGTCCCAAACACCAAACGCACTGCGGGCCACATGATGTTCCGGTGAATACGATCCGCGGACGCAATGCCGGGCACTACCACTCGACGCAGCCATATGGAGAGGAAACCAGCCAGCTGGGCTTCCTTAGACAGAGACCTGCGACAGCGCCTCAAATAACTGTAGGCCTTGGTACCTTCGGGGTATTTTCCTACCCCCTCAACGAGAATCTGATCGGGAGCCTTGGCATCTTCCATAAGAGCCTCAACAACCTGGGTACTGAGGACGCCCAAGCAGTTCACGGGCTCATTCTTGCCCCCCGAGGCTTTCTCCGACTTGGCGGCCCTAGCCCGATGGAAGAAGAGGTAGGACATCCACTTAGTGGTGTGGGCCAAATCAGAGGGCTCGTCATAAAAAGCGGTGCACGCGAGATACTGACACATCAGCTCCTGATATACTTCCGCCACCCGAGGGTCCAAATCCCCCAACTCCCGGTTGGTGGGAACGTACTCTTCATATGGAGTATCCCCCATCGGCAGTCTCGAGACAGCTGCCATCTCATGGAGGGCCAATCCCAACTCCCCCAGTGGAGTGGCAAAGGTCCCGGTGAGTGGAATGTACCGCTCCATCAGTGCCAAGAACAAATTGGCATTAGGAGGCAACCCAACACTCGTCGCACTCATGGCGGCATATAGTCCAATGTCCTCCAGCTCTCTTCGGAAGTGCGACAAGGCCCAATCAACTAGGCATCTCCATCGGGAGTTCGTTGGGGCGATCCACCCATTGCACCGAGGATTCTCCTTGGGATATACCCCACCTCGACCCATGAAGTCGTTGCAGAAGGTCGACAACTGGACAGGCTGGATCACCGAGCTAACTTCACTCGGGACACTACCCGGGCACAGCCCCCGGAACAGCGTCGCAACGCCAGAAGGGCGACTAACAAACGACCCCTGGTCAGCTCCTTTCAGATCAAAGATCTTCCCCGGCTTCCCGTGAAGATCATGAGTCAGCTTCCATGGCATCTTCCTGGGATGCGTCGCATGGGAGAAAGCCGAGATAGGATAATCCCTCGGCATCGTCGGCAGATACAAGACCAAATTCCCGGCAGAGAAGACCCAAGGCTCCCTATTGGGCTTCGTCTGGGACCGTTTATCAATCATGTCCCCGAAGAGGAAAGCTGGCTTTATGTACTGCTCCCCGTCTACATGTGTCAAGGGTTCGCCATTGATCATGCTCAACAGCATTCGCTCACCCTGGGCCGATATCAGAAACTCCCTTCCCTCAGGATACTGGGATCCAGAGATGGAAAATACCACATGGGACAGATCCTCTAGGTAATTCGAGTGCAGCATCCCGGCAGCGGAGCCCATCACCTCAGCCAGTGGAGACTCACCCAGATCAACTGCAAAGGTGCAAGGAAAATAGGTCATTACAAATCCTGCACAAGTGCGGACCAAAGAAACGATAGTCTGTGCTTTACGCCAAGATTGTGCAAAATTGGTCTTTATACGCCAGAAGTCTCCTCCACAGGCGTAAAATTCAAATTTTACGATATACCCCAAATTTTCGTTAGCCGGAGCTTTTACGCTCAGAACTACGAAAATATGGAGTTTTACACTGGCACATTAGAAATATGGGCGTAAAAGATGAAAACGTCCCCGTGCGTCATCGTCCTCAAAAGAGGCTATCAGCACAGAAGACGACCTAGCACGGTCACGTTCAACGTGTGCGAAGGATTTTTTGTCGTTTGTGTCATCCCAAAAAGCTCTACCTCTAAGGCCGGGTGCGCTGCTCGTCGGCGGGATACTCCTCTCAGAAGGAAGTTCACCTTGCCCGACCGAAGATTCTCTCGCCGGTACCGAAGAACGGGAAGAAGAACCTACACTCTTTCCCTTAGCGGAGGGAGTTTGTTTCGGCGCCATTTCTGAGGACTCGAAGTGCTCGGAGAAGGAACGAAGAAAAACTTGAACAGTCGAAAGCTCTCATTCGCAGAAGACAGATAAAAAGTTTTTCTCTCAAAAGCTTGGGGTATATATATGCAGTCCGAGTCGACTCCTCGAATCCTCGGACGAACCCCTCGAGACCCCAACCGGATCTCGTAATTAAAGAGTTGGTTATGATTGGATGCTACGTCAGCCCACTACCCTCGAAAGACGGACAGTCAGCGAATTCGAAAAGTTTTTCGTGCAAGACGGTTCAGCGGGTTCTACGCTAAATGAGCTTTCTACGCTCGACAGTAACGAATTTACGATTTTACGCTCGCAAGCTACAAGTCTATAGTTTTACGCCCGGATGCCTTTTGTGCTCGGTAGCTTTTACGCTCGAGAGGCCACAAACCTACGACTTTACGCTCAGCAGATACCAAATCGACGATCTTACGCTCGATGGCGCTCAGTTTACGCTCAGAAGCAACAGATCCGCAAACCTCACGCTCGAAGAAATTTTCTTTTCAGGAGCTACAGATCTCCAGTCCTACGCTGAAGGAGCTTTCTACGCTCGACGGCTACGAATCTACAGCTTTACGTTCAACAGCTATAAGTCTATGGTTTTTGCCCGGATGCCTCTGTGCTCGGTAGCTTCTATGCTCGAGAGGCAACAAACCTACGACTTCACGCTCCAGAACCACAAGTCTACGATTTCACGCTCGATGGTGTTTTTAGCGCTCAGAGGCTAAAGATTGATGATTTCACGCTCGATGGTGTTTCTACGCTCACAGGCTACAGATCTCCAGTCCTACGCTGAAGGAGCTTTCTACGCTCGACGGCTACGAATCTACAGCTTTACGTTCAACAGCTATAAGTCTATGGTTTTTGCCCGGATGCCTCTGTGCTCGGTAGCTTCTATTCTCGAGAGGCAACAAACCTACGACTTCACGCTCCAGAACCACAAGTCTACGATTTCACGCTTGATGGTGTTTTTAGCGCTCAGAGGCTAAAGATTGATGATTTTACGCTCGATGGTGTTTCTACGCTCACAGGCTACAGATCTCCAGTCCTACGCTGAAGGAGCTTTCTACGCTCGACAGCTACAAATCTACAGCTTTACGTTCAACAGCTATAAGTCTATGGTTTTTGCCCGGATGCCTCTGTGCTCGGTAGCTTCTATGCTCGAGAGGCAACAAACCTACGACTTCACGCTCCAGAACCACAAGTCTACGATTTCACGCTCGATGGTGTTTTTAGCGCTTAGAGGCTAAAGATTGATGATTTCACGCTCGATGGTGTTTCTACGCTCACAGGCTACAGATCTCCAGTCCTACGCTGAAGGAGCTTTCTACGCTCGACGGCTACGAATCTACAGCTTTACGTTCAACAGCTATAAGTCTATGGTTTTTGCCCGGATGTCTCTGTGCTCGGTAGCTTCTATGCTCGAGAGGTAACAAACCTACGACTTCACGCTCCAGAACCACAAGTCTACGATTTCGCGCTCGCTGGTGTTTTTACGCTCAAGAGGCTTCAGACTGATGATTTCACGCTCTACGACTTTTCACATATCCGAACAGTCCCCAAAGCGGTCAATTGCAAAGAGTTCACACAGAAGATACTCATTCTTGACCCAGAGCATCCCAAGTACCCGAAGCATACAGAGTTCAAACATTGAGAAATTACTCTTCTCGGGTCCAAAATTGGAGGTTTATCCAAACTCCAGTCTGAACAATCCCGTCTATCAAGGTGGCAAATCAATTTGACAGCCAAAAACCTCGACCATGTTCCAAAGGAGTTTCGAGAGGTCATTCTTAAAGACGAAGTCTGAACAAAATTCTGCCCATCAGAGAAGCAACAGTTCAGAATTCTACGCCGTCCCTCAGCCCTAGCAACAGGACAGTTCTAAATGTTCAAAAGACGCTCAAAAGTGTTCAATGGACTATTCGCTACGCGTAAAGGACAGGGCCTAATACTCGCTATCAGAGTCGGCGTAAAGATTCAGACGTGTCGAAGCTGCACATATCCAGACTTCACAGCAATGTATGGCAAAGAAGATCATATGCGAAGAAGAAGACGATTTTATTAAAGATTAAAATCATGATTACATATGAGGGAAATCCAATATACAGGGGTTTTTCTCTATTTTTTATGATTACATCTGAGGAAAACTCCGTCTACAAAGGAGATACCCCTTCGTCGTCTGAAGGCCACCCCAGAACCTGTTCTACCGGGTTCTTGCATCGGTTCAGGTCTTCCTCTTCATCCAAGAAGATGATCAGTGGCAGGAGGATACAAAACTGGGCAGATGACCCATCCTCCAAACAGAAGTAGAGTAAATCTGCTTCCCTACAGACCCCCGCCACGCTAGCCGGTCTGTCTGCCTCTCGTCACCAGAGGGCATCGAGGGAAGGCGCAGCTTGCCGAAGCAACTGTGTGGTCTAATACGACCCTTCCTCTCTCCTGGTGCAACGCCATACGAAGTTGCTGATTATCCCGAGTAAGGGAGGCTAAGATATCCTTCCATGATCCACCGTTGCAGTGGACACTTGCTCGAAGACGCCGCCTTTTTTGGCTCCCTACATGCTGGAAGAACATGATCTCCTTCTTCCTCAGATCGACCCGACGAGCTCCGGCGATCATCTCCGCATGGTGATGGGAATGTGGTAAAAACAGGTTCACCCCCCCAGCCTTTTATAGGCGAAAGAGATCACAGCGGTCCCCAATAAATCTGCCATAAAGTCAGCATCGACCGTTTCAACGCTCCATTCAGAAACGTTTCGAGTTACGAGGGGCCGTTCATGCTTCATTCAAAGTGTTTCAAATTCCGAGGAATTTAAAAGCTTTAAAGGGGGTCTTGTAGAAGCATGAAAAATATGCTGGGAAGATCTACGCGGCATCGATGCAGAGCAGCATAAACAGAGGCCTTCAGAGCTAAACCAGCATAAAAGACAGGGTTCTTCATCGCCTCCATGGCGTAAAACTCAGTCGCTCTCAAAGCAGCGTTAATGCGTACGAGGGACGCTTCGTCTTCCCCGAAATGAACCTGTCAAGTCACGTGGTGAACCTGGCCTCTGACTCCTGACAAAAAGTGCTGCGCGGCTATCCAGACGACGGCTGGAAACGATGGCAGATCCCTCGGGACGTACCCCACAATATGATGGTGGATCTCTGCATTTAATGCAGAGGATTTAGTTAAAATATCACCAAACCGTCGTTTACCAAAGTCCCCCCAGCGTAAACCGCTCTTTCGCGTACAGGGGAATACGCTGCCTTATTTTACACAGGCAAATATGAGCTGTTTCAAGCTCCGCAGTAGACAAACCGCTGCTACGTCAAAAGCTGCACTTCATACGGGGCTCGAGGCACGTCTCTACGTCTGATTACACAGAGCAGTAATAGTTTCCCTCAAAGCACGTCTCTGCGACGGATGCACAGAAGGGCTGCAGACCTTCAAAACACGTCTCCACATTTAGTACAAGATGATGGCAAATCTCTGTGGAAGATTTGATTATATCTTCGAAAGCCGTAATTCCGGCTAAGACGTCCACATCAACACTTCGACACGGTACGCAGTGGCTTCTACGCCCGCTCAGGATCAGTGCTCCCTCGGCTTCCAATGCCCTCTCAGTCTCTACGACTATTCGGCTTCTACGCCTGCTCGGCTTCTATGCCTATTCGGCTTCCACGCCTGCTCGGCTTCTATGCCTATTCGGCTTCTACGCCTATTCGGCTTCTATGCCTATTTTGGCTTCTACGCCAAGGTGACAGTCATTTGGCTTCTACGCCAACCTCTTCTACACAAGGGATACCTACCTACGTGGCTTCTACGCCGTGATCTTCGCAGCAGATATACGCGTTTTGTCCCCTTAGTTGGACACGCGTCACATGCTCACTCAAAAGGTCATTTACACGCAGGCATTGGTTATTTTAACCGTTGTGTAAAGGGGTGCTGTACTGCCCACTACTCGGTTTTTACACCGACGAAGTGGTCGCTGTCACCAAAACTCTATAAATAGAGACCCCTAGAAATGGGGAAAAAGGTCAAAACTTTGAAAGAAGAATAGAACAGGAGAGAAACTTCCAACTTGAAGATCGAACGAGGTCGGAGACTTGGAAAGAGAGGTCAAGAGAGAGAGAAGGAGAGAGGAATCCAGAGCTCAGGCAAGGAATAGGGAGCGACGACCTTCAGCATCGCGCATCCACCCTCCTTTACAACCTCCGAAGCTGCATCCTGTCTTCCACGGCACTTCTTCAACATCGTGTAGTCCAAGGGCTAAAGTGATCGACCGCAGATCAGACACCTATAGCAATTTATACCCAGATTAAATAAATTGTACTCCCACATCCTCGTATAGGATTACATTGTACAAGTTTGTTTGTAAACCAAAGGGCGCGGGTCTCTTATAAACCCCGTCATTGAAATACACTTTCATTCCTTTCGTTTAATACCACAAACAACAGGTACCATCTTAGTTGCATCATTACCTGTAACTGCATTGTTTGATTCTGGAGCCACATTGTCATTTATATCTAGTAGATTTGTAGCAATGCATAGAGTAGCGACTTCTCCCTTACCTAAGAGTTGGAAGATTCTTACCGGAGGAGGTATCGTGCTGGTTACCAGCACTATCAGAATGTGCTCGGTAGTTATATGTGGTAGAGAGATGAGAGCGCGATTCTTGGTATTGCCTATGCCGTACTTTGATGTTGTGTTAGGCATGGACTGGTTAAGCCAGTATAATGCTGTACTGAACTACCGGAAGGGTAGCGTCACCTTTAGACCGCCAGATCAACCGGAGTTTGAGTACATACGAGGGACCGTCGAACAAGGAGTAGGCCAGATAGCGGGAACTTGCATGGCTATGGAGATTGTACCCCCACCCATAGTTGCAGAATTCGAAGATGTATTCCCTGAAGAATTGCCAGGCTTACCGTCGGATAGAGACGTGGAGTTCACCATCGAGTTAGTACCAGGAGCAGCGCCGGTATCTTCTAATGTATACCGATTGGAGAAGGAGGAGTTAGATAAGCTGAAGCTACAATTAGAGGAGTTGCAGAGCAAGGGATTTATCTGCCCTAGTGCATCACCGTGGGGAGCCCAGTATTGTTCGTACCTAAGAAAGATGGAACAGTACGCATGTGTATTGATTATAGAGCCCTTAATGCCCTGACTATCAAGAACAAGTATCCCCTACCGCAGATTGATGATTTATTCGACCAGCTGACAGGAGTAGTAGTGTTCACAAAGATTGACTTGAGATCGGGTTATCATCAAGTGAAGGTGCGAAGAGAAGACATTCAAAAGACAGCATTCAGGACTCGTTATGGTCACTATGAGTTCTTAGTGATGCCTTTTGGACTGACGAATGCGCCAGCTGTATTCATGAATTTGATGAACAGAGTATTCCACCAATACTTAGACCAGTTCGTGGTAGTCTTCATCGGCGACATCTTGGTGTATTCGAAGAGCTACGAGGAGCACAAAGAGCACTTGAGACTAGTGTTAGAGACGCTGAGGAGAGAGAGGCTTTATGCCAAGCTGAGCAAATGTGAGTTTCTCCTAGATCATGTCGCTTTCCTTGGACAAGTTATCTCAGGAGATGGCATCTCAGTAGATCCGGCGAAGTTTTTATCAGTAGAGATATGGCCAACCCCTACTAATGTCTCGGAGGTCAAGAGTTTCCTAGGACTTGCCGGATATTACCGGAGGTTCGTAGAGAAATTTGCGAAGATTGCAAAGCCAATGACCCGCTTGACCCGTAAGGAGCAGGAGTTCACCTGGACGGAGGAGTGTCAGAAGGCATTCGATGAACTGAAGAAGCGCTTGACTACAACACCTATCCTGACCATACCTTCTGGACCCGGAGGGTTTATAATCTATAGCGATGCGTCCAAAAAAGGATTAGGATGTGTCTTGATGCAGTATGGAAAGGTTATAGCTTATGCTTCTAGACAGTTGAGGAAACATGAGAAGAACTACCCCACCCACGACTTGGATCTTCCAGCCGTAATCTTTGCCTTAAAGCTTTGGAGGCACTATCTATATGGAGAGAGAGTGGAGATATTTACTGATCATAAGAGCCTAAAGTATGTCTACACTCAGAAAGATCTTAACCAGAGGCAGAGACGTTGGCTCGAGGTGATGATAGACTTCGAGATTGAGCTACAGTACCACCCGGACAAAGCCAACGTAGTAGCTGACGCGTTGAGCAGAAGACCCATGGCATTCTTCATGACCACCCAACCACACCTGTTGAGAGAGCTAGAGCAAATGGGTATAGAGGTCATTATGCCCGGAGTAGATGGACAGTTGTCGAGCTTCCAGTTGCAATCGACATTAGTGGAAAGAATCAAGGCTGCTTTGCCAACAGACGCCAGATTTCAGAGACTTAGACAGAGGACATAGGCTGGAAGGCAGACAAGACTGAGAATACATGAAGATGGGACTTTAAGATGCGGAGATCGTCTTTATGTTCCAAATAGAGAACTTTGTCAGGAGTTGATGGCAGAGGCACACAGTTCGACCTATTCTATTCATCCAGGAGGCACGAAGATGTACAGGGGCTTGAGACAGTACTACTGGTGGCATGGAATGAAGAGGGAGATAGCACGCTTTGTGGCCAAGTGCCTGGTGTGTCAGCAAGTCAAGGCTGAGCATCAGAGATCTGCAGGATTGCTTTAGCTGCTTCCTATACCAGAGTGGAAATAGGAGTATATCACTATGGACTTTGTTACGGGCTTCCCGAGAAGTCCTAGTGGGCGAAATGCAGTATAGGTAATCGTGGATAGACTCACCAAGTCCGCACACTTTTTACCCTTCAGAGTTGGGCAATCAATGGAGGCCTTAGCAGATATCTACATGAGGGAGGTTGTGCGCCTACATGGAGTGCCAGTTAGCATCGTGTCTGACAGGGATACGAGGTTCACGTCTTACTTTTGGCGGAGAATGCAGGAGAGTCTTGGTACTCGCCTAAAGTTTAGCACATCATATCACCCACAGACAGATGGCCAGTCGGAGCGTACCATTCAGACGCTAGAAGACCTGTTGAGAGCATGCATGCTTGACTTCGGAGGATCATGGGAGGACCATTTGTATCTGGTCGAGTTTTCCTACAATAACAGCTATCAACCGGGCATCCAGATGGCTCCCTATGAAGCGTTGTATGGAAGGAAATATCGTTCTCTAGTATGCTGGAGTGATATAGGCGAGCGACAGATTCTCGGACCAGAGTTGGTTGTTCGTACAGTAGAAAAAGTGAAGAAGATCCAAGGGCACCTTCGAGCAGCACAAGACAGACAGAAGCATTGGGCGAATGCGCATCATCGACCCTTAGAGTTTCAGGTTGGAGATCACGTATTTCTAAAGATATCGCCTACTCGAGAGACTATCATATTCAGAGGCAGAGGGAAGCTGAGTCCGAGGTACATCGGACCATTCGACGTATTAAAACACGTCGGAGAGGTTGCTTACAGATTAGCCTTACCGCAAACCTTGGAAGAAGTTCATGATGTCTTCCATGTATCTCAGCTGAGGAGGTACATACCGGATCCGAGTCACATACTTGACCACTCAGAGATCACAGTTGGCCCGAGTTTATCATACCAAGAGGAGCCCGTCGAGATTCTGGACAGGAGTGAGAAAGTACTGAGGACAGACTATTTCCTTAGTTCACATCGTATGGAGACATCATGCACCAGACGAGTCAACTTGGGAACGCGAGGAGGACATTAGACAACGTTATCCCCATCTCTTCGAAGGACTAGGTACGTTTTAGCATTTTTTTTCAGTCAGTAGCTCTTACCATGCATATGCGTTTAATTTCGAGGACGAAATACTCTAAGAAGGGTAGATTGTAAACCCCCTCGACCAATTTAGGGTTTAATCTGAAGTAAATCAAGAGACTAGGATTTATTTGAATTTTATTAGAATTTATGAATTTATGTGAGACAATTATAGGTACCCCTCTGACCATTGAATTTATGAATTTATGAATCAAGAGACTAGGATTTACCTTAGATGCTCGTCCCTCCGTCACTCCCTAGCTACACGTTATTCGATTAAAAAGATCGTCAGGTGCACTGCATTTTAACCTTTTAAATTAAGTCTAATTTTACCTCAAGCAACACTTAACCAAGCCCACCTATACCCTTTCACATTAGACCAGTCCCATCACAATGAGACCAGACAGGCCCAAGCCGAGGCCAGCCACAAATTCCATACATATATATATATATGAAGTTTCTTTCCTTGAAACCCTAAGAAAACCATCACCACCCTCTCGAAACCCTAGCCGAACCCTTGCTAGCACCACCCCTCCTCTTCTCCGACTTTACAACCAACCCATCACCACCCGGCTGCCCCATATACACCCCGACCGCTGCCCCATATACACCCCGATCGCTGCCCCATATACACCCCGACCGCTGCCATATACACCCCGACCGCTGCCCCCACATACACAGCCGACCGCTGCCCCATACACAGCCGACCGCTGCCCCCATATACACCCCTACCGCTGCCCCCACATACACCCCGACCACTGCCATATACACCCCGACCGCTGCCCCATACACACCCCGACCGCTGCCCCCACATACACAGCCGACCGCTGCCCATACACGTCCGACCGCTTCCCTTCAGCCGGCCAACCCGACCCCGTACATTGCTGCCGCTGCCGCACTTGCTACAGTCCTGCCGTCGTTGCTATAGTCTCGCCGGAGTGTGCCACGACGAGAGCAGACCTTGTCCGAGCAAAGCCACGTAGAGGTAACCACATCAAACCCCACTTCTTCATGTGAATATCGTAGCATCGTATCGATGTGTCTGTAATTGTTGATATCCGACACCACCGTAACTATGTGCAAATTTGGATCAATGAATAATAAGGGTTGGAATCTGTGTATTTACTAGCAAACCCTAAATCATGAGGCATAACACCAAGGACTTGCATCTCCACCCTAAAACCTGTACATAGACCACGTGTAATGAACATAGTAACCAAGGAACGTGTTCGCACAGAACAACGATCGTGGTCAGACCATAACTTGAAATTATTGTCTCAAGGCTCAGGATGTTCGAGTACTGAATACGTGTGCACCTTAGCTAAGCGCACATGTGATGCGGTATCCGAACAGTCGTAAACTTGCGATAATATTCAAGCAACGCGTTATAGTCGTGTGCAATAAATGTTAGCATCTGATATTAGATTGTATATTATATTTGTGTTTAGGACCTTTGGATCAGCCGGAAGATACTGCAGGAACCAGCTTCTGGCATTCACAGTTTCAGGACCCAGGCAAGATACCTTGCTATATTTTACTGTCTAATTTAAATTATGCAAATGCTGAATTGTATGTTTGTTGTTTTTGCTTATACAAACTGTGCGCGTCCGAGATTGTCTCGGGTACATTCGACGGGCACGTCGATGATTAGTATACATTGATTTAGTCATTAGCAGACTCACCTATGGGAGGATATCCTGTTATCTTCTAAGACCTGACACTTTTACACGTATTCATATTGATAAATCTCATGTTGGAATGCGAGTTCACGTGATCGACTAGTTATCGTCGCGTGTGACGTGTATCACGGTTAGCAAGCAATCTAGGACTATCTCAGTATAGAGACTTGGCATTTAGGTAAGGGATATGCGCGTCAATTATTTGACGGGTATATCTACATTGGGAGGGGAGGACGACTAGTAGGCATATGGGACACCCTATTCCTTTATACTGATACCGCACTCGACAGAGTGATACGGACATATTTATATATTACTGATACCATGTTCTGTAGAGTGTTGGACATTACTTGATGACATTGCAGATACCACACTCTATAGAATGTCGGACGTTACTGTATTCCTGCGCCCGTGTTATAGGGGACATGTGTGGCATATACTAGCCGGTTGTCATGACTGGTGAATTACGTCAGCATATTTCTAGCCTACACCTTCTCATATACTCACAGTTGTCCTCACATTGCATTCACTTAGATGGCTAGCACACCTTTATTGCATTTATCTTATTCAGTATTTATATATGCCATATTTCTATGTATCTTGTTACGTCCCTCTGAGGACCTGGTACCTTTCCAGATTTGGACGAGGCTTTCTACCCCACAGTATACGGCCCCGGACAGGAGACGAGATTCGCTACAGCTGAGGAGTTAGAGGTGCAGCCGTCAGAGTTTCCGTGACCAGTTGGTAGGCCTTCAGCCTAGATTGGGTGCATTATTATCTAGAGCCGATGCCCCAGTCATTATCTTTTATATCTCATTTCAGTACTTTATTTCGTCATAGTAGTGGGTTTGTCCCCACCAGACTTTACTGGTTGTACTATGATATCTTGAGACTGGTATTTATTACCCAGCAGTTTATTCAGTACGTCTTGCTCTTTATTTGTGGATGAGATTAGATTACCTGTTATGGACTGATATTGTACATGTTAGTATTTTAGGACAGCGTAGCACTCTTCGTGGATCCATTAAATTGGGATATCTTCGGAGACGTGTCAGCTGGCTATTGCCACGTGTCCTGGTCCCGTGTATTTTGGGACTGGGGCATGACATAGATGCTTTACAGTATCTATTGGGGGCCAACATTGTCAGGTCCCAATCTCCAGCAAGTTCGATCGTCCCCGCTGGACGTAAAATTACCACGTCAATGCTCCCGCAGGACAATCGTTCTCACCGGGACGTAATGCCGTACGAGCCTGAACTTACGCTCGCACAAGACTATAACGTCAAACATCATGGTTATCATCGAGATGACCAAGTTACAGCGAAAGTCAAGTATTGTTACAAACAAGACCACATCAGAGTATACACAGCAAAGCTTTCAAAGGGTCCAAATAAAAATGCCACAAAGGAGATGCCATATTGGCTTATAACACTCTTGCTCTTACTTGCCCATAAATGTACTTACCGTTCCATATATTATGTCTCGTATATCCAAGCTAAGCTACTACACCTGCGTACATGAAAATATTATGCACAAACATGGGTCAGTACACAGTCATACTGGTGAGTGAGTTAATCCACTCGTCTAACCGATACTAAGTAAATAGTGAATACAAACAGTTATATAGTGATCTTTCTAGGAACCTAGATTTATTTTATGGCAGTGGCATGACATGTTAAGGAAAGCTATAAAGCAGTTTAAGCATGCAAGCATTAAAATCCATTTAACACACTAGCATTTATCAATCCCAATGGAACAAAATATGCAAATTTGTTCAACTCAAATTTGTAAGTTACGCATGAGCCTATCGAACCATGTCACCAACTAAGTCTCAAATCTATTTTTGATATGCACACTCTTGCCCGAGGCAAGGTGGTCGTCCGCCGTCTACTCAACGCAAAAATAACAAACAAACCATCTCTTATCTATATAAATGTCACTGGCCAATCCATAAAAGACTATCCAAATGCATTTTAATCCGATTCAGCACTGAGTAGCTAGCCCGTATGGTGGCTCGAACTGCAAGTACCCGTGTTTCGAAAGCATGTTACCAATTGTTTCCTGCATGACCGAACGGTCCCAATGCCCCGGAGCCTATCCCATTCTAGGAAACCAAACCTTGTACGCAACATGTTGTCCGTGAGCATGCAACCATAAAATATAAGTACGACGAGGAATCGAGCCTTCTCGCCCCACCAAATAATACTCGCCCTATTCTATCTGATTTATCATCTCCGTTCTCAAATTATAGCCCAAGATACCAATCTCAATTTATTTTTACTAGGCTCCATGTCGCTTCTCGACATAGTGCTCCGATAGGTGCAACGACCCTCACTCCACAATCTTCGTGGCACAATGCTCTCTTTGATGCAGTTGCCTGGTTTTGAACCACAACTGCACAATTTCTTGAAAAAGCGTCCAACTTGATACTCGTATGCAATATATGCTCGCATGATGAAGTATTCCGCTTTTCCAACCATATTGATCAACTCAAGTCCCAAATTATATTCATCCAAACGAAGCACACTCTATGCATGACATAGTATAGTAATTCCAATATTCTAGGGTAAGTGTTCAAGCTATTACGTGTATTCTATTTTTATTAGGCATGAATGAGTAAAGAAGAAGGGACGGAGCTCACTCACCAAGTCTGAATCTGCTTGCACTCTGCCTTGCCGGTACGACTGATTCCTTGAATTTGTATCCGATGCGGAGCACGATATACTCAATTGGTATGACCGTACGAGCAGGCCGTGCTCTCTAAATCATTCGATCGATCGGACTAAGGAAGACGACATTATCGCTCCAATTTTGCTATCTATGTACTTACTCCGAATGAACACACTAATTCCATTCACATCGACCATGTCTCATCCCGTTACGAGCGCTGCTCTGGTCCCACTGAACTCTACATGCGATTTGTACATGAAACTAACTCAAATCAATATTTGCTCCCAAATCTAACTCAATAAAATACCACCAAACCTTTGTCTCCTTTCAATCTATCTCAGCGTAATGCGCCGCACGGTTGGGGGATATTACATAATATACTACTTAGAATAAGGTTCATCCTCGAACCAAACCAGTAATTATTTCTTTCTCGTATGCTGCTTGTATATTTTATAAATCTGCTCCAAGTAACTCACACTTCACTGATCTAGACTCATCATCTTGCTTCATGCTGAACAATCACACAAATTTTATATTCCCACATCCTCCTTGCAGCTCAATTCGAATTTAACATATTGCTTAGTTTGGATCATACACATATTTACGACGTCCCTAAAATATATGTATTTCAGCCGAGCTTAGCGATAGCAAATTTGGATAAGTTACAAGGGTATCTTCATCTCCGAGACAGTCATCGCTTCACTCTCGACTAAACTGATCCTAACATTCATCCCATAAGTTATCGTATGTGCTATTCTTAAAATAATGATCCTCCACTAACGATCTCTTCACCTGACCCAATTTAATTTGAGTTCTGACTCAATCCATTCTCTAGCGATAGCCCAAACTATGCACGCTTCAAGTCCTTGCGCGTCCAAGCCCAACGAGTATTCTGCAAGGCCCTATCATCCAACTATTTTTGAATTCATACTTGCATCGTCTGAAATCAACCAATAAAACTATAAGTTGACATCAATAGCACCATGTTACGCACATAACATCTCAAAATATCATCTTCATGCTCCGAACGATCATCACATCTGATACTACCCCAACTAAGCGACTTACCCAAATATCGTACTATACACCAAGATCAGTTCAGTCCAACACCTCTTCCTCAATCTCAATACCTCTCTAGATGAACACCTATATTGAGGTTTATATGATCGACGAAAATTTCACAGCCAAGCCATAGGGATAGTGTCGCCACGATTCTAACATGGACACAATTGTCATAATTCCTAGGTCACGCATGGAATAGTTCTTCTTATGCTACTTTTATTGCCTCGAAGCATGGGGTATCACCATCACCCTCTGCATGAGCATGTACCACAAACTATGTCTGATTTCATCTTGTAGATCTGAGTCATATATGTTCCTTCCTAAAGTACAAGGATCTGAGTTGAAGCGAGCCACGGCTTTAACTTCTCGAATCTATTTACACAGTCGTTAATTCATATGAATGTTATACCCTTCTGGGGCCCGATGAGTCAAAGGTGATGCCATCTTCAATAATCTGTGACTCTGAATCTTGTCAGTTGACTTAGGCCATTTTACCATCGCTTCGATCTTCTAGCTGCATCTTCAGCTGAAGGCCTATCCCAATAAACTCTTAAATCTAATACTCAGCCACATAGACCTATCTCTAATGTACACTACTCAATCTCCACCCTCGACATATTCCCAAATATGCCACCACAAGGGTCATTCTATGGGTCTATAATATTCACATTGATTTGGACGGTCAAGTCGCTAGGGTAAACTGTCCCGAAGTTATGCTCGATAATTTTATGTCATCACGACGGACAGTTACTACGAACCTTGTTATGTCTCATCTGCCAATTTGAACCAAAATTCAATTATCTAATCCGAACACACTTATGAATCCGAGCACTGCATGCACTATCGCTGATGTATCCGTTAAGCAAATGCCGCCTAACCACCTATAGTCTAACTATCTATCCAAGCCACTAATTGATGAACTGCTGTTGGCCATTAAATTCAAAATTTAAGAGAACTTGATTTAATTAAAATAAAAAAATAAAAATAAAGTACAGAGAGGTCCTAGGAGACAATCTAAGTACAAATTTATTTTCTGGGGGTAATGATGGAGGGTTAGGAGTGTAGCAACTCTCTTTACTCCGTGGACGATCCGATGTAGGAGGAGGATGCTCTTCTCTCTTTCTTGACTGTAGGTTCTCAGAAAGCCAGCCCTTGAACATTTAAGTTGCTCCTATTTATAGCCATCGTGCTGATGTGCTATGAATGCCACATATGTCTCTATTTAGTGGCTGCATAAGGCTCCTTCAACAGAATACGGTTGCAACTGTCGTCGCATGCCATGGGCCGATTGCCACATGTGGTGGAGATAAGCTCTTGAAGAGATATCGAGGTTGTTTTTAACCCGTTGTGTGCGTGACTTGGTCAGCTGGATACGTAGTCAGCAATAACTTTGCGAAGATCTCTGTAGTTGAAACGGAAAGATCTTGTGAGCTGGAGGCCATATAACAACTTGGCCCCATGATGGCGAGGCCGTATGGGTTTTGTAGCCGCATCGATGTTCTCATTTAGGCCTTGGTCAAATAGACACTCTAGCCGCATGTTAGCAAGGCCGCATATGGCCGAAGCTGCAGATGGGATGACACATGGCGTGGCGCGTCTGTCGAGACCATTAATACAGATGTGACTTTCTGTCTTTTGTATGTCGTCCCATTCACTCATTTGGAAGCTTTCAGAACTTTATGTCAGACATTGGAGACTGTCAGGAGCTCATTATGTGGACTCTTGCTTCTTGGTTGCTCTGATCACATGTAGATTATTATACGATTTTCTATCTGGCTGCATAGATCATGTTTTATGCGGCATGAGTTCTATACGGCCTGTAGATTATTCATGCTTCTACAAGACCCCCTTCAAACTTTTTAAAATGACAAATTTAGAATACTTTGAATAAGAAGCATAGTCGAGCACTTTTGGCCGCATAGGGGCGACATGCCGCATAACCATGTTGCCGCATAGTGGACTCTGCCAGCCTGTCAAATTATTAATGAGAGAATTTGGCCCAATCTACGAGAAGGTCTCTTAGGATTCTTCCCTGTCAGGGGATAAAATAGTCCTACAACCGAGGAGTTGCCGTCATCCGTGGCTGTTACGCGGATCGAGATAACTTATTATAAATAGTTACAGCCGCCGCCTCATCTCCAGCCGCATGTTGCTGTCTATATATATAGGGGGAAGAGGAGAGAGAGAACCCTTATTCATATTTTCTCATTTCCTTCTCTTCTTCTTACTGTAGCTGCTATGGCCCCCAAAGTTGCTTCCTCCGCCGCTGCCGCTAAGGGTAAGGGGAAGGCCAAGAACAAGGGGAAGGGTCGTGCCGCTGTAGCTGACCCTCCTCCGTTTATAAACCCCCTAATTTTAATTTATATTTTTAAGTATATATTTTTATTTATTTAATTGTTGGAATCCTTTAGATTATTTTCTTAATTAGAAAATGACTTCCTTGATTTATTTACTTATTATAAATATCTTATTTGAAAAGTGTTCCACAAAATTAATTATTTTATTTTAAAATTATTGGTTAAAGTAATATAATTTTCTAAGAATTTATTAATATACAAAATAATTTTTTTGTATATATATATATATATATATATATATATATATATATATGTATGTGTGTATATATTTATTAAATAAAAAGAAAAAGAAAACGAAGAAAAAGAAAAAGAAAAAGAAAAGAAAAATAAAGCAAACCAAAAAATAAAAGGAAAAGAAAAAAAAAGGACAGAAGGAAGGAAAAGCAACACCACCACTCAAACAACAACAACAACAACTACAACAAAATACAAACAAACAAACAACATTTTTTTTACAACATAACACATCCGCCCCCCGTTCAGCCCAAGCCCGCGAACCCGCGGACTCACGACCCCTCTGCTCTCTTTCCCTCTCTATATATACTTCATAACTTAACCCTAATCTTAATCTAATTTCACGAATCTATAGCCAAACCCTAGCTCTACCCCTGCCTAGTCTCCGTGCTGCCCCACGACCACCGGAGAGCCGTCGTCGAACGCCCGATGTTGGCCAAAATGGACTGAAATCCGACTGCAACAGTCAGTTGAGGTACCTTCCTTCTCGTGCTTGTAACTTCTTCGATTCTCCATGGAATTCGATTTCGTTTGATTTTTTGGAAAGCCTACATGACCCTCTTTGATATCCATTAGGTGTATTTTTAGTTCCAGCAACAAAAACTGGGTAAAACTCAGAGATAACTTAAAAAAAAAATCATATTCTTATATTGTTTAAAATTGTTCCAAAAGGGGCGTATGTTATATCCAGAGGTGTGAACTTTCAAGAAAGTTGATTCGGACATGTTTGCGCGCCAAAATCAACCCGTATCCGTAAAAAGTTTCCGTATCGTTATTTTTCAAATAACCACCCTACTTTGTGTGCGCTCGTCGGATCACCACAAAACTTGTGCCATTACACTCGAAGAATTTGACTTATCTTGTGATTCGAGTTTCGCTCGATTCTGAGTCATTCGACGGATCGCCGCTTCGTAGGCCCCATAATTAGACTTAACGAGCGATTTTTTGATCGGCTCACCGGAATCTAAAATTGGATATACCATTGAGTTTGTATCATCGTTTAGAATTTTTTTGACCAATAATTTATCATATTTAGAGACCTTTATCCATGGCACGCCTTTTGGTGTAAAGTGGACCACATGTGGACCCCGCTTTGATATGAAATTACCCTTTAGCTCCTGTGTCCAAATTGGACGAAAGGGTAGAATTTTTTGACTATCTCGCTAATTTTGGAGACTTTGGTGATATTTATTTCAGCATCCGAAGAAATTTATTCAGAGTTCCTACCTTCCGATTCCTTATTTCAGCGTCTGGTGTAAAGGGGCGTATGTTATTATGATTATTATTATTATTATTATTATTATTATTATCACTTTTTTTAAGAAATAAAGTGTATGCATGTGCTCTACGTGAACTGTGCTTAATGTTATATTTATAATATAATAGGATCATTACTTCTTCTCTCTACTAGTATTATAACATATGTGGACAATATCTAATGCTTTCCTACGACTTCTTCTTCCTAATGAAATTGGAATGGAGCAGATGCTTACAATCTTTAGCTCTTGGTATCTACTCAAAATTTGTGGGGTTTACCCGAACGGAGAAGTCCGAAAGCTACATGGTCGGCTCGCGGTGAACACGCAGGGGTCGAGCTCGACTGTAGATGGCGAGCGGCGCCTCAGTTGAACATTTACTCCTGACGTTAAAGAGTCGGCCAGGTGCAGGCTTGGATGAAAGAGGAGAAGAAATCAGAATATATAGAGAGGATTGTCTATATATACTAATGAGTAGGCTTATATATATATGTTTTGAGTTAAACTATGATTTAAAGATAATAATAACAAGCAACTAATAACATAATATACCAAAGTAATATTTATTTCTAACAATTTTTCTAACCTCCACCAAGCATGAGCGTTCATCTTTCCAAAATAGGGGAAGACGAGAAACAATGATAGTAAGGTCAAGGTAAGTAGGCGAGTACAATTTTGAGGGCGAAGGAAGATAATCGAGTTCACAGGAAAATTTGTGAAATCAGTTATAGATTGAGATCTTATCTTGGTCTATTCTTAATTGTAGGCTCGTATATGTATAGTTACGTAGCTGATACGATATGCTCTGACCTGCATGGGCCACCACAAAAATATGTCGCATCCTAGTCCCAAAATACGTAGGACCAGTATATGAAACCATGCTAGCAATATGTATACGTAAGTTACTCCAATATATGGAACCTAAGAATACATACTTAAGCTGTAGATGAACTCCAATTCATAAGATATATATATGTCACAGTCACAGGCATACTAAATCTCATCCATAGACGCAAGTCAGTAAAATAAAGAAATAAACTAAGTTAAATAGATCAAAATAATCAAGTCTAAATAATCCAAAATGATAGTCGATTGGAGACAAATCCACTACCAACAACTATATCAAATTAAAAAGATAATGATAAAGAAATGTATAGGATCCATAACTAGAAGATAGCAGATAAACTCGGAGGATAAGACCTCCTCAACAACAAATGATGCGACAGGCTCGGTTCCATACCCCTACGAATAGTCATGATCGTTGCTACATGGGGACAAAATACGGATTCAGGTAATCAAAGGGATATAACAAGATACAATAAAAGTATGCCAAGTATACCAAAAATATAGCATTTAAAGTAGAAGGTATAGACAGAAAAATAACTAAAACATAACATATACAATAGTCATATACGAAAGAGAACAACTAACTACACATAAACTGCAAAGTACGATCATAGCTCGCAAGTAAACCACAGATAAGAGAAAATTCACCCGACATTAGAGGCCACAGGGTAATCAAATAATCTGACCTTAGAGGCCACAGGGTCACGAAACAAATAACACGACCTTAGAGGCCATAGGTTCACAAACTAATAAACATAATCCGACCTTAGATGCCATAGAGTCACAAAACAGATAAGCCGACCTTAGAGGCCACAGGGTCACGATAACGAAAATAGGAAAGAAAATAATCCATGTGTTTATAATCATTCTCGCGCGTCTAATAATCATGTGGCTATATATAATCCATCATAATCCAAACTAATACGTGGTCTATGACAAGTGTTTCTAATCAAGAAATATTTAACAATGTCTATAGAATAAATTCTAAGACTAACATTATTTAAATATAATAAAAACAAGTAGAAGTCACATAATATAAAATAATTAATTTAAATATTCTATATGAATTTAAAAAATTGGCAAGGTATACTTGAATGAGGTCATCCAATTCTGTTGAGATTGAGGGTGCCATGGTCCAATCAAGCCTAAATACATAGAACAAAGTTTATTAAACTGTTACGAATTTCCTACTATTGACTATTTTCGTCATTATCTACCAAGGTTGATGGATTAATTACTATATGTGTTAGTTACTTAGTAAAAAATATCCTAATTTCTTATTTTTTAAAGATGGAGCTAGATTTCTAATATAGTTTTGAAATAAATAAATATTTAAATAATAATAACTTATTACTAAAGTTATACCCTCTTTACTTTATCTAAATTCTTGATTAATAATATCTCAAATTAAGTTATAAAATAATATACTTATACCTATGTAATGCTTACTTCCATAAATTTGTAATATGAAAGTTAATTAAAGGTTGTCACTCTTATATATTCATTAAAATAAGATAATCAATACTTGTTTATAAGGAATTTATGCTGTAATGAAATAAGGTTCATGGGTTTGAATGAAAACATACTTTAATATAGTAGTTGACCAAATTCTTGTTAGAGAGGGGAGGGTTTATGTCTTCTTCTCTTTATTCTGTTCTTATTAATTACATAATTAGGAGTGCTAATTTTCCTTATTATTTAAAATTTAATTCTAAGGCCATTACTAAAAGTGTACATATATTGATATTACTATTATTATAATCAATTTTTTTAAGAACTGAAGTGTATGCATGTGTTCCATGTGAACAGTGTCTAATGTTATATTTATAATATAATAGGGTCATTACTTCTTCTCTCTACTAGTATTATAATATATGTGGACAATATCTAATGCTTTCCTAGGATTTCTTCTTCCTAACAGAATTGGAATAGAACATATGCTTACCGTCTTTGGCTCTCGCTATCTACTCAAAATTTGAGGGGTTCACCTGAACGGAGAAGGCCGAAAGCTATAAGTTTGACTCGCGGGGGTTGAGCTCGACTAGAGCTAGCGAGTGGCTCCTCGGTTGAACATTTGCTCCTGATGTTAAGGAGTCGGCCTGGTGCGGGCTTGGACGAAAGAGGAGGAGAGATCAGGATATATAGAGAGGAGGGTCTATATATACTAATGAGTAGGCTTATAGATATATATATTTTTTGTTTTTAGTTAAACTATGATTTAAAGAATCTGGACCTGATTAGTATTAGCTTGGGTTTAAATAATTTGGGAAGAGATATGAGTAAGGGCATATAAAGGAAACTATATCTATTTCTTAATAGTAAGATCCTTATCTCTCGCATGCACTAGAGTCCAGATAGATTAGGTTAATCTTAGATCTACTTAGGATCGTATCTTATTTATTACTTTAAAATATTTATCATATTTTGGAGGAACCGATTTTATCTCCTGCTCATTTATTTTAACATTTTATATTATGTATTTAATTCAGTACTTATCTATATACTATTATTAGTAAAATTTACTCCATGAACTCTTTTATTGGACTTATATAGTTACTATATTATTTATTATTGTTAAAATTATAAGGACTTTATTATACTATCTTATACTTCATAAACTATATTGGAATATTAGCTCTGGGGTTTATGAAATTACTCAACTATTCTGTTTATTTATTTTAAGGTCGAATTTTAAAATTTGAAAATATATGAAAATTTAAAATTTTGGACAGGGTATTTACAACCTACCCACCTTAAATAAATTTTGTCAAAATTTAATCACTTCAAATTTTAACTCCACAAAATTTAAAATTTAATTCGATCCTCAAATTTAAAATCCTTAAAATTTAAAGAATTCAAAATTTTAAATTTTTTAATTTCCCTAGTAACTTACTACTAGAATAAGTTTATTTTTCAACATTAAATTTCTAACCCATCTTTGATCACACTATCCCTGAAAGTAGAAAATAACCAAAAGATTTTGTTTTTGAGTTCATCTTATTTCGGTTATCCATGGAAAAGTTTTAATACAACCATGTACCGCTAGTTTATAGCATATCCATAATACTCCTACCTACCTACCAAAACATATATATAAAACAATTAATAACAAGCAACTAATAACATAATATACCCAAGTAATATTTATTTCAAGCCATTTTTCTAACATCCATCAAGCACTAGCGTTCATCTCTCCGAAATAGGGGGAGACGAAAAACAATAATAGTGAGGTCAAGTGGAGTAGACAAGTATAATTTTGAGGGCCAAGGGAGATAATCGAGTTCAAAGGGGAATTTGTAAAATCAGTTATTGATTGAGATCCTATCTTGGTCTATTCCTAATCGCAGGCTCGTATTAGAACAATTACTTAACCTATACGATATGCTCTGACCTACATGGGCCACCACAAAAATATGTCACGCCCTAGTCCCAAAATACGTAGGACCAGGATACGGAACCATGTCAGCAGTATGTATACATAGGCTACTCCAATATATGGAACCTAATAATACATACTTAAGCTGTAGATTAACTGCAATTCACAAGTGGTATATATATGTCAAAGTCACGGGCATACTAAATCTCATCCTCAGATACAAGTCAGTAAAATAAAGAAATAAACTAAATTAAATAGTCAAAATGATCAAGTCTGAATAATTCAAATTGATAGTTGGGTTGAGATAAATCAACTACCAACAACTATATCAAATTAAAAATATAATGATAAAGAAATATATCAACCAAGGATCCATAACTAGAAGGCAGTATATGAGCTCAGAGGATAAGACCTCCTTAACAGCAAATGATGCGTCAGGCTCGGGTCTGTACCCCTACGAATATTCATAATTGTCTACACATGGGGACAAAATCTAGATCCAATTCCTCAGAGGGACATAACAAGATACAATAAAAATATGCCAAGTATATCAAAAATATAGCATTTAAAGTAGACAGGAACAGACAGAAAAAATAACTAAGACATAACATATACAATTGTCACATACGAAAAAGAATAACTAACTACAAATGAACTGCAAAGTACAACTGGATACAAATATCGTAGCTTGCAAGTAAACAACGGATAAGACAACATTCACCTGATCTTAGAGGCCATAGGGTAATCAAATAACCCGACCTTAGAGGCCACAGTGTCACAAAACAAATAATCCGACCTTAGAGGCCACAAGGTCACAAACAAATAATCATAACCCGACCAAAGAGGCTATAGGGTCACAAAATAGATAATCCGACCTTAGAGGCCACAGGGTCACGATAACGAAAATAGAGAAGAAAACAGTCAATGTGTGAATAATAGTTATCGCGCGTTCTAACCCTCACGTGGGTACATATAATCCATCACTATCTAAACTAATACTTGGTCTATGACAAGTGTTTCTAATCAAGAAATACTTAACAATATCTACATAATAAATTCTTAGTCTAACATCATTTAAATATAATACAAACAAGTATAAGTCACATAATATAAACAAATTAATTTAAACATGCTATATGAATTTGAAAACTTGGTAATGTATATTTGCCTAGACTTCATCCAATTTCATTGAGATTGAGGGTACCATGGTCCGATCAAGCCTAAATATATAGAAAAAAGTTTATTAAACTATTACGAATTTCTTACTATTGACTATTTCTATTATTGTCTATCTAGGTTGATGGACTATGGACTATATGTGTTAGTTACTTAGTGAAAAAAATATCCTAATTTCTTATTTATTAAAGATGAAGCTATATTAATGATATAAATTTGAAATAAATAAATATTTAAATAATAATTAGTTATTACTAAAGTTATACCCTCTTTACTTTTAAATTTGATTAATTATAATATCATAAATTAAGTTATAAAATAATATACTTATACCTATGTAATGCTTACTTCCATAAAGTTGTAATATGAAAGTTAATTCCAGGTTGGCACTCTTATATATTCATTAAAATAAGATAGTTAATACTTGTTTATAAGGAATTTATGTTGTAATAAAATAAGGTTCAAGGGTTTGAATGGAAACATACTTTAATATAATAGTTGACCAAATTCTTGTTGGAGAGGGGATGGCATATGACTTCTTCTCTTTATACTATTCTCATTAATTACATGAGTAGGAGTGCTAATTTTCCTTATTATTTAAGATTTAACTCTAAGGCCATTACTAAAAGTGTACATATATTGATATTATTTTTTTATTATAATCACTTTTCTAAGACCTAAAGTGTATTCATGTGTTCCACGTGAATAGTGCCTAATGTTATATTTATAATATAATAGGGTCATTACTTCTTCTCTCTGCTAGTATTATAACATATGTGGACAATATTTAATGCTTTCCTATGATTTCTTTTTCCTAGCAGAATTGGAATGGAATAGATGCTTACCGGGTTTGGCTCTCGGTATCTACTCGAAATTTACGGGGTTTACCCGAACGGAGAAGGCTGAAAGCTACACGGTCAGCTCGCGGTGAACTTGCGGGGTTTTAGCTCGACTGGAGGTGTCGAGCGGTGCCTTGGTTGAATGTTTGTCCCCGACGTTAAGAAGTCTGCCAGGTGCAGGTTTGGACGTAAGAGGAGGACATATCAGGATATATAGAGAGGAGGGTCTATATATACTAATAAGTAGGCTTATATATATATATATATATATATATATATATATATATATATATATATATTGTTTTGAGTTAAACTATGAATTAAAGAATCTAGACCTGATTAGTATTAGCTTCGGTTTAAATAATTTAGGAAAAGATATAAGTAAAGGCATATAAAAGGAACTAAATCTATTTCTTAAAAGTAAGATCCTTATCTCTGGCATGCTCCAGAGTCCAGTTAGATTAGATTAATCTTAGATCTTCTTAGGATCTTATCTTATTTATTACTTTAAACTATTTATCATATTTTGGAGAAACCAAGCTCATCTCCTACAAATTTATTTTAACATTTTATATAATGTATTTAATTCAGTACTTATCTATATAATATTATTAGCAAAATTTATTCCATGAACACTTTTATTGTACTTATATAGTTACTATATTATTTATTATTGTTAAAATTATAAGGACTTTATTATACTATCTTATACTTCAAAAAATACATTGAAATATTAACTTTAGGGATTATGAAATTACTCAACTATTCTGTTTATTTATTTTAAGGACGAATTTAGAATTTTGAAAATACATGAAAATTGGAATTTTTGGACATGGTGTTTACAACCTACCCACCTTAAAGGAATTTTGTCCTCGAAATTTAATCACATAAAATTTTTACTCTATAAATTTAAAATTTAATTCGATCCTCAAATTTAAAATCCTTAAATTTTAAAGTATTCAAAACTTTAAAATTTTTAATTTCCCTAGTAACACACTCTTCGAATATATTTTTTTTCAACCTTAAATTTCTACCCACCTTTGATCACACTACTCCCTAAAAGTAATTAGTACCCAAGAGTTTTTTTAGTTCATCTAATATCGGTTATCCTTGGAAAACTTTTAATACAACTATGTACCTCTAGATTATAGCATATCTATCATACTCCTACCTACACACCAAAGTATATATATATATAAAAATTAATAACAAGCAACTAATAACATAATATACCCAAGTAATATTTATTTCTAATAATATTTTTAACCTCTTCCAAGCATGAGTGTTCATCTCTCCGAAATAGGGAAAGATGAGAAAGAATGATAGTGAGGTCAAGGGGAGTAGACGAGTACAATTTCAAGGGCCAAAGGAGATAATCGAGTTCAAAAGGGAATTTGTGAAATCAGTTATGGATTGAGATCATATTTTGATCTATTCCTAATTGTAGACTCGTATCAGTATAATTATGTAACTGATACGATATGCTCTGATATGCATGGACCACCACAAAAATATGTCACGCCCAGTCCCAAAATACATCAGGCCATGATACGCAACCATGCCAGCAGTATGTATACATAGGCTACTCAAATATATGGAACCTAAAAATACATACTTAAACTGTGGATGAACTATAATTCATAAGTGGTATATATATGTTACAATCACGGGCATACTAAATCTAATCCACAGACGTAAGTCAGTAAAATAAAAAATAAACTAAGTCAAATAGATCAAAATAATCAAGTCTGAATAATCTAAAATGATAGTCGGGTGGAGGCAAATCCACTACCAACAACTATATCAAATTAAAAAGATAATGATAAAGAAACATATCAACCGAGGATCCATAGCTAGAAGACAGTAGATGAGCTCGGAGGATAAGACCTCTTCAATGGCAAATGATGTGTCAGGCTCGTCTCTGTACCCCTACGAATAGTCATGTTCGTCTACATATTATGACAAAATCCAAATCTAGGTCCTCAGAGGAACGTAACAAGATGCAATAAACGCATGTCAAGTATATCACAGGTACATACAGAAAAATAACTAAGACATAACATATACAATAGTCACATACGAAAGAGAATAACTAACTACATATGAACTGCAAAGTACGAACGAATACAAATACCATAACTCGCAAGTAAACTATGGATAAGAGAACATTCACCCGACCTTAGAGGCCACATGGTAATCAAATAATCCAACCTTACAGGCCACAGGGTCATGAAATAAGTAACCCGACCTTAGAGTACACAAGGTCACAAACAATAACCATAACCCGACCTTAAAGGCCACAAGGTCACAAAATAGAAAACCCGAACATAGAAGCCACAGGCTCACCATAACGAAAATAGAGAATTTTTTTTCCATGTGTTTATAATTGTTCCCGTACATCTAACAGTCACGTTGGTACATATAATCCATCGCTATCCAAACTAATACGTGGTCTGTGACAATTGTTTCTAATAAAGAAATACTTAACAATGTCTACACAATAAATTCTAATACTAACATCATTTAAATATAATAAAAACAAGTATAAGTCACATAATATAAAAAATTAATTTAAATATGTTATATGAATTTAAAAACTTGGCAAGGTATATTTGCCTGGAGTTCGTCCAATTCCGTTAAGATTGAGGGTACCATGGTTCGATCAAGCCTAAATACACAGAAAAAAGTTTATTAAACTGTTACGAATTTCTTACTATTGACTATTTTCGTTATTATCTACCTAAGTTGATGGACTAATGACTATATTGCTTAGTAAAAAATATCATAATTTCTTATTTATTAAAGATGAGGCTATATTACTAATATAATTTTTAAATAAATAAATATTTAAATAATAATAACTTATTACTAAATTTATACTCTCTTTACTTTATCTAAATTCTTGATTAATTATTATATCAAAAATTAAGTTATAAAATAGTATACTTATACCTATGTAATGCTTACTTCCATAAAGTTACAATATGAAAGTTAATTCCAAGTTGTCACTCTTATATATTCATCAAAATAAGATAGTCAATACTTGTTTATAAGCAATTTATGTTGTAATGAAATAAGGTTCAAGGGTTTGAATGGAAACATACTTTAATATAGTAGTTGACCAAATTCTTGTTAGAGAGGGGAGGGCTTATGTCTTCTTCTCTTTATTTTGTTCTCATTAATTACATGAGTATGAGCGCTAATTTTCCTTATTATTTAAGATTTAATTCTAAGGCCATTATTAAAAGTGTACATATATTGATATTATTATTATTATTATCACTTTTTTTAAGAACTAAAGTGTATGCATGTGTTCCACGTGAATAGTGCCTAATGTTATATTTATAATATAATAAGGTCATTACTTCTTCTTTCAACTAGTATTATAATATTTGTTGACAATATCTAATGCTTTCATACAATTTCTTCTTCCTAACATAATTGGAATGGAACAGATGCTTTTCGGCTTTGGCTCTCGGTATCTACTTAAATTTGCAGGGTTCACCCAATCGGAGAGGTCGAAAGCTATACGGTCGGCTCGCGGTGAACTCGCAAGTGTCGAGCTCTACTGGAGCTGGCGAGCGACGCCATGGTTCAATGTTTTCTCCTAACGTTAAGGATCCGGCCAGGTGCAGGCTTGGACGAAAGAGAAGGAGAGATCCAGATATATAGAGAGGAGGGTCTACATATACTAATGAGTAGGCTTATAGATTATAGAATTGGAATAATGTGATAACCTTTATTGATGAAAATACTACATGTGATAACCTTTATTGATGAGAATACTACATATATATAGGAGAGGCTAACCCCTCTCTCTATTATTCTACCCGATGTAGGACTAAAGCCCATTACTAATATAATACTTAATACCCTCTCTCAAGCTGGAGAATATATGTCAATCATGCCTAGCTTGTTCCATAGAAATTGGACCCGAAGACCCAGAAGAGACTTTGTAATGATATCAGCTATCTAATCACCGGTTCTCAAATGATAAAACTTTATTATCCTATTTTTATACTCATCAAGGACGAAATAAATGTCAATTTTAGTATGATTTATTATTTCATGGAACACAGGATTTGTAGCAATATGGATAGCAGACTGGTTATCACACCACATATCTATTACTTTAGATCCTACTTCTTCTTCTAGTTCTTGTAGTAGATGCTTCAGATATAGTACATATGTTGTGTCATGAGCAATACCTCGATATTCTGCTTCGTAACTTGAGCGTGCAATCACACTTTGCTTCTTACTTTTCCATGATACCAAGTTTTTGCTAATAAATATTGAGTGACCAGATGTAGATCATCTTTTAATCAGGATTGCACACCAGTCAGCAATATTAAAATACTCAATATCCGTATGTCCCTGATTCTCTATACGAATTTATTTTCCAAGATTCTGAACTAGATATCGCCGAATTCTGAGAACTACCTGCCAATGTGGAACTCATGAAGAAAATATAAATCTACTCACGATACTGACGACAAAAGAAATATCTGGACGAGTCATAATTGCCAAGTAGTTAAGTTTTCCAACTACTCAATGATATTATTTCGGATTAGTCATTAGTACCCCTCGTCGGGGAGTAACTTTTTTCCTGGGTCCATTGGCGACGTTGCTCCCTTAGCTTGCATCATTCCAGCATTATTTAGTATATCTAGCACATACTTCATCTGAGATATGACAATGTACCTATTTCTCTGTATGACTTTAATACCCAAGAAGTAGTTCAACGATCCTATATCTTTGGTCTGAAATTATTCACCCAGAAACTTCTTCAGTCCTACAATGCACAGACTGTCGTCTCCCGTGATCACAATATCATCAACATAGAAACCAAGTAGTATCCTTCCAACTGATGTATGTCGATAAAATATTCAATGATCCTTCTTCGATTGATACATTCCAAACTAAGTAACAACATATATAAAAAAACTAAACCATGCATGAGATGATTGTTTGAGACCATAGAGGGCCTTCCTCAGATGACACACTTTACCCTCCCTTACAACGAATTTGAGAGGTTACACCACATACACTTCTTCATCAAGATCCCCATGGAAAAATATATTCTTGATATCCAGCTAAAGTAATGGCCAGTCATAGAGTACGCAGACACAGGTCATTCTGGAAACTGGAGATAATGTCTCAAAATAATCCTTACCATAGGTCTGAGAATACCCTCTAGCAACCATATGAGCCTTTAGGCGATCAAGGGTGCCATCCAATTTTACTTTGATCGTGAATACTCATTTGTAACCTACTGCCATTTTACCAGGAGGCAAATCTACCAAGTTCCAAGTATGATTCTGTCGAAGTATTTTTATCTCCTCTTCCATAGCAGCTCACCAACCGGAATATTTGAGACACTCCTCGACAGAATTAGAATTTTGAATCCCATAAATAGTAGCTATCAAGGACTGAGTGTGCCTCGCGTGTCCTTTAAAGTTTTTAACATACAAAGGATGATCACGAAAGGTACAACGAGGTCGAGTTGTTGGAACAGGCAGAGGCGAATCAGTCGAGATAAAGGAGGAGGGTGACTCTGTGACCATGGACACTATCTACGATGCCTGGTCGAGCGATGATGGTGCTGACTAAACCGGTGTCTGTGAAACATCGGACCGGGATACTTTCTCGGTAAGGGAGTGTCACTACCACATTTTCTAGGAAAGCATATTTTTAGTCATTTGGTAATTAAATAAATATGGTACATGTTGAATATTTATTTATTATATTAATTATTTATTATTAGCATATTAGATTTATTTTTGGACTTGTGTTAGTGGACATAACTAGTGTATATTAGATCCATGGACCAATATTTAATTCTAGTTAGAATTGAGCCCGATAATTAGAAGCCCAATCATTAGGAAGATGATTAATTATGTTAAACCCATTAGACAAGAAACTTTTCTCCTTAATTAATTTTTTTATGAGAGGCCCCAAGGGATATTTTAGACTTTACATAGTAGCTTGAGAGAGAGGATAAGTGAGGCCTATAAAAGAGGGTAAAAACTTTCTCTCTCTTCATTTTTTATTCTAAATCTAGATCTAGAATTTCTCTCAACCAAATTTCATCAAATCCCAACCAAATTTCTTCCCATTTTTTTTCTAAATTACCGTAGAAGACTATCAAAGCAGAGCAAGTATCTAGAAGGAGGAATCAAGGATCTACAAAGATAAGCAAGGATCTACAAGTTGAAGGCTAATTTTATCAAATTTGGAGGTTGTATTGGGAATCCATCTTTCAATAGGTACAATTCAATTTTTCTTCTTTAATTAGTTCTAAATCTGAGAATTAACAATGAGAAATCAACCCATATGCATAGGCTACCCATAGGAAATGGAATTGAGTTTATAAGAGGCCTATTGAAAAAGTTATGGTACTTTTTGTGTCAATTTTGGAGAAATTCTGAGATTGACACTTGTTGTGTTAGTTAATTAGTCATATAGATCAAATTGACATGTGTTTGTTTGTGTGTGGCTAGTGTCATATCCACAATTGGATATATATAGGTCGTATCCTAACAAATTGGTGATGCATGTTGATTTGAGTATTTTTCCTCCGACACGGGACTTTGTGGATGTAATATTTTGACACGGACACGTAGATTATATTTTACTCTTCGTATTGTTCATAAATGATAATTTAGACTTGCTCGTGTCCTTCGGGCTATGATTAATTGTGTGGTGGACTCATGTCACAAGGGTATCATAGATCTAGTGTGATACGGGTGCGATGCACTCCACGTGTTTGTTTTATTTCAATTCTAGGTCAAATTTTCTTTGTTCTTAGTTATTGGTAATATATGTATTCATATGTATAAGTATTATGTATATGTATATAGATATCCATATATATGTATGTATATATATATATATATAGATATATAAATACTATTGAATATATATCTATGTATCTACTAATGTTGTTCATATATATATATATATATATATATATATATATATATATATATATATATATTGGTGTATATATTCTCATATGTTATCTATATGTACATAATGATAAGTATATATATATATGTGATACTATATCTATATCTATGTGTGTATGTTTAAATCTATCTGTATGTATATATTTATGGTTGTGTATATATATAGATTAGAGAGGGTATATATATATATATATATATATATATATATATATATATATATATATATACATATATATATATATATAGTTTGATATATATATAAATATATATATTGGTGTATATATGTATGTGTATAGTTGTGTGTGGAGAAGTTGCATATATATGTATATAGATAGTGTATTGATATCTATATATAGGGGTTTATGTATATATATATATATATATATAGGTGTTTATGATCGTGTGAGAGTGAGTTGAGCATATAGTTATATATATGTATGCATATAGATGCATGTTCTAGTACGTGTAGTATTGAGTGTGGTGAGGAGAAGGAGCAACAGCAGTAGCTTACGGAAGCAGAAGCCATAGCAGTAGCAGCAGCAGCTTGCAGAAGCAGCAGCAGCAGCTTGCAGAAGCTTCTGTAGCAGCAGTAGCTTACGGAAGCAGTAGCAGCAGCAGCGGGTGTAAGCCAGAGTAGCAGTAACGGGTTTAAAGTGGGGGACTAGCTAGGTGAGTTGGTAAATTGATAAGTAAGCTTCTCTAGTATTTTAGTTAAATAGTTAGTTTAGCTAGTAATAGTTATTGTCAGTTAACTAGTTATTTAGTTATTAAGTTAGTATATCTGGTTAGCTAGTTATCTATTGTTATGTGTATCTCTAGCTATTTATATACATAATATATATATAGATATACATTAGTAGTTGGTAATTATTATGTAGCTACATGTATCCATGTACTAGTAGGTATCATATGTTTGTAGTTAGTAGTATTTAGTGGTTGTTATGATTAGCATGTAGTTAGTTAATGGGTTGATTAGCTAGTGGATATATTAGTAGTTAGTGTATATAAATTAGCTTGTATGTTAGTATTAATATGGTTAGATATTAGTATTACCTTGAGATATACCAAGGTAATGAGTAGTAGGTATTGGCATAGTAATAGGATATATGTTAACTAGTTATGGATTGATACTAAGATGACTAAATAAGGTATATTGTACATAGTATTGTATAAGTATCAAATGCATGGTAGTTTATAGTTATAGTTGGGTAGTTAATATATACTAGAGTGACATTACCTTGAGATACCAAGGTAAATATCAAGGTATTGGGCCGGTACTCAAGGTATTAGATTAGAGTATCAAGATGGAGATTTAGTGGTGTGATACCGCATTGGTTCAAAGCCAAGGTATCCTATTTGCATTAGTTAACTATAATACTATATGTATTGACTTGTATATATATATAAATTACTATTTTCAAATATTAAAACTTAAGTATCTTATGATACGGTCTTTTGTATGTCTCATAGTATCTTAGATTAGCTAGTGTGGCTTAGTTTCATAGCGTATTGACCTAGCATCATAGAGATAGACTCATACAACCTAGAAATAGGTACTTTGACCAAGTTTAACCAGTTTGACTTAGAGTTGACCTAGTTTGACTGTTTTGACATAGAAATGACTTTTTGACCTAGATGTTGACTAGTTTAACTTATTTTTATTCCAATATCTTGTATTAATATAATATTCCATATATAGGTCTATGTGACACCAGTTCGGACAAAGTTTGACATTCATTGCTCTGGACCACAGGCGAGTATATTGTCTGATAGTTTCTTATTTATGATATCCTTTATATTTATTGTATCTAGTATAGATATCCTTGATTTCTTGAGCATTTTGGTACCAAATTTGTTTCTTTAGCATTTTGGTACCGAATTTGTTTCTAACATATGGTATGAGTTTGGATATTATTTCTATTATTGTTAATATATATTTTGAATGTATAGTTAGACTTTTTTCATATCTTCTCGTGCTTTTAGAATTGTGATTGAGTTTTGTGTTGAGATATTGTTGGCAGATTTTATATTATTGTGAGATATTTAGATAGTATAGTTGACCAAGATAGCGTTCTACCGCCGATGCTGTGGCATAGGCTGGGCATTATTCCTGACTTGCATTCCTACACCGGGTGCGGGTCGTGACATATTTTTAGTGGTGGCCTATGCCGGTCAGGATTCGCAAGTTATGCGATATCGTGGTAGTACGATGACTTAGTTGTACTACTACGAGCCTGCGATAGGATATAGGATATAAGATATTAGGATGAGAGGATAGTAAATCACAAATTTCTTGAGAGATTTTTAGGACGACCCTTGAGAATCTTATTATAATTTCCAATTCAAATCTTTCTCCTTGTTTTCGCCCGCTCTCGCTTGTTGTTATTGAATTTGATTCTTGGTGATCAGTTATTGAATTTAATTCTTGGTGTTCATTGTTAAGTTTGATTTTATATCGAGATAAATTTAATGGACTAAATTACGGTATCATCTGATGATATATATTGATGAGGATAGTGAGAAAGGTAAAATATCTACTTTGGTTATGGAGCCTAGAGTTCATCGCAGCCATATTAGTTGGTGTGGCAGAAAAGTAGGGACCTGACTTCGGATGTACATATCTTAGTTATAAAATTTAGAATTTTTCGTAGCTATACTAGTCGGCACAGCGAGAATTCTAGACAGTATGATTATAAAGGTGTATACCCAAGTTATGGAATCTATCGTTTATCGCAGCTGTGCTTACTAGCGTGGCAAAGATTTTGAGGGTCATAATTTTATACAAACGTGTATGATTATCAGATTGTATCTTAAATTGGTTCTTAAAGTATTATCTCAATACTTTTTTACTCCTGTTATTATAGTACTTTATTCCATCATTCTTTTAGCTTAGCAGTAAAGATACCTTTAGTTCTTTAGTCCAGTTCCTTATAAAGCTTTATTCCATTAGGGTCCTTGTTAGTATGATAATTGGTAACTTGTAATTAGGTCTGTGTCTTGACTATCAGTATTGACTGTTGGGAGTGTGGCTTATGAGTCTGTAAGTGGTTCTTGGTTGAGCATGTGAGTAATAGGCATCAATCTAGAGATAACCCATAGCGTAGTATCTTATAGCAATAGTTCTATGATAGGTGTCATTATAGATAGTATGGGTACTAATGGTAGAAGGGAGAGTAAAGGGTATCAGTAGTGGTTCCAAGAGTTAGTATCAGAGTCAGCATGCCAGTTCTGATAAATTTATGTATTTGGGTGATCCATGTAAATAATTAAGTATCAAGAAAATTGTGTTAGAAATCAATGGAGCATGATATTCAATTGGGTGGTTGATACTTGGGTGTGTCAAGAGTGAAGAAATATATATACATAAAGGGTATTAGTGAGTATGCCATAGTAGAATGGTACCCATAAGTGTATAGGAGAGTATGAGGAAATAAGAATACATTGTGCTAAAGTAGTAAGACTTGTGTTATAGGTAAAAGTAGAGCATTGATGAGAGTAGATAGGAGTGTACTAGTATATAACTAGTGATGAGTATATCACCTGATATTGAGGTTAGTGATGTATTAGAACCAATAGGTGGAAGAGTATCTAGAAATTGTGTGTAGGATGCACAGTAGGTGATGAGTATCAGTGTGAGTTCATGAGTATCAGAAAGTGGAAGCTTGAGTGTTAATAGTATATCACGGGTTAAGAAATATCAAGATTGGTCATGGAAGATATGTAGTATATCACTGATTTGGGTATCCATCTGTAAAAGGTTTGAGGAGAGATATATATACATCAATAGAGATATGGAACCATATGTCTGCCTTTGAGAGTGAAGTAAAACATGTATATTATAGAAGTTAATAACTAGTGCATTGGATACAATTGATCATGATTTCTAGTGAGTGTGATGAGTGATCTAATGATAAGCTGGTATCCTAGAACGTCAAGGGCATATATGGTGTAGTTAGGAAGCTAGTGTTGCTATATCAAGATTGCTAGTATTTCTATATTAGGGATTAGTTGAGTAATGTGCTAGTAACAGTAAGCACCTTGTGAGATAATTGGATTGGTGTATCAGTTAATGGATAGAAAAATATTTAAAAATAATAGTACAAGTGATCCAAGCAGTAGAGGAGAGAGACAATATATATATATATATGAGTAAGTTTAGTAGGTATAGTACCTTGCTAATTTTGAGTATAGAGGTCGTATGTATCAGAGAATAGTACGAAGGGTATAAGGATACCAGTGAGATATCATGGTGTTGTAATGGCTAGAAGGTAATTATGTATTTATTGTGATAGTAATGTATAGATAAGAACCTTAGGATGATTAACAAATGTTAGAGGATGAGTTGCACCAAATATCAGATAGAAAGAGATACCCTAGTAATAAGAGCCGGAGTACTCAAGTATTATGAAGGTTTAGGCACAAGCATTTTAGTACCTAGTATAAGGGTGAGACATGAGTAACTTGGTATACGAATGTTATCTAAAATTAATATGAGAACTGGTACCTTGAGTAGACAGTAACAATATTTAAGTAAGGCATCCTATTGGGAGTATTCAAGTTGGACAATGGTGTGCTAATAAAATACAGGATTAAAAAAGTATACAAGTGTTTCTTGCAAGAGAATAATTGAGAAATTTTGGTGATTAAAAGAACTAAAACAGATAAAGAAAGTAATATTTTAGTGGTATTTTATATAGTATCCTAGGTAGCAAGTGCCAGTGAGTGAAGTATATCCATGTCCTAGAATTATAGTATATCACTATTATTTGGTAACCCTCAGTATTAAGAATATTATGACTAGGTTGATGATTAGTGAATACTTAGTGTATGATGGAATAGGCCACAGGTGGCATAGCAGATTATCCCGCACCAGTAGAGGGAGACATCCCAGCAAGGCAAAGACTGAAATTCATGATAGTTAGAGACTATATCCATGTATGATTCTCTTTCAGTAGAATTGTATGATTGTATGTTATATGATAGGATTATTTTAGACTATGATTGATGGGGTTTGATACTAGTAAAATTGTGTGACTGGCCCAAGAGAGAGGGATGAGAGTTTTAATTTAGAGGACGAAATTCTTCTAAGGTGGGTAGACTTGTCACTACCATATTTTCTAGAAAAGAATATTTTTAGCCATTTAATAATTAATTTAATATGGTGTGTGTTGAATATTTATTTATTATATTAATTATTTAGTGTTAGCATGTTAGATTTATTTTTGGACTTATGTTAGTGGACCTAACTAGTTTAGAATAGATCCATGGACCAACATTTAATTCTAGTTTGAATTGAGCCAGATAATTAAAAGCCCAATCATTAGGAAGATGATTAATTATGTTAAACCCATTAGACTAAAAACTTCTCTCCTTAATTAATTTATTTATGAGAGGCCCCAAGTGAAATTTTAGACTTTATATAGTAGCTTGAGGGAAGGGGCAAGTGAGGCCTATATAAAGTGGGTGAAAACTTTCTCTCTCTTCATCTTTCATTCCAAATCTAGATCTAGAATTTCTCTCAACCAAATTCCATCAGATCTCTACCAAATTTCTCCCTAATTCCTTTCTAAATCACTATTAAAGACTAGTAGAGTAAGGATCTAGAAGGAGGAACCAAGGATCTACAAAGAGGAACAAGGATCTACAAGTTGAAGGCCAATTTTATCCAATTTGGAGGTTGTATTGGGAATCCATCTTCCAAAAGGTACAATTTAGTTTTTCTTCTTTAATTAGATTCTAAATTTAAGAATTAACCATGAAAAACCAATTCATATGCATAGGCTACTCATAGGAATTGGAATTGAGTTCATGGAGGCCTATTGAGAAAGTTATGGTACTTTTTGTATCAATTTTGGGAGAATTTTGAGATTGATAGTTGTTGTGTTGGTCAATTGGTTATATAAATAAAATTAACATGTGTTTGTTTGTATGTGGCTAGTGTCGTGTCTATAATTGGATATGTGTAGGTTATATCTCAATAAATTGGTGATACGTGTTGATTTGGGAGTTTTTGCTCCGTCACCGGACTTTGTGCATGTAATATTTCGACATGGACACGTAGATGTTTACTTTACTCTTCGTATTGTTCATAAATAATAATTCAGACTTGCTCGTATCCTTCGGAGTACGTTTGGTTGTGTGGTGGACTCGTGTCGCAAGAGTATCATAGATCTAGTGTTATACGGGTGTGATGCACTCCACGTGTTTGTTGCATTTCAATTATAGATCTAATTTTCTTTGTTCTTAGTTATTGGTAATATATGTATTCATATGTATATGTATAAGTATTATGTATATGTATATAGATATCCATATATATGTATGTATATATGTATATAGATATATAAATAATGTTGAATATATATCGATGTATCTACCTATGTTGTTCACATATATATATATATATATATATATATATATATATATATATATATATATATATAGAGAGAGAGAGAGAGAGAGAGAGAGAGAGAGAGAGATATTGATATATGTATATTGGTGTGTATGTTCTCATATGTTATCAATATGTACATAATGATAAGTATATATATATATATATATATATATATATATATATATATATATATATATATATATATATATATGAGATACTATATCTATATCTATGTGTGTATGTTTATATATATATATATATATATATATATATATATATATATATATATATATATATTGATATATGTATATTGGTGTCAACGTTCTCATATGTTATCTATATGTACATAATGATAAGTATATATATATGAGATACTATATCTATATCTATGTGTGTATTTTTATATTTATCTATATGTATATATTTGTGGTTGTGTGTATATATATATATATATATATATATATATATATATATATATATATATATATATATATATATATATATATATATATATATATATATATATATATATATATATATAGTTTGATATATATATATATTGGTGTATATATGCATGTGTATAGTTGTGTGTGAGTGGAGAAGTTGCATATATATGTATATAGATAGTGTATTGATATCTATACATAGGTGTTTATATATATATATATATATATATATATATATATATATATATATATATATATATATATATATATATATATATAGGAGTTTGTGATCGTGTGAGAGTGAGTTGAGAATATAGTTATATATATATATATATATATATATATATATATATATATATATATATATATATATATATATATATATATATATATATATATGCATGTTCTAGTATGTGTAGTGTTGAATGTGGTAAGGAGAAGGAGCAACAGCAGCAGCCGTAGCTTACAAAAGCAGCAGCAGCAGCTTACGGAAGCAGAAGTCGTAGCAGCAACAGCTTGTAGAAGCCATAGCAGCAGCATCTTGTAGAAGCCATAGCAGCAGCAGCTAGCAGAAGCTGCAATAGCGGCAATAGCTTACGAAAGCAGTAGCAGCAGCAGCGGGTGTAAGCCAGAGCAGTAGTAGCGGGTTCGAAGGATGGGGGACTAGCTAGGTGAGTTGGTAAATTAAAAAATAAACTTCTCTAGTATTTTAGTTAAATAGTTAGTTTAGCTAGTAATAGTTATTGTCAGTTAACTTGTTATTTAGTTGTCAAGTTAGTATATCTAGTTAGCGAGTTATCTATTGTTATATGTATCTCTAGCTATGTATATGTATGTATGTATGTATGTATAATATATATATAGATATACATTAGTAGTTGGTAATTCTAAAGTAGCTATATGTATCCATGTACTAGTAGGTATCATATGTTAGTAGTAAGTAGTATTTAGTGGTTGTTATGATTAGCGTATAGTTAGTTAATGGGTTGATTTGCTAGTGGATATATTATTAGTTAGTGTATAAAGAGTTAGCTTGTATCTTAGTATTAATATGGTTAGATATTAGTATTACCTTGAGATATACCAAGGTAATGAGTAGTAGGTATTGGCATAGTAATATGATAGGTGTTAAATGGTTATGGATTGATACTAAGGTGATTAAATAAGGTATATTGTATATAGTATTGTATAAGTATTAAATGCATGATAGTTTATAGTTATAGTTGGGTAGTTAATATACACTAGAGGGACATTACCTTGAGATACCAAGGTAAATGTCAAGGTATTGGGCCGATACTCAAAGTATTGTATAAGTATTAAGTATTAAATGCATGTCAAGGTATTGAGTATCAATATGGGATTTAGTAGTGCTATACCGCATTGGTTCAAAGCCAAGGTATCATATTTGTATTAGTTAACTGTAGTACTATATGTATTGACTTGTATATATATATATAAATTAATATTTTTATATATTAAAACTTGCATATCTTATGATACAGTCTTTTATGTGTCTTATAGTATCTTAGATTAGCTAGTGTAGCTTAGTTTCATAGCGTATTGACCTAGCATCATAGAGATAGACTTATGCAACCTAGAAATAGGTAGTTTGACCAAGTTTGATCGGTTTGACTTAGAGTTGACCTAGTTTGACCATTTTGACTTAGAAATAGTTTTTTGACCTAGATGTTGACTAGTTTAACTTATTTTCATTCCAACACCTTGTATTAATATAATATTCCATATATAGCTCTGTATGACACCAGTTCGAACACAGTTTAATATTAATTGCTCTGGAGCACAGGCGAGTATATTCTCTGATAGTTTTTCCTTTATGATATCCTCTATGTTCTTCGTATCTAGTGTAGGTATTCTTGATTTTTTGATACAATGGTTACACGTATTGGTATATTCGGATCTCGTCATGAGATATTATTTCTTGGTATTTATGGTGTATCTTGTGCAAGCCTTATTCATTGTTCTTCTTGTACATGTACAGATATTGGTTCATGCGGAGGGTAGCGCCCTTCTTATGGAAACTTGTGTCATGATGTACCATGATTGGATCCACTATACCAGTCGGAGGCGGAGAGTATGTAGTATAGATATGTGATCATACCCTCCTTGTATCAAGTCTTATTCATTGAATAGTGTTAATCATACATCACGCGTACGATTAGTCAGGCCATAAATCTTGTATCATGTTCCCAAACCGATCATATGTTAAAGCTGGTACTCACTCACTTAGTCATTAGTATTTCTTGTTCATTCCATATTGCTCATTCTTGTATTTATTTCCAGTATTTCCGTTAATGCGTATCTCTTGTACATGTATATTGCATCTTGTATATTCATATCTATTTACTGTTATATAATTTATATCATTGATTAGAAGTGCTATTAGAGATGTACTTCGCTCTATTTCGGACTGAAAAATATTTTTTAGAGGATCCGGGAGATTGGTGTCCGACATACTATGGACTTCGACCTAAAGATGGTGCAGACTTGGACCCACCAGTTCTGGAGTGATTGCAGGGAGGTTTATCCGGATCACTAGTTTTTTATAGTTAGTTTCTTTAGCATTTTGGTACCGAATTTGTTTCCGGCATATGGTATGAGTTTGGATATTGTTTCTATTGTTGTTAATATATATTTTGAATGTATAGTTAGACTTTCTTTATATCTTCTCGTACTTTTAGAATTGTGATTGAGTTTTATGTTGAGATATTGTTGGCAGATTTTATATTATTGTGAGATATTTAGATAGCATAGTTGACCAAGATAGCGTTCTACCGTCGATGCTGTGGCATAGGCTGAGCGTTGTTCCTGACTTGCATCCCTACACCGGGTGCGGGTCGTGACTGGGAGGGCACCCTTACGTGGGGCTATTATGTTTGAATAGAAAATTCTTTTCTAGGTAAACTTGGGACATTGGACTAGTAGTTTGTGGAATTGGACGAAATCTAGTTTCAACGAAGGTAACATCCCGAGAGAAAAAATAAATTTTTACGGTAGAAGAAAAATAATTGTACTCTTTCTGATCTTTATGATACCAAAGAAAAATATATTAGATTGCCTTAGGATATGATTTAAAAAGGGTTGGTCGGGAATCCCGAACATAACACAAGCAACAAAAAAAATTTAGAGGTAGAGGAAATGGCTTTCGTTGGGGATATAGACGAGAATAGGGAGTAGCACCATTGAAAATCGACGATGACATACGATTAATAAGATAGCATGTTGTAAGTACTATATTCGACCAAAATCTTCTGCGAGTACGTGCTTGAAACATAAGAGCACGGATTATTTCCAAGAGATGGTGTAAAACCCCCTTCCTAAAAAAAAACGTATATACCCTTTATTTATTAATTATTAATTAAATTGAAGTAATTAGGTCTAAATAGGAGAAATAGATTTTTAATAATTTTTATGTTAGGTGTTCGGGCACTTAGAGGACTTATGGGACCATCTGGAATTTTTCGAAATTTATTCCATGTAAGAGATCCCTTAAGCAGTTGCTAGCCTAATGGTGTGCATTATTCTAATCCATGAATTTTCTTATGAGTATATATATAATATATATGTATACACAAATGTATATATGTATATATATATATTTAGAAAGAAAAAGAAAAAGAATAAAAGAAAAGAAAAGAATGGAAAAGAAAAAGGAGAAAGAAAAGAAAAAGGAAAAGGAAAAGAATAAAAAAATAAATGGAGGACTAAAGTGTAAATCAACACAATTCCCTTTAGGAATTGTGAAGCAGCCAGCAAACCCAGAGTGTGCGCGCGGCCACCCCCGGACCTATATATATATATATATATATATATATAATATCTCTTCAAAAAAAATTCTTAACCCTAACCTAAATCTCCAGACCTCCTCTTCCCATCTAGAGCTGTCACCGCAGCCAGAGAAGCCCCGCCAAGCCATCCAACCATCCCGACGACTCCGACCTCGCGCCCTGCAGAATCCCACTCGAAACACCTTCGCTCCGGAGTGATTTTCCGTCGACTCGCTCAACCAAACGCCGTTCTGTCTTCACCGGTATGATCACCCCTTAACCCTCTTCCATATTTGTTTTATAGCCAACCTCAGAAAACGTGTGCCCCTAGGTGAAAAACAGCGCCCAAGTCGGCGCGAGCAGACAGAATTCTGGGATCGCAGAAAACTGCGGTGACCACCCGTATTGCCGAGTTCGTATCTCCCACCACAGAGATCCGAATTCGGTGATTCTTTTAGATATCTGTAGAACACTTGACCTAGTTTATTTTCTGTTAAATAACCCTATGCTATTAGTTGCTGTGGACATAATTATATTCGTCGCAAAACTGCGCGCACCCACTTTTTCCAGATTTCCAAAAGTTGGAAAACGGAGCGCGCCCCGCCAAACGGGACCCCCCCCGCCGTGTGCCAAGTGTACCGAATGGTGAACGCAGCGTAACCGGATACGTGAAAATTCGTGGGGACTGATTCGGACGCGTGTGCGCGCCGGAATCAGACCGTATCCACGGACACACACCGTGTCGCAACTTTTGTGGAACTCGCGCTTATTTTGTGCACGCTTGTCAGATTACGACGAAACTTGCGCCACTGGACTCGTGGTAACGCGCTGGTCCTGTGACCCAATTTTCACGCATTTCTGAGACGGTTGACCAGATCGCCAATTGGCGGGCCCCACAGTTGACTTTTTGGACAAATTTTGTTCGGCCCATCGGAATCCACATTTGGACATACCGTTGGGTTCGTATTGACATTTAGAGTTGTTTGACCTATAGTTTGTCCCATTTAGAGACTGTTACCCTCGGCACGCTTTTCGATGCAAAGTGGGCCACACGTGGACCCCACTTTTGCCCGAAATTACCATTTTGCCCCTGTGTCCAAATTGGACGAAAGGGATGTGCTTTTTAGCTATTTTGCTCATTCCAAAAATGTTGGTGATGTTTATTTCAGCCTCCGGAGACGTTTGTTCGGAGCCCTTAGTTCCAGGTTCTGTGTTCTTGACATCTGGGCGCGTACACTTTACAGATTTCTTTCCAGGCAAGTATACCTTGCCATTGTACTGTTATTCTTATTCCATATGTTGCATGCATCTTTATTTTCTGTCTTTAGTTCATATATTTTAACTGTTATATAAAATGCGCGCGACGGTGACGTCGTGATATGTTTTTATTTATGTATTGCATTGACCTTGTTCATGAGACTACCCCATTATCATGTAGCACCATTAGGTTCATTGGCCGTGACACAGTTGTTACACGAGTTGTGAGTCTCATGTAGATCATGGACTTGCGTGCAGGTTGGCCTCCTGTACGTGTGGGCCGTGCATTAGGAATAACTGCTGTTAGAAACTTTGCATGCTAGAAGACTTAGCAGTTATTAGAGGTCTATGGACGTAGCCTATTGTAGTACGGTGGTCCCATCCTTGTCCTTGTTTGGTTACAGGATTGGGCTAGGGTATTAAGGATAGGCTATGGACCAAATCGTGTCATTGATGTGACATGCTTAGAGCATGGGGTAGGGAGAACAAGTATCACATTTGGGCTCCTTTGTACTTTCCTTGTGTAACCCGTACGCTCCGCCGGAGATGCGCGGTCATGATGACACCTATACTACTTGGCGGGCCTCCGCCGTTCAAAAGACGACGTGCCTTTGTAGGCCCCTGGATCTCCAAGAGAACCATGCCAATCCTATTTATGGCCAGATAGCCCACTTGTTAGAAAGTTGTTCTCAAACTGCATTCACATAGATGGTTAGGCAACCCCAATGGATGTTTATTTTCAGTACTTTATTGGCATGTGTTTAAGTATCTTGTTACGTCCCTCTGAGGACCTGGTCCGCTGCCAGGTGTACATGTTCTTGAGTATTTGCAGGAGCGCAGATTTGGAAGGTTATAGATGCTTCGTGGATGTCTTCTCTTTGAGCCGTGATCGATAGCTGGTATACTTATATTGGGCTTGATTGTGTTGTACTCATATTGTATTTACTTTTCCATTTGAGTTGGTAGTGGATTTGTTTCCATCCAACTATCATCCTTAGATACTTCTTATTGAGATCTAGTTTCATAGATACTGTTTATTTATCTCTATATGATTTTCGTGGATGAGATCTAGATTATACCCTGTGACTTGTGACATATGTTTATACCACTTGTGGAGTTGATATTCATATTACAGCGTACGTGTGGATTTGGTTTCCATATATTGGAGTTGCCATATCCATGTGGCTGGCATGCTTACGTGTCCTAGTCCTACGTATTTTTGGGACTGGGGCGTGACATGTTTTTGTGGTGGCCCATGCAGGTCGAGAGCATATTGTCTCGGTTACGTTACTGTACCGAACAAGCCTGCACCTTGGACTAGAATATAGGATCTCATCCACAATTAACTATGATTCATCTTCCTCCTATATGTTCCATTTTGAACAATTGCATCCTGCTTGATTCCTGTACTCCCCTAACAGTTCTTGAGTATAGCCTTCTGCTAGAATATAGGAACCCCTGTTATTAGGATGATAATTATGGTAGCACACCTATTTAGAATACAACGAGATTATAGATACACTACTAAGTTTAGAATATCTAGTAAACCCTAGAATTCCTTATCTTTAGAATTGGTTTACCATTACCCTTGATGTATTATGAAGACTTAAGAGTAGTATAGACATTACTAGAGTTAGTTAGAAGTTTTACCATAATGTTTGACCCTAGTATTGAGGAACCAATAGAAAACCAAAAATTTGAATATTAGGACTGAACCTAATCTTCATAGTTAGAAAGTATTGGAGAACTGTAAACTTAGATCGTTGCCTTATTATTAGTAGGCAGCACCTTAGGAAGCCTAGAGGAATGTAATTAACACTTTTCCTTGATCATACCCCGAACATAGCAACTAACACCTCACTCCCCTTAGAGAACCATGATGCTATCTAGAGCCCTCTATCTTTATTTTATATATTGTTTCCCTGCGACCATAGTGCTCGCTATTTTGCGACGGCTAATTACGTTTCTTCTCTTCATCTTTCAACTCGTGCCATCTGACACTTCGGGTAGTAGGCAAGTAATTTTATTCTTGTTAAGGACACATAGTTTGCTAGGATTATAGTTGTAGCCTTGATTGTGAAAATTTTTATGCTTGGTAGTTAGAACTTGATAAGTTTAAGTTGTTTTGTAGATTGTGACCGATGATTAACCCTTAGTTTTAAATCATATAATTTGTACCCTCACCTCGATACAAGCGAGATCCCTTTTCCCCTTAAAACGGCCAGTAACTCTTCTATCCTTACTATTGACACTTGTTCTATAAGCACTATGACTAAGATGTAAGATGACCATAACCTATGTAATAGAAGAGGATACCCCAATAAAGTACTAAGACCTCTTCTCATAGACCCTAACAGGAGCTTTTACGGTATCCTTAAGACAATACAATAGTAGTTAAATTATTTTAAATTGGGTAGTATACCTCACCACCTAGTATCATATAGCCCTTGTGATCCATTGATGAAGTGTAACTGAATGACATTAATTGTATACTAGCAAAGACGACAGTGTTTATTCAGACAATAGAATTTAGAGGTCCTTGCCCCCATTTGGTCGACTAGCGACTTGGACAAGGAGGTTGTATGATAACTGTAGAGATTGTAGAGTCTTTTGTTATTATTGTTTATGTTGTTTTTGTTTTTGCAAACTTGAGTTATTTGTAACTTCTCTCATCATAATCCAGCGTTATATTTTCTGTGCTACCTCGAATTATGCTGCTATTATAGCCTAGTTTTTTTGCAAGCTTATTCTTTATCAAGCTTGTTCATGATATATGTATTAATGGATGCAAACATTAATACATTTCAGAACCAATATATTAAGGTCTAGCTAACCTTAGTGCGCTTGGTTCGCCCTTCGCATAACTACTTTACGTGGATTGAGATATGTAATGATTAGTAGACGAATATACTCGCCCTAGACATGTCTAAGCGTATCGTATCGGCTACATAATTGTACTAATACGAGCATACGAATACGGATTTACCAAATAGGATTTCAGTCCACAACTGTCTTGACAATTTCCAATTGGATTTCTTGAAACGCCTTGATCCCCATACTTGTATTCTATCACCTTCACTTTGAACTCTTTATTATTGTTTTCCCGTCCTTCCTTATTTCGGAAGGACAAAACTTCGTGCTGGGTATAATTTGATATACAGAGAGTACTAGATATACCCCATAGGTCGATCACATACTTGAGGATTATTCTTTCGTAATTAAGGACATATCATACATGATATAATTGGTGTTAAAAGACTTTGAGGATTAAATAACATGATCAAATAAATTGGGGCATAGCCTTCTTAGATGTATAGCCTTAGATGATAGATGGGTAAATTCTAAGTTGGGTAGCAGTGCATTGTCAACTTGAAAGGAATTTCTTTTAGATTGTGATCAAGTAATATTCGATTGGGAGATTCAAGTCATTTTAATTTTGAGAATTTTAAAAGAAGGATTAGATAATGAGGATTTAACGAATTTTAAAATCTTGATATTGCGGACCAGATATTTATACTTTGAGCATGATTTAAATTTTGAATATTGAAGGATGAATCATCGATTTAAAATTTGAGGATAAATATAGAATTTTAGACTTGAACAATTGGTGAATTAGATTTAAATTTTACAATTTGATGATTTGAATTAAAAGTTCAATTTTGATTGTTGGGTCACCTATTTGAAATATTGAGGATGTAAATTGAGTTTAAATATTTGAAGAATAAAAAATTCTTAAGTTGAGAAAAGGAATAAGATTTTATTAGAATTGTTATTGTCAAGGTCTAGAGGAGATTATGATAGTTGGAAATTGTGATATAAATTTTGATGTAGGATGCCCTATAGACTTGAGTTAGATTTGGATGTTGATTATTTAAAAATCGAGAAGAGATTACGACAGGTTGAATTTTGATTTAAACAGTGGTTATCTTAATTTTGAAAGTGATCGCGATAGATTTGAATAGCTTTTGTTATTTAAATTTTTGGAAGAGATTGCGATTGACGTACCTTATGTACGAATGTGAAGGATTTAACAAATTATGCCTTATTTTAATTTCGAGGACGAAATTTTTACAAGTTGGGTAGAATGTAAAACCCCCTTCCTAAAAAAAAAGTATATACCCTTTATTTATTAATTATTAATTAAATTGTAGTAATTAGGTCTAAATAGGAGAAATAGATTTTTAATAATTTTTATGTTAGGTGTTCGGGCACTTAGAGGACTTATGGGACCATCTGGAATTTTTCGAAATTTATTCCATGTAAGAGACCCCTTAAGCAGTTGCTAGCCTAATGGTGTGCATTATTCTAATCCATGAATTTTCTTATGAGTATATATATAATATATATGTATACACAAATGTATATATGTATATATATATATTTAGAAAGAAAAAAGAAAAAGAATAAAAGAAAAGAAAAGAATGGAAAAGAAAAAGGAGAAAGAAAAGAAAAAGAAAAAGGAAAAGAATAAAATAATTAATGGAGGACTAAAGTGTAAATCAACACAATTCCCTTTAGGAATTGTGAAGCAGCCAGCAAACCCAGAGTGTGCGCGCCCCCCCCCCCCGGACCTATATATATATATATATATATATATATATATATATATATAATATCTCTTCAAAAAAAATTCTTAACCCTAACCTAAATCTCCAGACCTCCTCTTCCCATCTAGAGCCGTCACCGCAGCCAGAGAAGCCCCGCCAAGCCATCCAACCATCCCGACGACTCCGACCTCGCGTCCTGCAGAATCCCACTCGAAGCACCTTCGCTCCGGAGTGATTTTCCGTCGACTCGCTCAACTAAACGCCGTTTCGTCTTCGCCGGAATGATCACCCCTTAACGCTCTTCCATATTTGTTTTATAGCCAACCTCGGAAAACGTGTGTCCCTAGGTGAAAAACAGCGCCCAAGTCAGCGCGAGCAGACAGAATTCTGGGATCGCAGAAAACTGCGGTGACCACCCGTATTGCCGAGTTCGTATCTCCCACCACAGAGATCCGAATTCGGTGATTCTTTTAGATACCTGTAGAACACTTGACCTAGTTTATTTTCTGTTAAATAACCCTATGCTATTAGTTGCTGTGGACATAATTATATTCGTCGCAAAACTGCGCGCACCCACTTTTTCAGATTTCCAAAAGTTGGAAAACGGAGCGCGCCCCGCCAAACGGGACCGCCCCGCCATGTGCCAAATGTACCGAATGGTGAATGCAGCGTAACCGGACACGTAAAAATTCATGGGGACTGATTCGGACGCGTGTGCACGCCAGAATCAGACCGTATCCGCGGACACACACCGTGTCGCAACTTTTGTGGAACTCGCGCGTATTTTATGCACGCTTGTCAGATTGCGACGAAACTTATGCCACTGGACTCGTGGTAATGCGCTGGTCCTGTGACCCAATTTTCACGCATTTCTGAGACGGTTGACCAGATCGCCAATTGGCGGGCCCCACAGTTGACTTTTTGGATAAAATTTTGTTCGGCCCATCGGAATCCACATTTGGACATACCGTTGGGTTCGTATTGACATTTAGAGTTATTTGACCTATAGTTTGTCCCATTTAGAGACTGTTACCCTCGGTACGCTTTTCGGTGCAAAGTGGACCACACGTGGACCCCACTTTTGCCCGAAATTACTGTTTTGTTCCTGTATCCAAATTGGACGAAAGGGATGTGCTTTTTAGCTATTTTGCTCATTCCGGAAATGTTGGTGATGTTTATTTCAGCCTCCGGAGATGTTTGTTCGGAGACCTTAGTTCCAGGTTCTGTGTTCTTGACATCTGGGCGCGTACACTTTACAGATTTCTTGCCAGGCAAGTATACCTTGCCATTGTACTGTTATTCTTATTCCATATGTTGCATGCATCTTTATTTTCTATCTTTAGTTCATATATTTTAACTGTTATATAAAATGCGCGCGACGGTGACGTCGCAATATGTTTTTATTTATGTATTGCATTGACCTTGTTCATGAGACTACCCCATTATCATGTAGCACCATTAGGTTCATTGGCCGTGACACAGTTGTTACACGAGTTGTGAGTCTCATGTAGATCACGGACTTGCGTGCAAGTTGGCCTCCTGTACGTATGGGCTGTGCGTTAGGAATAACTGCTGTTAGAAACTTTGCATGCTAGAAGACTTAGCAGTTATTAGAGGTCTATGGACGTAGCCTATTGTAGTACGGTGGTCCCATCCTTGTCCTTGTTTGGTTGCAGGATTGGGCTAGGGTACTAAGGATAGGCTATGGACCAAATCGTGTCATGGATGTGACATGCTTAGAGCATGGGGTGGGGAGAACAACAAGTATCACATTTGGGCTCCTTTGTACTTTCCTAGTGTAACCCGTACGCTCCGCCGGAGATGCGCGGTCATGATGACACCTATACTACTTGGCGGGCCTCCGCCGTTCAAAAGACGACGTGCCTTTGTAGGCCCCTGGATCTCCAAGAGAACCATGCCAATCCAATTTATGGCCAGATAGCCCACTTGTTAGAAAGTTGTTCTCAAACTGCATTCACATAGATGGTTAGGTGACCCCAATGGATGTTTATTTTCAGTACTTTATTGGCATGTGTTTAAGTATCTTGTTACGTCCCTCTGAGGACCTGGTCCGCTGCCAGGTGTACATGTTCTTGAGTATTTGCAGGAGCGCAGATTTGGAAGGTTATAGATGCTTCGTGGATGTCTTCTCTTCGAGCCGTGATCGATAGCTGGTATACTTATATTGGGCTTGATTGTGTTGTACTCATATTGTATTTACTTTTTCATTTGAGTTGGTAGTGGATTTGTTTCCATCCAACTATCATCCTTAGATACTTCTTATTGAGATCTAGTTTCATAGATACTGTTTATTTATCTCTATATGATTTTCGTGGATGAGATCTAGATTATACCCTGTGACTTGTGACATATGTTTATACCACTTGTGGAGTTGATATTCATATTACAGCGTACGTGTGGATTTGGTTTCCATATATTGGAGTTGCCATATCCATGCGGCTGGCATGCTTATGTGTCCTAGTCCTACGTATTTTTGGGACTGGGGCGTGACAGATGGTGATTCTTGTGTTAGGCCACACCTTTCTGTTATGGTGTATAAGGATATAAAGTTTGGTGGATGATTCCATATCGAGACATATGTGAATTAAACTCACGAGAAATATACTCACGACCATTGACAGTTCGAAGGCATTTAATCAGAACACGAAATTGTGTTTTGATTTTCGTATAAAAAATTTACCAAATTTTAAATAGTTCGGAGCAATTTTTCATCAGATAGATAAAAGTGACATGTGAGTAATCATCAAAAAATATAACAAAGTACTTAAAATCTATCATCGAGACAACTGGATATGGTCCCCATATATCTGAATACACGAACTCGAAAGGAGCAGATACAAATTTATTTTTACTCATCGGATAAAAAATATGAAAATATTTAGCCAAACTAAAAGACTTACAATAAAAATAAACGAAAATATCTAAAGTTGGATATAAATTCTGGAGAGCTTAGATAGATGGCTGGCCTAACCGACAGTGTATCTTGAAAGGATCAAGATTTACGTCGGCACAAGCAACAGAGAAAGGTGCATCAAACAGGTACAAGTCTTCAGCCACATGTCCTCTATCGATAGTTTTTCCTGTATTTAGGTCCTGAAAACCACAACTATCGAGAAAATAAATATTACCGAGCAATGCATGTCACGAGTAATCTGACTAATAAAAAGTTACTAAATGGGTTACCAGGTATATGTTATAGGGAATTAAGTGACAGTCCGAAAGAAAGATGGGTACTTCTACGTCTACGGACTGTTAGTGGACCACCATTAGCAACAGTAATATCGAAAATGTATCCCACTGATATATAATTATGTATCATACCTGCGTTACCAGTCAGGTAAGCTAACACACCAGAGTCAATTATCCATTGCTTGGACCTTACCACACTTGTCACGGAGTACACGGCTGTGGATCCAAATATGGATGTCTCACCACGACGTTGAGCTTGGAACTCAAGAAAATATGTATATAACTCTGTAGTCATATGGACAGATTAAATGCCATCATCAAGAGAGTCCGTTATAATATTGGCAGTAGGAGATGTAGGACACTGCCACTAGAAATGGCCATCCTGATCACAGTTGAACCATCTGCGCAGTCTTTCTCTATTACGACCACCATTGCATCATCCTCCATCATGACCAGCATGGCTGACACCATGTCGTCCACCACAAAATCCAGGATGAGTCATACCAAGAGAAGATTGATCAACAAGAGCACCACCTAGAGAGGTATTAACAACTTTTGCTACTTGAAGAAGCCGATAGTAGGCCTCCATCAGAGACGGAACATCAAATCCAACAATGATCTGAGAGAGAGCAGAGTCCGCATTATGACAGAGAGATGCCAGATATGTCATGACATGAAGCTGCTCACGTTGGGCCCTGGCTTCATTGGTATCCGTTGTGAGGGGTAAAACACGATCGATCTCATCAATCATAGCCTTAAAGGCCCGGTAGTGGTCTTTATGAGATTTGTCGTCCTGATTTACTCGGTATACGTCGACGACCGAATCGTAGATGCGGGATAAATCGTATTTTCCATCAAACGCCGTCGCCAAGACCTTCCATAATTATTTTTATAGGATTCTGAACTAGATAGCACAGAATTCTGTGAACTACCTACTAATGTGGAACTCATCCTCCCAAAATCCTAAACGAAAAAAATAAAGAAAATATTGCAGGTTCGGAGACGGAGGTGACATAGAAGGACCAGCAGAACATCAACGAATCCGGGAAGTTGCACCACATATACTTCTTCGTCAAAATCCCCGTGGAAAAATGCATTCTTGATATCTAGCTGTAGTAATGGCCATTCATAGGGAATAACTAAGGCCAAGAGTATGCGGACAGAGGTCATTCTGGCAACTGGGGAGAATGTCTTAAAATAATTCTCATAATAGGTCTGAGAATACCCTTTACCCACCAGACAAGCCTTTAGGCGATCATGGGTGCCATCCGATTTTACTGTTATCGTGAATACTCATTTGCAACCTACTGCCATTTTACTACGCAGCAAATCTACCAAGTCCCAAGTAGGCAAGGGGGACCCGTGGGAGGCGGGGGTGCTGGGAGTGGGCAAGGGGGACGCGAGGGAGGCGGAGGGGAAAGGGAACTGATCTAGGGTTATGATGAGAAGACTACATATATATAGGAAGGCTAACCCCTCTCTTTATAATTTTACCCGTTGTTGGACAAAAGCCCATTACTAATATATATATATATATATATATATATATATATATATATATATATATATATATATATATATATATATATATATTGTTTTGAGTTAAATTATGATTTAAAGAATCTGGACCTGATTAGTATTAACTTCGATTTAAATAATTTTGGAAGAGATATGAGTAATGGCATATAAAGGGAACTAAATATATTTCTTAATAGTAAGATCCTTATCTCTAGCATGCTCCAGAGTCCAGATAGATTAGGTTAATCTTAGATCTACTTAGGATCTTATCTTATTCATTACTTTAAAATATTTATGATATTTTGGAGGAACCGAGCTCATCTCCTGCTCATTTATTTTAATATTTTATATTAAGTATTTAATTCAGTACTTATATATATACTATTATTAGCAAAATTTACTTCATGAACCCTTTTATTGGACTTATATAATTACTATATTATTTATTATTGTTAAAATTATAAGGACTTTATTATACTATCTTATACTTCATAAAATACATTGGAATATTAGCTCTAGAGTTTATGAAATTACTCAACTATTATGTTTATTTATTTTAAGGTCAAATTAAAATTTTTGAAAATACATGAAATTTGGAAATTTTGGACAGGGGGTTTACACATTAAAACGGTAATATTTTATTTGGTAGGAAAAAATTCTGAAAACATGGAATTATACTCCTTACCTTGGAATATAGAACAATATAATACTATTGAAAAAGAGATTGGCACAACTCTAAACTCAGACTTTGCACACCTCATCCAGGACTATTCTTGAATTCAAGAATACTATTGAAAAAGAGATTGGATAAAGAACAAAAGATTTAATTCAAGATATATCATTTGACACGTAAGGGATTCAAGAAAAGCTATTTTTTTTGAATAAAATGGTAAATGGATTATTGAATATCCTCTTCTGATAGATTGAAAATTAAAAGGTATATCAAATTATCTAGAATTTAATAGAATAAATTATGGTGTAAATGAATGGTGATACATAACTCAATATGAAGGAGGGCACAAGATCTCTGGATCGATAGATTTGGGAGTAAGATATGAAATTTTGAAGGAAGTATGATTACTGAATTATCAATTGTGAAAGAATAGATAAATTATTAAAGAACAAAATGGTCAAAAAATAAAATGATCAGGGGAACAAGTATATATTATACACTAATATATGTATATATATTTATACCCTAGAAGAAATTTTCTAGTAGCAAGCTTGGTCATATTGACAAGGCAACCTCTTTCTAAGAACCTAATATAACATTACTACCCCGAGCATATGAAAATCCAACGGATATTTTTATTTAGATCCCAAGTGTTTTATCTTATACCATTCCATTACTTCTTACAAAATCAATCAATCATTTATCACTAGATAACTTGCCAAGTTGACTGCATTAGAATATCATTCAGTATTATACATTAAGTAGTTATAAAAGAACCCAACTAGACTCAAAATTATTCTTGTATTAATTCATCTTCTATCTTCGGAGAACTTCTAGTCTAAAATATAACTGACTAAATATGAATCTCTTTATTCCCTACGATCTGAATCTTCCAACCATCATTCTCAGTTATCCGAACAATTCAACCAAGACATTCAATATTGCATTTTGTAAACTTAGAATTATTGATTAACTTGATTTATGAGGAAGACTTCATATATATAGGAGAGGCTAACCCATTTCTCCATCACTCTACCCAATGTGGGACTTAAGTCTATTACTAATACTAATACTTAACACCCACTCTCAAGTTGGAGCGTATATGTCAATCAAGCCCAGCTTGTTACACAAAAATTTAATCCGAGAACCAAAAAGAGACTTCATAAAGAAATCAGCTATATGATCATCGGTCCTCATGTGTTAAAACTTTATCATCCTATTTTGATACTCATCACGGACGAAGTGGATGCCAATTTTATTATGCTTTATCCTTTCATAGAACACATGATTGATAGTAATATGGATACCAGACTGGTTATTATACTATATATTTGTTGCTTTAGATCATGCTTCTTCTCCCAGTTCTTGTAGCAGCTGCTTCAGATATAGCATCTATGTTGTGCCATAAGCAATAACTCAATATTCTGCTTCGAAACTTAATCGTGCGATCATACTCTGCTTCTTACTCTTCTACGATACCAAGTTTTCAAGAATAAATACTGATTAACCAAATATAGATTGTCTATCCGCCAGGCTTGTACCTTATTCAACATCAGTAAAGCACTCAATATTTGTATATCCCTGATTTTCTATTCAAATTCTTTTTCCAGGATTTTTTATTAGATACGCAGAATTCTGAACTTCTTGCCAATTTGGAACACATGTAGAAGACTTAAAACTACTCGTGATACTGATGGAAAAGAAAATATCTTGACGAGTCATAACTGCCAAGTAGTTGAGTTTTCTAACTACTCAACGATATTGTTCCGGATTAGTCATCAGTACCCCATCGTCGGGGAGTAACTTTTATTCTAGGTCAATTGGCGATGTTGACCCCCTTATCTTTCATCATTCCTGCATCATTTAGTATGTCTAGAATATACTTCCTCTAAGACATGAAAATGTACCTCTTTCTCCATACAACTTTAACACCCAAGAAGTAGTTCAACGATCCCATATTCTTGGTCTGAAACTGTTATCCTAGAAACTTCTTTAGTCCTACAATATCCTGACTGTCATCTCCTATGATCATAATACCATCAACATAGACACCAAGTAGTATCCTTCCAACAAATGCCTGTCGGTAAAATATTGAATGATCCATCTTCGATTAACATATGACAAATTAAGTAACAACATATATAAATTGACCAAACGATGTACGAGGTGATTGTTTGCGACCATAGAGGTCCTTCCTTAGATAAAATACTTTACCCTCCCTTTCAACGAACCCGAAAGATTATACCACATACACTTCTTCTTCAAGATCCTCGTGTATTAAGGCATTCTTGATATCTAGCTGAAGTAATAGCCAGTCATAGTGAACAACTAAGGACAAGAGTACGCGTACAGAGGTTATCTTGGAAACTAGGGAGAATATCACAAAATAATCCTCACCTTAAGTTTGAGAATATCCTTTAGCCACCATACGAGCCTTTAGTCGATCAAGAGTTGTCATCCAGTTTTACTTTGGTCGTGAACATCTATTTGCAACCTACTGCCTATTTACTAGGCGGCTAATCTACCAAATCACAAGTATGGTTCTCCCAAAGCACTTTTATCTCCTATTCCATAGCAGCACGCCAACCAGGATATTTGAGACCCTCCTCGACTAAATTAGGAATCTGAATCACATCAATAGTAGCGATCAAGGACTGAGTGTGGCTCACAAGCCCTTTGTAGTTTTCAACATACAAGGGATGATCATGACAGGCATGGTGAGGTCGAGCTAGAGGAATAGACGAAGGAGAATCAGTGGAGCTAGAGGAGGAATATGGCTCTATGACTGTAGGCGGAGGCACCATCTACGACACTCATTCGGACAATGACAGTACAAACTGAATCAGTATCTGCGAACCGTCAGACCGGGATACTGGCTAGGTAGGGAAGGGCACCCTTACGGGGGAATATTGTGTTTGAATGGAAAATAAAAAAATCTCTTCTGGGTAAACTTGGGGCACTAGACTGTAATTTGTGAAAGTGGAGGAAACTCGATTTCAATAATGGTAACCTTTCGAGAAAAAATAACCTCTTCTAGGTAGGAAAAAATAATGATACCCTTTCTGATCTATAGGATACCCAAGAAAAATATATTAGATTTTCTTAGAATCTAATTTAGAAAGGTTTGGTCGGGTATCCTGAACATAACACAAGCAACCAAAAAATTTGAGAGGTAGAGAAAATGGCTCTCGATCGGGATATAGCCGAGAAAATAGAGAACACTATTAAAAATCAATGATGGCATGCGATTAATAAGATAGTATGTTGTAAGTACCGTATCTGACCAAAATTTTATGGGAGCACGTGCTTGAAACATAAGAGCACGTATTATTTTCGAGAGATGACGATTCTTGCATTCGCCCACACCATTCTGTTATGGTGTATAAGAACATGATGCTATATCGAGATAGATGTAAATTGAACTCACGAGACATATACTCATGACCATTATCACTTCGAAGTCATTTAATCGGAATACCAAATTATGGTTTGATTTCCACATAAAAATTGTACCAAATTTTAAATAGTTCGGAGCGATTTGTCATAAGATAGACAAAAGTGTCACATGAGTAATCATCAAGAAATTTAACAAAGTATTTGAAACCCATCATTGAGTCAACCGGACATGGTCCCATATATCAGAAAGGACCAACTCGAAAGTAGCAGATGTAAATTTATTTTGACTCACGGATGGAAATTCGGTAATGTTTAGCCAAACTACACGACTTACGATAAAAAACATGAATATATAAAGATGGGTACAAATTTTGGAGAGCTTGGATAGATGGATAGCCTAATCGGTAGTGTAGATCAAAAGGATCGAGATTCATGCCGACATAAGCCACAGAGGAAGGTACGTCAAATAGGTACAAGCCTCTACCCACATGCCCCATATCGACAGTCTTTCTAGTCTTTAGGTGATGAAAAATATAAACATTAGGAAAAACTATTATCGAGCAATGCATGTAGCAAGTAATCTGAGTAATGGAAAGTAAACTAAACGGGTTACTAGGTATATGTAATACAAAATTGATTGACAATCCGAAAGAAAGACGGGAACTTCCACGTCCACGGACTATTAAGGAACCACCATTGGCAACAGTAATATCGAAAAAATATTCTACCGATATATAATTGTGTATCATACCTGCATTGCAAGTCATATGAGCGAACACACCAGAGACAATCGCTTACTGCTTCAACCTTATCACATATGTTAAAGAGTACCTGGTTGTGGATCCAGATGTGGCCTCATTATGACGTTGATCTTGAAACTCAAGAAAAATTGTATATGACTCTATAGTTATCTGGACAGATCAAATGCCATCATCATGAGCGTCTGATATAATATTGGTGGTAGGAAATTTAGGACACTACCACTTGAAATGGCCATTCTGACCACAGTTGAAGCATGTGTGCAGTCTTCCTTCGTCATGACCGCCATTGCCTCGTCCTCCATCATGACCAGCATTTTGACCACAACGTCATCCACCACGACCACCATAAAATCTAGCACGAGCAGCATAAAGTACAGATCGATCATCAGGAGCTTCATCCGGACTGGTCTCAATAACTTTCGCTACCCGAAGAAAACGATAATGAGTCTCCATTAGAGACCAAAAATCATATCCAGCAATGATAAGAGAGGGTGCAGAGTCTACACCAGGACAAAGAGATACGAGATATGATATGATATGAAGATGCTCATATTTAGCCCTTGCTTCATTAATATTTGTTGTGAGGGATAATGTCACTGCCACTTTTTCTAGGAAATGGTATTTTAGTAATTTCATATTTAATTAAATATTGTGCTTGATAAATAATTATTTGTTGTATTATTTAATTATTATTAGATGTTAGTTATTTAATTTAGACTTATGTTAGTGGACCTAACTATTTTAGTTTGGACCCATGGACCAACATGAATTAATTAGTTAGACTTAGCCCATTTAGAAAGCCCATTGTTAAGGAGATAGATTAAATTAATTAAATCATTAGACTAGAAGCTTCCTTCCTTAATTATTTCTTCATGAGAGGCCCCAAAGAGTATAATGGACATTACATGATAACTTGAGGGAGAGAAAAGGGGCCAGCCTATTTAATTAGAGGGAGAAATTTCTCTCTCCTCTTTTTATTATAAATCTAGATCTAGAATTTTCCACTACCAAATTTTCTTCATTCTCATTTTATTTCCCTACCAAATTTTATTCCAATTCCTTCCCAAATCACCATTAAAGACTTGAGAAGAAAGGATCTAGAAGGAGGAAGCAAGAATCTACAAAGAGGAGCAAGGATCTACAAGTTGGAGGTAATTTTATCTCAATTTGAGGTTTTATTGGAAATCCATCTCTCAATAGGTACAATTCAGTTTTTTCCCTTAAGTTAAGTTCTAAATCTGAGATTGAACTATGGAAAATCATTCCATATGCATAGGCTACCCATAGGATTTAGTTTTGTGTTCATAGGAGGCCTATGAAGAAAGTTATGGTACTTTTTGTGTCAATTTTGGGAGAATTCCGAGATTGATATTTGTTGTGTATGTAAATTGATCCTATAGATCAATTTGGCATATGATTATGTGTTTGGGGCTAGTGTCATATCCACAATTGGATACGTGTAGGTGGTATCCCAACAATTTGGTGATACATGTTGTTTTGGGGGTTTTTCCTCCGACACGAGATTTTGTACTTGTTATATTTTGACACGGACACGTAGATCTATATTTGACACTTCGTATTATTCATAAATAATATATGTGACTTATTTGTGTCCTTCGGAGTATAATTGGATTTGTGGTGGACTCGTGTATCTAGTTGGATACGGTGTGATACTCTCCATATATTGTGTAATTGTATGTAGACCTAATTAGTTTGCTCTTAATTCATGAAATTTGTAATTGTGTATATATATATAGATATTATATATGTATTATAATGTATTTATTATAGTGTTTCTTGTATCATAGATCTATGTATTATATATGTACTAAGAGAATATATATATATTATGTAGCATTTCTTCTACATGTATTAATAAATATGTTATAGTATATAGTATGGGTATATATGTATTTTTTTTTTTATAAAATATATAGGTATGTTTTATTGGGTAATTATATTATTTATAGTTGTTATATGATTATTTATATATATGTATAGATGTATAATTATAATATATTTATGTATGTGTGGGTGGTGGCTATGTCATAATATGTACATATTAATAAGGGGGTGTAATTATAGTTTATTGGTATTTATATATATATATATATATATATATATATATATATATATATTTGGGTTATATACATATATATATATATATATATATATATATATATATATATATATATATTTATTGGGTTTATATATATATATATATATATATATATTTATAGGCTTTTAGCGACAGGATATTAATAACAGCAGTCGCTGTCATTAATAACAACGAAAATTAGACAGCAGCCGCTACAGTTGTGGCGGCGGTATTTAATGACAGCCGTTGTTGTCATTAAATAGCAGCAGTAGCGGCGGGGAGAGGCAGAAACAGCGACAGCAGATTAGGTGACGGTTGTAAACCATCACCAAAATAGCAGCAGCAGCGGAAATTCAGCAGCAACAGCGACAGCAGCTTCGGCGACAGGCAGAAACTATCGCTATAAAGCCAGCGTATCAGAAATCAGTATTTCAGCACAGTTTTCAAAAATGATTGGAAAATTTTATATTTATATGATTATATACTTTTAAATATATATATATGTATATATATATATGTATTAATATTGATATAATATATTATTAATTGCTAAATTCTTCATATGTATAATACTTAGTATATATGTATATATATATATATATATATATATATATATATATATATATATATATATTTATATATATATATATATAAGGGTAATTAATATAACAAGGTATTGAAAATTACCTTGAGGAAACCAAGGTATTTGGGGATATCCAAAGTATTAGATTTGGGTATCAAGTTTGTGATTATTGTTGAGATACCAAGTTGGTCAAAACTATGGTACCTATTTGATGTTGTAATTGTGATTCTATATTATTATAAATATTTGTTTAATTTATTTTATTGGTGTTATACCTTAGAAATTACGTATCCGAAGATATGGTATCATAACTTTTAAGATGAGGTTTCTATAGCTTAGACTTTAGTATCTTGACACGATATTTTTGTGTTAGACTTGTGCAACCTAGAATTAGATAGTTGACCATAGTTGACTCAGAGTTGATCATAGTTGACTTTTGACTTAGAATTGACTTATTTGCCTAGAATTGACTAGTTTAACTTATTCTCTTTTCGGAACCTTGTATTGATGTTGTATTCCATATCTAGGTCTTCGAGGTACCGTGTCAGACATCTGTGAGACTATTCTTTGGACTTCAGGCGAGTACATTCTTTGATAGTTTTTCATTTATGATATCCTCTATGTTCATTGTATCTAGTGTAGATATCCATGTTCTTTTAACACTATGGTTACATGGATTGGTATATCCGGATCTCGTTATGAGATATTATTCCTTGGTATATGGTGTATATGGTGCATGTATTATTTCATTGGTTATCTTGTACATGTACAGACAATGATTCTCGGGAAGACTAGCTATCTTCTTAGGGAATCTCATGCCATAGCATACCGTGGTTGGATCTATTATACTAGTCGAGGGTGGGGAGTATTAGTATAGATATGTGATCAATACCCCTATTATATCAAGTACTGATTACTGAATAGTGTTGATCATACACCACACGTATGATTAGCCAGGCCGCATTGCATCTTGCCCAAGCTGATCACATATTTAGTTAGTACTCACACACTTAGTCGTTAGTATTCTTGTTCATTGGCATATTGTTCATAATTATATTTATTCCAGTATTTCCTTATTGTATGTATCTCTCGTATCTATTATGCATCTTGTATATTGACATCTATTTACTGCTACATAGTTTTTATCATTGATTAGAACTGCTGTTAGAGATGTACTCTTCTTCTTTTCTGACTGGATATATTTTTTAGATGACACTGAGGAGTTGTACCCTACCTATTATGGACCTCAGGATGTTGTGGGCTTAGATTCTGAGACCCTGGCTCAGGAGGAACTTATCCTAACTGAGACAGTTGACCCAGGAGTTGTAGCTACATAGTCTTCTTTGTACTGGATTTGCTCTAGCTTATTTTGTTATTTTTTCAGACTCATTAATGTATTATTTTAGACTCATGAGTTGTATTGTGACTATTCTATTCTTTATCTGATTCGTGTTCATTTCCATCTTAGTTCTATGATTGAGTATATTATCATTATTGGTGGTTCATTATATTGTTAGATAGATTATCCAGACAGCGTTCTATCACCGATTCTGCGGCATAGGCTAGGCATTGTTTTTGACTTGTACCCTTACACCGGGTGCGGGTCATGACATATTTTTAGTGGTGGCCCATGCAGGTCTAGCTTCATAAAGTATGTGATATCGTGGTAGTGCGACAATTTAATTGTACTACTGTGAACCTGCGATAGGATATAGGATATAGGCTGAGATACTCAATCATACCTAGAAAAATTCTTTTGATTCAACTATTCTTCTTTGATTTTGATACTTGGTCTCTAAATTTGTCCTTTCCTTGAATATTTTACATCTTGTACCATATTGATTCTTTCTTTCGCTTTGCCTTAGGATGCCACCTAAGACTAGATCGCAGCAGGGGAGAGCAGCTTCTGAGAAGTCTGCAACATCCCGAGGGCCTGCACCAGTCACTTCTTCGGTAATTGGAGTGTCAGCTGCTTTCGGAGGTCCACCACCTACTCAGAGGACTGTGCCAGCTGTATCTGATGGGCTTCCACCTCCACCTACTGTGCCAGCAGATGCGTCACAGATGTTTACACTATTTTGTCAGATGCTCGAGGCATAGAGGGCTCAGTCGGAGGCACATCAGAGGCAGACCAACATTCCACGGCAGGGTATTGAGAGTGCTCATCAGCTTGCTCGTGCTGTAGTTAAGAGAGAGTTTCGGTCCAACAACAGAATGTTCCTCAGGTTGCCCATCATCGGCCAGGCAACTTTCAGGACTTCAAGAAACTGGAGCCTAGGGTTTTCAAGGGGACGGAGGGCATCGTCTATGCTGATGATTGGCTCGAGGACATTGAGTGTCTTATGAGGGTGTCCCATCTTTCTGAGGATCTGAAGGTTGAGGCGGTAGGACTTCAACTATTCGACGTCCCTCGTACTTGGTTCAGGAATGAGCCGATTCTGGTTGACGCAGGACAATCTTGGGAGGTATTCAAGGACCTTTTCAAGAAGAAGTTTTTTGCCCGGGCAGACAGGCTAGACTTAGGGAGACAGTTTGAGAGTCTTATTCAGAAGAGCATGCATGTGGAGGAGTACACTGCAGAGTTCGGCAGGTTGAGCCAATTTGTAGAGTATTTGGTGAGAGAGCCGGAAGTTCGAGCTATTCGTTTTCGTGAGGGTCTAAACTGGGAAGTAAAGATTCTCATTCCATCTTTTTATAAGACATACTCGGAGATACTTGCGGAGGCACGCAAGGTTGAGCGAGAGTTGGGTTTGAAGCCCAAGAGAGACCGTAATTCTTTTCTGGGGGCCAACGGCAGTACAGTATCTGCCAAATGTCCTTATTTCCAGTCCAGACCTTTCTAGCAGCCACAATAGAACCAGACTCCAGCTAGGGCGCCTTTTCACTAGGCACCGCAGCAGCAGAGACAGTTACAGCAAGCTCTATACAACTACTGTAATATGCCCGACCATATCTGGGAAGTTTGCAGGAGAAGGTTGGGAGTTTGTTTGTATTATGGTACTAAAGGGCATCAATCGAGGGAGTATCCTTGTCGTACAGTTCAGGGAGCAGCTTTAGCTCCGAGGACACAGACGATACCACCTGCAACACAGCCGAGGGGATTGCTTCCGACACAGCAGCAGCATTTTGTCTAGCATCAGCAACAAGGAGGTGCTCGATAGGGTCGAGCATTTGCTATGACCGTCGAGAATGATGAACCCATCAGAGATGTCATCGTAGGTTCTATTCTTCTTAATTCCTTTCTAGCTTTAGCTTTGTTTGATAGTGGTGCTTCCCATAGTTTTGTATCTGTTTTTTTTGCTCTGAAGCATGATTTGGTAGCTGAGTCTTTGCTTTGGACTTGCAAGATCATGACCGGAGGAGGCATTATCCTGGTTAATGGTATTTGCAAGGATCGAAGAGTTACTCTGGGAGGCCAGGAGTTGAGTGCTTGTCTACTTGTAATGCCACTTCCGAGCTACGACATTGTACTCGGGATGAATTAGTTGAGTAGGCACCGTGCTAGCATAGATTGTAGAGGAGGTAGAGTTTTGTTTGGTCCTCCAGGAGAGCCAGAGTTCGAGTTTGCTAGAGGAGCTGCGGAGCAGGAAGAAGGCATTATTTGTGGAGCTATGGTGGAAGACAAGGAGTTGCCACATCCGTTTATAGCAAAGTTCTTGGATGTGTTTCCTGAGGAATTGTCAGGATTACAGCCAGATCGAGATGTTAAATTTTCTATAGACTTGGTGCCAGGTGCAGAACCAATTTTATAGCATATCTATAGAGTAAACAACAGCAAGCTGGTCGAGTTGAAGAAGTAGGTGGACGAATTACAGGATAAGGGGTTTATCAGATCGAGTTATTCACCATGGGGAGCCCCGATATTGTTTGTACCGAAGAAGGATGGATCGGTACGCATGTGCATTGATTACAGGGCTTTGAATAATCTTACTATCAAGAATAAGTATCCTTTGCCACGGATTGATCATCTGTTTGATCAGTTGAGTGGTGCGAATGTGTTTTCTAAGATAGATTTGAGATCAGGCTACCATCAGGTGAAGGTGAAGCCGATGGACATACCGAAGACTGCATTTAGAACTCGGTATGGTCAGTATGAGTTTATGGTGATACCGTTTGGTTTGACTAATGCACCGACGGTATTTATGAGCTTGATGAATAAGGTGTTCCCCCAGTATATTAACAAGTTCGTGGTGGTATTCATCGACGACATACTCATATACTCGAGGACACCGGAGGAGCATAATGAGCATTTGAGGATTGTGTTGGATGTGCTGAGGAAGGAGAAGCTGTATGGAAAGTTGTCCAAGTGTGAGTTTTTCTTGGACAAGGTAGAATTCTTGGGGTATCTTGTGACTGGTGATCGTATTTTTGTGGATCCGAAGAAGATTTTAACAGTAGAATCTTGGAAGACCCCGAGTTCGGTAGCAGAGATCAGGAGTTTCTTGGGATTGGTAGGCTACTACAGGAAGTTTGTGCAAGATTTTTTGAGGATTGTCTAGCCGATGACCAGACTCACAAGAAAGGATGTGGAGTTTGTTTGGACGGAGGATTGCTAGGTTGCTTTTGAGGAGTTGAAGAAGAGGTTGACGTCTGCTCCTATTTTGAAGTTGCCATCAGGGTCCGAAGATTTCACTATTTATAGTGATGCATTGGGGAAAGGTTTGGGCTGTGTTCTTCACCAGCATGGAAAAGTGATTGCCTATGCATCCAGGCAATTGCGTTCTCATGAAAAGAACTATCCTACCCATGATTTGGAGTTGGCAGCAGTCATATTCGCTCTGAAGTTGTGGAAACATTATTTGTACGAAGAGCGTGTGGAGATCTTCACAGACCACAAAAGCTTGAAGTACATTTTCACGTAGAAGGAGTTGAACATGAGGCAGCGTTGGTGGTTGGAACTGATGAAGGATTTTGATATCTCTTTGCAATATCATCCTGGGAAAGCAAATATAGTTGACGATGCTTTGAGCAGGTATCCGGTAGCTATGTTCTTGACGCAGGATCGATATTTGTTGGAGGACTTGGAGAACTTGGGCATTGAGGTGATTATTCCTGGTTGTGCTATGAAGATGTGGGGATTGCAGATACATTCAAATTTGATGGACAGGATTAAGGTAGCATAGTATGAGGATATATCTCTAAGGAGTATCAGAGGTCAGGTGAGAGCATGATTGGAGGATGATTTCACTATTACAGAGGATGGATCTTTGAGGCATGGAGTTAGATTGTGCGTGCCTAGTGGGAAGCTGCGTGAGAAGGTATTACAGAAAGCGCATCGCTCTCAGTATTCCATGCATCCAGATGCTAACAAGATGTATCGGAATATGCGAGAGAGTGTATGGTAGTATGGTATGAAGAGGAAAGTGCCACAGTTTGTATCCAGATGCTTAGTGTGCCAGTAGGTGAAAGCCGAAAGGCAGAGGCCAAGAGGTTTACTTCAGCCATTATCCATTCCAGAGTGGAAGTAGGAGGACATTACTATGGATTTTGTGTCCGGACTTCCACGATCTCCAGGAGAGAAAAATGCGATTTGGGTCATCGTTGATAGGTTGACCAAGTCGGCCCACTTTTTACCTTTCAAAGTGGATTTGTCTACGGAGATGCTGGCAGAGATGTATGTGAGGCAGATCATTAGGATACATGGAGTTTCCGTCAGCATAGTCTCAGATCGGGACAGTCGTTTCATTTTTTATTTCTGGAGGAGTTTGTAGGAGAGTTTGGGCACTCAGCTCAAGTTCAGTACTGTATATCATCCCTAGACAGATGGGCAGTCAAAGAGGACTATTCAGACTCTCAAGGATATGTTGCGCACTTGTGTATTAGATTTTAGGGGTTTTTGGGAGGACTATCTCCATTTGGTAGAGTTTACTTACAATAACAGTTACCAGGCCAGTATAGAGATGTCACCTTTTGAAGCTCTGTACGGTTGGAGGTGTCGTACTCCTTTATCTTGGAACGATATTGGCGAGAGAGTTATGCTTGGGCCAGAGATGGTTGTGGATGCAGCAGAGAAGGTTTAGTTTATCAGAGATAGACTTCGAGTGGCGCAGGACAGACAACGGTATTGGGCCGATAGCCATCGGTGACCTTTAGAGTTCGAGGTATAGTTTATATTTTTGTTTTGTGCTTGTTCTTGGTTGTTTGTTATAGATTAAGTTCTTAAGGTGGTATTTTGTTCTCGGTGGGTGGTTTGGTGTTTCTGAGGATTTCTCCGACACGAGGCACGATTCATTTCGGTGGAGGCGGAAAACTTAGTCCACGATTTATCGGACCTTTCACTATTCTAGAGAGGGTCGGTGTAGTTGCTTATAGACTAGACTTGCCACCTGCATTGGAGGGAGTGCACAACGTGTTTCACCTATCACAGTTGAGACAATACGTGGTAGATCCCAGTCATGTATTAGATCACTCGGAGATAGAGGTGGGCCCTACTCTTAGCTATCTAGAGCAGCCAGTTGAGATTCTGGATCGGACAGAAAAGGTGCTGAAGAACCAGACTATTTCTTTTGTGCGCGTCGCATGGAGGCATAACTCTCCGGGGGAGTCTACCTGGGAGAGAGAGGATGAAATGCGGGAGCATTATCCATATTTGTTTGTACCTTGCGGTATTTTATTTCCTAGTTATGTTCTGTTCATTGTTATGTTCTTTCATAGTTAGTTATGATTCTGTAGTTCTATTTTGTTATTTTTTAGGGGCAGTTTTTATCTTTGAATTTTGAGGACAAAATTATTTTAAGGAGGGTAAACTTGTCACTACCACTTTTTCAAGGAAAGGGTATTTTAGTAATTTTATATTTAATTAAATATTGTGCTTGATAAATAATTATTTGTTGTATTATTTAATTATTATTAGATGTTAGTTATTTAATTTAGACTTGTGTTAGTGGACCAAATTAGTTTAGTTTGGACCCATGGACCAACATGAATTAATTAGTTAGACTTAGCCCATTTAGAAAGCCTATTGTTAAGGAGATGGATTAAATTAATTAAATCATTAGACTAGAAGCTTCCTTCCTTAATTATTTCTTTATGAGAGACCCCAAGGGGTATAATGGACATTATATGATAACTTGAGGGAGAGAAAAGGGGCCGACCTATTTAATTAGAGGAGGAAATTTCTCTCTCCTCTTTTCATTCCAAATCTAGATCTAGAATTTCCCACTACCAAATTTCCTTCATTTCTATTTTATTTTCCTACCAAATTTTATTCTAATTCCTTTTCAAATCACCATTGGAGACTTAAAAAGCAAGGATCTACAAAGAGGAGTAAGGATCTAAAAGTTAGAGGCAATTTTATCTCAATTGGAGGTTTCATTGGGAATCCATCTCCCAATAGGTACAATTTAATTTTTTTTCTTTAAATTAAGTTCTAAATCTGAGATTTAACCATGGAAAATCAACCCATATGCATAGGCTACCATAGGATTTGGTTTTGTGTTCATAGGAGGCCTATGGAGAAAGTTATGGTACTTTTTGTATCAATTTTGGGGGAATTCCGAGATTGACATTTGTTGTATGTGTCAATTGATCCTATAGATCAATTTGGCATATGTTTATGTGTTTGGGGCTAGTATCATATCCACAATTGGATACGTGTAGGTTGTATCCCAATAATTTGGTGATACGTATTGTTTTAGGAGTTTTTCCTCCGACACGGGACTTTGTACATGTCATATTTTGACACGGACACGTAGATCTATATTTGATACTTTGTATTGTTCATAAACAATATATGTGACTTATTTGTATCCTTCGGGGTGCAATTGTGCAATTGGACGTGTGGTGGACTCGTGTCACATGCGTATCCTAAATCTAGTGGGATACGATATGATACTCTCTATATGTTGTGTATTTGTATGTAGATCTAATTATTGTGCTCTTAATTTATGAAGTTTGTAATTGTGCATATATATATATATATATTATATATGTATTATAGTGTATTTATTATAGTGTTTCTTGTATCATAGATCTATGTATTATATATGTACTAAGAGAATATATATATTATGTAGCCTTTCTTCTACATGCATTAATATGTATGTTATAGTATATAGTATGAGTATATATGTATATGTTTTTTTATAAAATATATAGGTATGTTTAATTAGGTAATTATATTATTTATAGTTGTTATATGATTATTTATATATACGTATAGATGTATAATTATAATATATTTATGTATGTGTGGGTGGTGGCAATGTCCTAATATGTACATATTAACAAGGGGGTATAATTATAGTTTATTGGTATTTATATATATAGATATATGTATATATATATTTATTTGGGTTATATATATATATATATATATATATATATATATATATATATATTGGGTTTATATATATATATATATATATATATATATATAAACCCAATATATATATATATATATATATATATATATATATATATATATATATATTTATAGGCTTTTGGCGACAGGGTATTAATGATAGCAGCCGCTGTCATTAATAATAGCGGGAATTAGATAGCAGCTGCTGTAGCAGTAGCAGCGGTATTTAATGACAGCCGCCGCTGTCATTAAATAACAGTAGTAGTGGCGGGGAGAGGCAACAGTAGCGACAACAGATTAGGTGACGGTTGTAAACCGTCACCAAAATAGCAGCAGTGGGAATTCAGCCGCTATAGCGACAGCAGCTTCGACGACAGGAAGAAACTGTCACTATAAAGCCAGTGTATCAGAAATCAGTATTTCAGCACAGTTTTTAGCGACGGTTGGCAGATTTTATATTTATATAATTATATATATATATATATATGTATTAATATTGATATAATATATTATTAATTGCTAAATTCTTCATATATATATATATATATATATATATATATATATATATATATATATATATATATATATATATATATATATATATATATATATATATATATATATATATAAGGGTAATTAATATAACAAGGTATTGGGAATTACCTTGAGGAAACCAAGGTAGTTGGGGATACTCAAAGTATTGGGTTTGGGTATCAAGTTTGTGATTATTGTTGAGATACCAAGTTGGTTCAAAACCATGGTACCTATTTGATGTTGTAATTGTGATTCTATATTATTATAAATATTTGTTTGATTTATTTTATTGGTATTTTACCTTGGGAATTACGTATCTGGAGATACGGTATCCTAACTTTTAAGATGAGGTTTCTATGGCTTAGACTTTAGTATCTTGACACGATATTTTTGTTTTAGACTTGTGCAACCTAGAATTAGATAGTTGACCATAGTTGACTCAGAGTTGACCATAGTTGGCTTTTGACTTAGAATTGACTTATTGGCCTAGAAGTTGACTAGTTTAACTTATTCTCTTTTTGGAACCTTGTATTGATATTGTATTCTATATCTATGTCTTCGAGGTACCATGTCAGACATCTGTGAGACTATTTTTTGGACTTCAGGCGAGTACATTCTCTGATAGTTTTTTATTTATGATATCCTCTATGTTCATTGTATCTAGTGTAGATATCCATGTTCTCTTGACACTATGGTTACACGGATTGGTATATCCGGATCTCGTCATGAGATGATATTCCTTGGTATATGGTGTATATGGTGTAAGTATTATTTCATTGGTTATCTTGTACATGTACAGATACTGATTCTCGGGAAGACTAGCTATCTTCTTGGAGAATCTCGTGCCATAGCATACCGTGGTTGGATCTATTATACTAGTCGAGGGTGGGGAGTATTAGTATAGATATGTGATCAATACCCCTATTGTATCAAGTACTGATTACTGAATAGTGTTGATCATATACCACACGTATGATTAGCCAGGCCGTATTGCATCTTGCCTAAGCGGATCACATGTTAAGCTAGTACTCACACACTTAGTCATTAGTATTCATGTTCATTGGCATATTATTTATTATTGTATTTATTCCCGTATTTCCTTATTATATGTATCTCTCGTATCTATTGTGCATCTTATATATTCACATCTATTTACTGCTACATAGTTTTTATCATTGATTAGAACTGTTGTTAGAGATTAGAGATGTACTCTGCTCCTTTCCTGACTAGATATATTTTTCCAGATGACACTGAGGAGTGGTACCCTACCTATTATAGACCTTAGGATGTTGTGGGCTTAGATTCTGAGACCCTGGCTCAGGAGGGACTTATCCCAACTGAGACAGTTGACCCAGGAGTTGTAGCTTCGTAGTATTCTTTGTACTGGATTTGTCTCAAGCTTATTTTGTTATTTCTTCAGACTCATTGATGTATTATTTTAGACTCATGAGTTGTATTGTGACTATTCTATTCTTTATCTGGTTCGTGCTCATTTCTATCTTAGTTTTGTGATTGAGTATATTATCATTATTGGTAGTTTATTATATTGTTAGATAGACTATCCAGACAGCATTCTACCGCAGATTCTGCGGCATTGGCTGGGCGTTGTTTCCGACTTGTACCCTTACATCGGATGCGGGTCGTGACAGATAAAACATGGTCGACCTCATCATTCAAATCCTTAAAGGCCTGGTAATGGTCCATAATTGATTTTTCTCTCTAGTTTGCTTGGTATATGCCAACGATCGAGTCCTAAATACGAGACAAATCATATTTTCCATCAAATATTGCGTTAGGACCTCCCATAATTCCTTTACGAAATCTTATTCCGAACCATGTCTTTGACTGATGGCTCCATTGAATTCATCAACTGTGTAAACAGTCGACTATCATCTGTCTCTCATTGCTCAAATATGGGATCAGTCTCTACTGAAGAGTTGTCAGTCATATATTTAGACAACCGCATTCCACAAGCATCTTCTCGAACTTTTTTTGCCATATCGAGTAGCCTTCTAGTCCATCCAACCGTCGATTGACAAGTCTAATCGAGAACATCATCATGCCAGTGCCCATTAGTCCTGCCATTGCGATTCCGATACTATTGTCCGTAGAACTGCTATTCACCTTAGTACTTGTCATCCTTCAGTATTTCAAATTCGACTGTCGATTTAATTTGTCCAACTTGATAATTACATCAACTCTGTCAATACGCTAGAAAGGTGGCCATCATCGACACACACATAGAAAGCAGAAAGTGAATATGGATCACACACGTCAGGACAGAGAGACAACCCAGGTTACTCTCTGTTAGATCCGAATGTGAAGATCAAGTAAGAAAAGAAATAAAGATTTACGTAAAATAAAGCACTTGTCTACTCTTTGTAAGATTCTAAAAACCAATGTTAGGAATCTAGGGGTTCTAGCAAACAAACCAAAGTCTGTCCTCTGAGAATCTCAACATAGTTATTTTTAAGGTGGGAGAAGACTAGTGTTTGGGGTAGGCAGCTGGGTTAAGGTTTGGATTTTGGTTAAATAACATATTTGTGGCTAGGATTAGGATTTTTTGGAGGGGGTTTGCCAGCAAAAAGTGTCACGACCCACACCTAATATAGGGATGCAAGTCGGGAACAACGCACAACCTACGCCACAGAATCGGTGGTATAATGTTGTTTGGATAATCTATCTAACAATATAATGAGCCACCAACAATATCAATATACTCAATCATAGATCTAAGATAGAAATAAGCATGAATATGATAAAGAATAGAATAGTCACATATAACTCATGAGTCAAATAATAACATCAATGAGTCTAAAGAAAACTAAACAATAAGCTGGAGACAAATCCAGTACAAGAGAAATCTAGGAAGCTACTAGTCCCGGGCCATCTGTCTCAGTCGGGATGAGTCCCTCCTGAGCCAGGGTCTCTGACTCTAAGCCCACAATATCCTGAGGCCCATAATGTGTAGGGTACCACTCCTCAGTATTATCTGAAAAAAGATATCCAGTCAGAAAAGGAGCTGAGTACATCTCTAACAATAGTTCTAATCAATGATAAAAATAATATAACAGTAAATAGATATGAATATACAAGATGCAACAATAGATACAGGAGATATACAATAAGAAAATACTGTAAATAAATATGGGAATGAACAATATGACAATGTACAAAAATACTAATGACTAAGTGTGTGAGTACTAGCTTTGTCATATGATCGGCTTGGAAACTTACACGAGTAAAATGGCCTAGTTAATCATACTTGTGGTGTATGATCAATACTCACAAGGAACAAGACATACACAAGGAGGGTATGATCACATATCTACACTAAAATACTCCCCACCCCAGACTGGTATAGGAGATTCAACCATGGTACACTATGGCACAGGATTATCTAGGAAGATAGTGATTCTCTTCGAGAATCAGTGTCTGTACATGTATAAGATATTCAATGAAACAAGGCTTGCACAAGATACACCATATACCAGGAATAACATCTCCTGACGAGATTCGGATATACCAATCCGTGTAACCATCGTGTCAAGAGAACAAGGATATCTATACTAGATACAATAAACATAGAGGATATCATAAATAAGAATCTATCTGAGAACGTAATCACCTAAAGTTTGATGAATAGTCTCATAGATGTCTGATACGGTACCTCGAAGACCTAGATATGGAATACAACATTAATACAAGATTTTAGAATAAAAATAATTTAAACTAGTCAACATCTAGGTCAAAAAGCCATTTCTATGTTAAAACAGTCAAAATGGTCAAACTAGCTATTTCTAGGTTGCATGAGTCTATCTCATTTATGTTGGGTTTATACACTAATAAACTAGGTCATACAAGCTAAATCTAGGATACTAAGATACCGTATCTCAGGATACGAAAATAAGAGATATGGATTATCATATATGCATATTCAAACAATAATATATATATACTAATCCTAACTACCAAAAGCTATGTGGATACCTTGGTTTTGTACCAACTCGGTATCATACCACTAAACCCCCATCTTGATATCCAAATCCAATACTATGAGTATCAGCCAATACCTTGACATTTACCTTGGTATCTCAAGGAATGTCAAATCCTCATTTATAGCTAACACCCACTATTAACCATATGCTAATCAACTAACTACTAATTTATAACATACTAATACATAAATACTAACCTACAATACAATACTCATAAGATACATATAGTTTAAGAATCTAACTAATACCTATATATCTAACTATCACATAACATACATATAAATACTATATCTACATATTTAACTAGAGATACATAAGAATATATGATTAGATCTAACTTACTATATAATACATACATATAGATAGCTTTATTAACTAGGTAACTAGCTAAACTATATTGATATACATCTATTTATAACTATCAACTAACTATCTAACTATCAACTAACAACTAAACTAACTAAACTACTAACTTACCTAGCTCTGCAACTCGGTACCTTGCTGCTGATACTGGAGGTTGTTGCTGCTACTGGTCATCATATTGTTATCGCTGCTATTGTTCTTTATATTGATGTCGCTATTGTTGTTCATATTGCTGTTGCTGCTGCTGTTCATATTGCTGTTCCCTGTACTCACTGACCGAGCAGCCCTCTCTCCCTTCCATACGACCATACACATAACCAAGCATACACATATATATAATACTCTTCACAATTATTCATATACAAACACATATGCATTACTAGATAACATCACCTATATATATATATATATATATATATATATATATATATATATATATATACATATACATATATACATATATCTAACCATTCTTATAACTATATATAGAGTTATATCTACATATATATATATACACATCATAGGTACATACATAGTTATATATAACTAGTTATATGTAATTATGCATACCATATAATATAGATATACATATATATCATTATATAAATAAACACACAATCATATAGCTCTATAAATATATAACAACCATATGTATATAGATACCTATACTCATATACTATATACATATACATGGATACACTTATACATACATAGATATATATCCAATAGCATCTCATATATATATCTATATACATATATATATAATACTTACACATATACATATAATTAGATATGCCACACATAGCTAAGAATAATATAATTTAGATCTAGAAATGCAACATAACAAACACGTGGAGTATATCACACTCGTATCATACTAGATCAAGAATACGCTTGTGATACGAGTCCACCACACAACCAAATATACCCCGAAGAACACGAGCAAGTCTAAATTACTATATATGAATAATACGAAGAGTCAAACACATATCTACGTATCTGTGTCAAAATGTGACATGCACAAAGCCCCATATCGGAGGAAAAACCCCTAAATCCACACGTATCACCAATTTATTAGGATACGACCTACACGTATCCAATTATGGATACGACACTAGTCATAAACACATGTAAATTGAATCTATAGGATCAATTGATAAACACAACAAGTGTCGATCTCGGAATTCCCTTAAAATTGACACAAAAAGTACCATAACTTTCTCAATAGGCCTCCTATGAACTCAATTCCAAATCCCATGGGTAGCCTATGAATATGGGTTGATTTTCCATAGTTAATTCTCATATTTAGAACCTAAATAAAGGAAAAAACTAAATTGTATCTATTAGGAGATAGATTCCCAATGCAACCACCAAATGTGATAAAATTGGTCACCAACTTATAGATTCTTGCTCCTCTTTGTAGATCATTTCTTTCACCTTCTAGATCCTTGCTCCACTAGTCTCTAATGGTGATTTAGGAAGGAATTAGGATAAAATTTGGTCAGGAAATGATGTAGAAATGAGGGAATTTGGTTGAGAAAAATTCTAGATCTAGATTTGAAATAAAAAAGGAGAGAGAAACTCCTCCCCTCTTTAAGTAGGCCAGCCCACCTTGACCCTTCCTAAAGCTACTATATAATATCCATTATACCCCTTGGGGCCCCTTATGAAGAAATAATTAAGGAGAGAAGGTTCTAGTCTAATGGTTTAATTAAACTAATCATCCTCATAATGAATGGACTTCTATTTAGGCTCAATTCTAACAATTAATACATGTTGGTCCATGAGACTAAACTAAACTAGTTAGGTCTACTTACACATCCAAAATAATAAACTAACATCTAATAATAATTAAATAATATAGTAAATAATTATACAATATGCATAATATTTAATTAATTATGATATGACTAAAATATCCTTTCCGAGAAAATATGGTAGTGACAAGTCTACTCTCCTTAAAATAATTTTGTTCTCAAAATTCAAAGACAAAAACTACCTCCAGAAAATAACAGAACATAATAAAAGAACAAAACATAACTAGGAAAGAACATACCTCAAGGCACAAACAAATATGGATAATGCTCTCGTATTTCATCATTTTTCTCCCAGGTAGACTCTTCCGGAGAGTGATGCCTCAATGCGACACATACTAAAGGAATAATCTGGTTCCTCAGCACCTTCTTTCTCATATCCAGAATCTCAACTGGATGCTCTAGATAACTAAGAGTAGGGCCTACCTTTATCTCCGAGTGATCCAATATGTGACTAGGATCCGCACGTATCGTCTCAACTGTGACACATGAAATACGTTGTGCACTCCCTCTGTGTCACGACCCGCACCCGGATATTCGGGCACGAGTGCGTGGGCACGTCCAGCCTACGCCGCAGTGTCGGCGGTAGTACGCTGTCTAGGGCATAATCACAGGTAATATAAAATCTAGCTCATTCGCGATAATTAAATAGGCAAGGAAATGAAAGGAAAAGATGAGATTTTATAACCAGAATGTGACAATCAGATCCAGAGTTATTACAAAACCAGAAATTAAATCAGGGACAAACCCGAATACTAAGATGAAAGGAAAACAAATAACTAATGCTAACTACTCTGCAGGAGTAGTCTCCTGGGTGGGAACCGGCTCCACAGCTGTATCACCTGTTGCCTCATAGGGGCCATAATAAGTATGGGCAAAGTCCTCATCATCGCCTAAATCAACGGATCCAGTCAGAAAAGGAGCAAAGTACACAATGCACAACAAGATTAAACTAAATATTTATGACAAGTAGAAAAAGAACTAACTAAGTATCATGTTGAGAATATGTATAAATAAGAAGTAACAATAACTAAGAGTTAAATACTGTAAATCAGGGGTATGGATAAAACAGGAATAAATGAGACAAGTAAATGAAACTGCAACAAGACAACAGGAACGACAACAAGACAAGAAACTATGTGCGTGAACTTGTGTATTTAGAATACATAGTTGGCATGTAGGGGCTTATAAGGCTAATCAGGCCGTCATAGACGGCTATCGACATGAATAATCGAGTATCAGGCTGATGGTACAGTCATGTACCAACAGCTATCGATATGACAGGGGGAAGGGTAAACCACATGCCTCCTAGTATTCTTCCGCCCGACACGAAAAGCAAGACATGAAGTCCAATATTCAAGACATGAAATCCAGATTCTAACACTACGTGTAAACATCTAATGGTACTAGTAGAGCAAGGAATTAATTATCACAATATAAAGAATAAACTTGAAGTGCAGGTACTTGCCTGATGTTTGGATCCAAATACAGTTTTGTGTCTCGGGGAAATTTCCAGAAATGTGTCTAGATGCTGAAATAAACATTACCATCATGCTCAGAAGATATCAAATAGCTAGAAACGCCTGTCCTTGGGTCCAATTTGGAGACAAGGGCAAAAACGGCAATTTCGGGTCAAAACGGGGTCCGCATGTGGGCCCGCTTTGCACCGAAAAACGTGTCCGGGTCAATGGTCTCCAAATTCACCAAACTTAGTGTCCACAGGTCAGAAACGCTGATACGAACCCAACAGAACTTTCAGAATTGAATTCCGATGAGCCGATCACGAAATCGCCCGTCGAGCGAGGCCTGTAGGGCCCACGACACGCGATTTCGTCAACGTTCTCAGAATCGAACCAAACTTGACCCACAGGACCAGCGTATCGCTACGAGTCCGATGGCGCAAGTTTCGTCTCGATCCGACGAGTGTACAAGAAGTTAGGGCAAATTGCAGAAAAGTCGGATACGGGGCGATGTCCGCGGATACGCGTTGATTCCGGTGTGCACGCACACCCGAATCAGCTTCCGCTAAATCTCACACGTCCGTATCGACGGCGCGCACGTATCGGTGAAGAGCGCATGCGACCAAGTCGTCCCGTTTGGCGGGGCGTACTCAGTTCCGGGGTAAAACAGGGTCTGGTTTTTCCTGTTTTTGGATCGCGGTGTGCGATCACCACAGGACGTGATGCCCCGAGCGGTTTGTCCGGGCACCGAGAGGGTCATACAGGCTTCGCAACGCAATTTACAGAATTGAAAATGGGGCAGCGAGGAGAAAGATATGAGTACCTGAACAGGGCTCAGAAACCCGAAAATACTCGTATCCGTGTCGTGTCCGACACGCCGACACGAATCTGAGAATTAGGGCTAGGGTTAGGGTTTACTGGCCGGAGACGGCGGCCTGACCGGAGCTGGGCGGAGGGAGGCCGAGGGCGGCTCACCGGGGGGGGCTGGGGCGGTGGCTGGTGGCGGCGGAGCCGACGGGAAGTGGGCGGAGGCGGCTGCTGCCGCTGCTGTCGGGGACGGCTGCGGCCGCTGCTGTCGGTGGTCGAGGTGGGGCGGAGCTGGTGGAGAGGAGGAGAGGAGGACGGCGGGGTCTAGGCGGAGTGGGGCTGGGCACGACGCTGGGCGAGGGGTGATCCGGCCTAGGGTTCCGGCGGGTTAGGGTAGGGGAATGAGGCGGAGGAGAAGGAGAAGGGGGAAATTTATAGGGGGTTGCCGGGCTAAGGTGGCCGGGTGAGGCGGACGGTTCGGGGGACGTGGCCTCTCCGGCGGAGGCGGCGGAGAGCCCGGACGTGGCCGGGGAACTCGGTCGCCCAACCGTTCGAGGGGGAGAGGAGAACGGGACCGGGTCGGGTGCGAATCCGGGTTGGGCGGACCCGCCCGACCCGCTAGGAGCGGCTGGGGCTGGGCTGGGTCACTGGGCTCGGCCCACTGGGCCGAGCCGGGCCCAAAAGAAAATAAAATATATTAATAATAATAATAAATATAATTAATAATAAAAAAATCAGTTAATTAAATAATTAATTAACTAAAATAGTTTTTAGGCATTTAAAAATAGGTCTGAGGCCCAGAAAAATCCAGAAAAATTATCCTAAGTCCAGTTTTTCATTTTACACCCAAAAATGTTATTTTTGTAACATTTTAATATTATTTATTATCAATTAAAAATTATGTAATAATTCAAAACCCTGATTTTAATTACAGAAAATTCCCAGAAAATTCCAGAAAATTACGAAAAATCTAATTTTAATATTTTGAAAAAAATTAGGGGCTTACACTCTGGTATAAGTGGCAAGTCTAGTCAATAAGCAACTGCACCAACCCTCTTTAGAATAGTAAAAGATCCGATGAATCGCGGACTAAGCGTCCCGCCTCCACCGAAGCGAATCGTGCCTCGTGTCAAAAAAATTCTCAAAAACACCAAACCACCCACCTAGAACAAAACACCACCTTAAGAACTTAATCTATAATAAACAACCAATAACAAGCATAAAACAAAAATTTAAAACTATACTTCAAACTCCAAAGGTCTCCGGTGGCTATCGGCCCAATGCCGATGTCTGTCCTGTGCCACTCGAAGTCTGTCTCTGATCAACTGAACATTCTTTGCTGCATCCATAGCCATCTCTGGCCCAAGCAAAATACTATCTCCAACATCGTCCCATGACTAGGGAGTACGACATCTCCGACCGTACAAAGCTTCAAATGGTGACATCTCTATACTAGCCTAGTAGCTGTTGTTGTAAGCAAACTCTACCAAATAGAGATGGTTCTCCCAAGAACCCCCAAAATCTAGTACACAAATGCACAATATATCCTCGAGAGTCTGAATAGTCCTCTCTGACTGCCCATCTATCTGGGGATGATATGCAATACTGAACTTGAGCTGAGTGCCCAAACTCGCCTGTAAATCCCTCAAGAAGTGAGAAGTGAAACGACTATCCTGATCCGAGACTATGCTGACGAAAACTCCATATATTCTGATGATCTTCCTCACATACATCTCTGCCAGCTTCTCCGTAGATAAACCCACCTTGAAAGACAAAAAGTAGGCCAACTTGGTCAACCTGTGATCGATTACCCAAATCGTGTCTTTCTCTCATAGAGATCGTGGAAGTTCGGGTATAAAATCCATAGTAATTTGCTCTTACTTTTACTCTGGAATGGGTAATGGCCGAAGTAAACCGCCTGACCTCTGCCTCTCGGCTTTCACCTGCTGGCACACTAAGCATCTGGATACAAACTGTGCTACTTTTCTCTTCATGCCATACCACCACACACTCTCTCGCATATCCTAATATATCTTGTTGGCACCTGGATGTGTAGAATACTGAGAGTGATGCGCTTCCTGCAATACCTCCTCACGTAGCTCCCTACTAGGCACACACAACCTAACTCCATGCCGTAAAGAACCATCCTCAAAAATGGTGAAATCATCCTCCAACCCTGCTCTCACCATAGCTCTCACCCTCATATTTTCATTTAAGGGTAGTTTGGTAATTGACACGAGTATTTTTATTTTAGGATTTATTATATTTAAATATTATGCATATAATTTATTTATTTATTGTATTATTTATCGATTGTTAGTTGTAGATTTATTTTGGACTTGTGTAGTAGACCTAACCCATTTATTAGTTGTATGAACCCAAAATTTAGATTAGTTTAGATTGAGCCCATTAAATTAGGCCCATGGATTAGGAGGATGGATTAATTAGTGAAACCATTAGACTAGAACCTTTCCCCTTTATTAATTTTTTATGAGAGTCCCCAAGGGGTATTTTGAATATTTTATATTGCTTAGGAGAGGGTTTATGACAAGCCATTAGAGGAGAAGAGAGAGTGTCTCTCATTTTATTTTTATATTTCCAAATAGATCTAAATTTTCTCCCTTTTCCAAATTCTATCATTCCCTCACCATTCCTCACCAAATTTCTACCCAAATTCCTTCTCTATTCATCAATTGAGGCTAGTACAACAAGGATCTACAAGAAGAAAACAAGGATATAGAAGAAGGAGGCCAGGATCTAGAAAGAGAAGATATTTTCCATTTTGGAGATTTTTTATTGGAAATCTATCTCCTAATAGCTATATTTCAATTTTCTATCTTCTAATACATTCTAAATCTAAGATTTAACCATGAAAAACCAACCCACAGACATAGCTACCCATAGGAATTGATTTTAGGTTCATAGGAGACCTATGGTGGAAGTTATGTGCAATTTTGTGCTAATTTTGGGAAAATTTTGAGATTAGCACAAGTAGTGGTTGCCATTGGATCTAATAGATCTAAATGACATTTGATTGCTTGTTTGTAACTAGTGTCATGTCCACAATTGGATACGTGTAGGCCGTATCTCGTCAATTTGACGAAACAGATTGATTTTGGGAGTTTCCTTCGACACGGAGAGTTGTGCACATCAATTCTTGGCACAGACACGTAGTGAATCTAGTTATGGTTCGTATATTTCATAATTAATATTTAAACTTGATCGTGTCCTCGGGATGCGTTTAGTTGTGTGTTGGAGCCATATCGCAACCGTATTAAATAATTAGTGTGATACGGGTGCGGTGCACTCCACGTGTTTGGTTTATTGTCATTTTTTTCTATTTGTGCATGTATATATATATATATATATATATATATATATATATATATATGATATTTATGTAATATATATATGTAATTGTATATATTTATGTGTGTGTTTGTATTTATATGTGTGTATACATAAATATATCTATATATAGATATATGAGATTGTGTAGGTGTATATATATATTTAGGTATAGGTTGTTGTATTTATATATATATATATATATATATATATATATATATATATATATATATATATATATATATATATATATATATAGCTAGTTATTATATGTGGGTGAATATATACATATCTATAAGTGTAGGTATGTTTGTGTATATATATATGTATAGAGGAGTGTGTATATACTAGTTGATATCCATATGTATATATGTGTGTGTGAGCATAGGTGTTTGTATATATATTGTGTGTGTGTGCACGAGTGGTTGTGTGTGCGCATGTGCAGCGAGCAGCACCACAGCGGCACGGTACAGTCGCGGTGCAGCAGCAGGCTGCAATAGCAGCAGCAGTCGCGGCGCAGCGTGGTGCAGTCGCCGCGCAGCAGCAGGATGCAATAGCAGCAGCAGTCGCGGTGCAGCGTGGTGCAATCGCGGCACAGTAGCAGGCTGCAACTGCAGCAACAGTCGTGGCACAACACGGTACAGTAGCGGCGCAGCATGATGCAGGCACGGTATAATCGCGGCACAGCAGCGTGCGGAGCAACGCGCGGTACAGTATGCAGTAGTGCGCCACTATTCAGTTTTAGCTAATTTTCAATGAGGTTCAGTTCAGTTTTGAGATATTGGGTTAGCAAGGTATCTAGGTAATTGGTTTATAGATAGTTATCTAGTAGTATTGTAATTGGGTTTTGGGTTTGGCATGGAGTTTAAGTATTTGGTTTATGATTATAGTTAGTATATAAATAATTAAGTAGTTAGTATCTATAGTATGTATGTTTGGTATTAGTATATATACCTATTAGTCTAGATAATTATATATATATATATATATATATATATATATATATATATATATATATATATATATATATACTTGTTAGATATGTAGTAAGTTATTATGTAGGTATATGTATCTATATATTGGTATGTATTATATGTTGTTAGTACTTAATAGTTTTAATAGTTTATTATGTTAGTATAGTTTAGTTGGGGGTTAGATATATATATTAGCTATATGTATTAGGATTTTAATTACCTTGGGATACCAAGGTAATGTCAAGGTATTGAGAGATACTCAAGGTATTGGGTAATGGGTTGGTTTAGTCTAGTTGGTTACTATAGTAGTTAATTAGTTAGATATATTTGATTATATAGATAGTTAGATATGTAAACTAGTATATATATGTTACGATTGATAGTTAGTCTCATATACTAATAGGTAGTGTATCTTGATATTTAGTTATATTAGCTATACATATCTATGTATGTTAGTATTATAGTTAGTTCTATATTATATTGAGATGTAAATATTAGTGTTAGTTATAGCTAGTATTAGTTTGGGGTTTTATATATCTATTGGTATTAGTTATATGTCAGAGTTGGGTTACCTCGGGATACCAAGGTATTACCAAGGTATTGGGTCGATAACCAAGGTATTGAGTTTGGGTATCGAGATAGGTGCGATACGCATTGGTGCAAAGCCAAGGTATCCTAAATTTCTTGTTTTAATATAGTATTAAGTATAATAACTTGTATATATATCTAAAATACTATTTTCATATAAATAAACTTGCATATCTTAGGATACGACTTTTTGAATGCCTTTTAATATCTTAGCTTTGATTGTATAGCATAGTTTTATAGTGTTTCAACTTAGTGACTTAGTTTTAGACTCTTGTAACCTAGATTTTATCGGTTTGACTAGAAATAACTTTATGACTTAGAATTGCATCAACTTAACTTATTTCTATTTTAGAACCTTATATTGATGCAATATACCATATATAGGTTGTGTGACACCATTTTGGGCATCGAGAGACACACCTTGCTCAGGACTTCAGGCGAGTATATTTTTCTATTAGTTTTTATTTCATGATAGTGTATATAGCACTCATTCTAGAACTGCATACTTGATTCTGACACTGGGTTACATAGACTGGTACTATATGTATCCCGTCAGGAGGTGTTATCCCCTACCGTGTTCAGTAGGTACTCAGTCACATGTATTTCATCGTGTGCATCGGGTATTGATTTTTATGTGCTTCTTGTGCATCCACTATTTCGTGTGCTAGTGTGACTATATCGTGTTCATGTACGTAACGTGTCATGATTGGATCCATGTGTATTGGTCGAGGAGGGGAAGTAGAAGTTGGTTATGTGATTAAAGCCCTATTGATCTTATGTAAATGTCGATTATATACCTCACATATAATGGAGTTACATTTAAACCTCATGTGCAACCTAAGCCGATCACATAACGAACTTGTACTCTAAACCACATAGCTAGTATTCTTGTTTTCTACTTATAGTTTATTTTCCGTATTTACTTTCCAGTTCTTATTGTGCTTATTGTTGTTTTCTCCTGTATTGTACATTCTTACTACTTGTGCATGTTGTATCCTTTTTTATTGCTCATTTTATATCTCGATTATGTATTTGAAACTGCTTTCAGAGGTATGTACTTTGCTCCAATCCTGATTGGATATATTTTTTCAGATGATTGGCTTATAGAGCAGTATTCTATATTCTACGGTCCACAGGACGGTGTATCTTTAGAGGATCATTTGGTAGACCAGGAGGACTTAGTTATAGAGCCCAAGGAGGTCTAATTTATTTATGTTAGACTTGTATTATATTATATTATTGAGATTCATTAGGTTGTATATTATTTTAGTTTGTGGTTTATATCTTATTCTTTTCTTCGCTATTCCATTCGTGCTTATCTTTCTTAGTTTATATTGTGATTGAGTTTAGTTATATTATGAAATATCATTTTGTTCCTTCGTTTGGAGTTGAGATGATTGACAGGTACCATATTATATTGTTGAGATGCTAGATAGTTAGAAATGACCAAGACAGCGTTCTACCGCCGATTATGTGGCGTAGGCTTGGCGTAACCATGTACTCGTGCCCGAATATCCGGGTACGGGTCGTGACATTAGCTCTGATGCTCCTCAAAGATACATCATCATACTGGGTTGCCTTGATCTTGTCCATCAAATCTGAGTATATCTGGAATCTCCATATATGCATAGCCAAACTAGAAACTATCACCTCAATGCCCAAGCTCTCCAAGTCCTCCAGCAAATATTAATTCTATGTCAAGAACATAGTTGCCGGATACCTGCTCAAAGCATCGGTAACTACATTAGCTTTTACAGGATGATACTGCAAAGATATATCAAAATCCTTTATCAGTTTCAACCACCGACACTGCCTCATGTTCAACTCCTTCTGCGTGAAAATAAACTTTAAGCTCTTATGGTCTGTGAAGATCTCCACACGCTCTCCATACAAATAGTATTTTTACAACTTTAGGACAAAGATGACTACTGCCAACTCTAAATAATAGGTAGGATAGTTCTTCTCATGAGGACGCAATTACCTAGATGCATAGGCAATCACTTTTCCATTCTGCTAAAGAATACAACCCAAACATTTCTCTGATGCATCACTATAAATAGTAAAATCTCCAGACCCTGATGGCAACGTCAAAATAGGAGCAAACGTCAACCTCTTCTTCAATTCCTCAAAAGTAACCTGATAATCCTCCGTCCAAACAAACTCTACATCCTTCCTGGTGAGTCTGGTCATTGGCTCGACACTCCTTGAAAAATCTTGCATGAACTTCCTGTAGTAGCCTGCCAATCCCAAGAAACTCCTGATCTCTGCTACCGAACTCGGGATCTTCCAAGACTCCACTGCTGCGATCTTCTTCGGATCCACTAAAAATACTATCACCAATTGTCACTACCATATTTTCTAAGAAAGGGTATTTTAGTAATTTCCTATTTAATTAATTATTGTGCTTGATAAATAATTATTTATGATATTATTTAATTATTGTTAGATATTATTTATTTAATTTGGACTTGTGTTAGTGGACCTAACTAGTTTAGTTTGGACCCATGGACCAACATGAATTAATTAGTTAAACTTAGCCCATTTAGAAAGTCCATTGTTAAGGAGATGGATTAAATTAATTAAATCATTAGACTAGAAGCTTCCTTCCTTAATTATTTCTCCATGAGAGGCCCCAAGGGATATAATGGACATTACATGATTACTTGAGGGAGGGGAATAGGGGCCAGCCTATTTAAAAAGATGGGGAAAATTTTCTCTCCTCTTTTTTATTCCAAATCTAGATCTAAAATTTCCCACTACCAAATTTCCTTCATTCCCACTTCATTTCCCTACCAAATTTATTCTAATTCCTTCCCAAATCACCATTAGAGATTTGAGAAGCAAGGATCTAGAAGGAGGAAGCAAGGATCTACAAAGAGGAGCAAGGATCTACAATTTGGAAGCAATTTCATCTTAATTGGAGGTTTCATTGGGAATCCATCTCCTAATAGGAATAATTCAGTTTTCCCCCATAAAATAGCTTCTAAATCTGAGATTTAATCATGAAAAATGAACCCATATGTATGTACTACCCATAGGATTTGGTTTTGTGTTCATAGGGGGCCTATTGAGAAAGTTATGGTACTTTTGTGTCAATTTTGGAGAAATTTTGAGATTGACATTTGTTGTGTCAATTGATCCTATAGATCAATTTGGCATGTGTTTATGTGTTTGGGGCTAGTGTCGTGTCCACAATTGGGTACGTGTAGGTCGTATTCCAATAATTTGGTGATACGTGTTGTTTTGGGGGTTTTTCCTCCGACACGGGACTTTGTACATGTCGTATTTTGACAAGGACACATAGATCTATATTTGACACTTCGTATTGTTCATAAATATTATATGTGACTTGCTTGTGTCCTTTGGGGTACAATTGGATGTGTGGTGGACTCGTGTCACATGCGTATCCTAGATCTAGTGGGATACGGTGTGATACTCTCCATTTGTTGTGTATTTATGTGTAGATCTAATTATTTGTGCTTTAAATTCTTGAGTTATAATTATGTATATATATATATATAGATATTATATATATATTATAGTGTATTTATTATAGTGATTATTGTATCATAGATCTATGTATTAAATATGTACTAATAGAATATATATTATGTAGCTTTCTTCTACATGCATTAGTATATATGTTATAATATATGTTAGGGATATAAATATATGAATATGTTTTTATAAAATATATGTGTATGTTTAATTAAGTAATTAGATTATTTATAGTTATTATATGATTATTTATATATATATGTATAGATGTAATTATAATATTTATGTATGTGTGCATATGGCTATGTTGTAATATGTACATAATAATAGGAGAGGGTGTGTATAGTTATTATATATATAGATATATATATATATATAATTATATTTAATTGGGTGATATATATATATATATATATATATATATATATATATATATATTTCACAAGTTTTCAGCGAGGGAGTTATGGCGACAGCAGCCGCTATCACAGAACAACAGCAGCCGCTGTAGCTAAGAGGCGGCGCCATTAATGACAGCAGTCGCTGTCATTAATGAGGGACAGCAGTGGCGGGAAATGCAGCAGCAGCGACAGCGGGAATGGTGACGGTTGCAAACCGTCACCAAAGCAGCTGTCACGACCCACACCCGGGAAATGCAGCAGCAGCGACAGCGGGAATGGTGATGGTGCGTGGGTACGTCCAGCCTACGCCGCAGCATCGGCGGTAGAACGCTGTCTAGGTCTTGATTCTATCTAGCAAATCTCACACAAGCATCAAATCTCCATAAGGAGGCACGGATGACACAAATAAGATGAACACATACTCAATCACAGGATTACAGCACGATAAAATTTCAAACAGAAATTAAACACAACACAAGTCAAAGGTAATATTCTAATCTCAACAATATCCAAGTCTCAATAAAAATTGCCGGAGACAAATCCGGTACCAACAGTCTGCTAAAAGAACAAATCAGAAAACCAGAAGAATTAGTGATTCCTGCTAGACCTCCCGGAATCACAACTAACTACCAAGTCTGCAGTGACTCACCATATGTCCATAAAGTGTCGGACAGCGGTCCTCTAAGGCATAGTCTGGAAAAATATTTCCAGTCAGGAAGGAGCAAAGCAACACTCTCAAATAACAGTTCCATTAATTGATAATGTCTATAATACAATAAAACATGTCATGCTAGCTACTGAGAAGACAGTAAAATAAATGCAATGGCAATTTAAGAGAGACAGGCAATGTAAAGAGACAGGCAATAGGCAATATGATACAGTCAGTGCATGTATGGAAATAAAAAGAACAAGGAACAGTATCATATACAGGTGATATAGTATATGATTTAAAATAGGGAACTGTAATCTAGTCTAAGTGTTTGAAATAGTAGTTTCAAAATGTGATTGGCTTGGGAACATGTACGATTGCTACAGTCTGGCTAATCATACGTGGGGGTATGATTAACACCAATAATATTTTAATTATACAATGGATATTTGATCACATTTCTCACTAGCAATTTCTCCGCCCCCAACTAGTACTGTGGATCCAATCATGACACGTCACGATACACGAGCAAGTCAAGTCTATCATGTACAATATCTAATATCAATGTCTAATATCAATGTCTAATGTCAATGTCAATGTCGTGTATAATGTCAATACGATAATCAAGGTAACATCTCATGACTGCAGATCCAAGCTATACTAGTCCGTGTAGCACAGTGTTAAAGATTCAGTTGTAATATTTCATGATTGTTGAACTTATAAAAATTATCAAAGAATTGGAAATTATCAGAGAATGTACTTGCCTTGGGTCCTTAGCTGGTAATTATGGATGTCCTGTTCCAGAGTATCCCCTGGGTGAAACAACAGTCCTAAAAACATATCACAAGCAAAACCATATTTGCATCAGATGCTACGCTAACACACAGTCTATAAACACTGAAATTGGGACTACTCTAGGTATGATACTGGCCACCTAGGATCATCTAGTAGATAGATACATAAATATATATATCTTAAATAACATATGTATTTACCATATATATATACCATTTAAACATACTGTTAATAATTAAACATAATACATATATATTGTTATTCCAAAGTATACAAAATAGGTATAACTGTATGTACATAGTGGAAGTATATATATTATTTGTTTATGAAAAATGTACATAAGTCCCATTATAAGAATATATATATATTTATACATTTATACCAAAATACGTAATTGCATATTTATACATTTATACCAAAATATGTATTTTATTACATGTATTCTATATGAAATATACCAAAATACTACATATTTAATATACATAGCAGAACACGTATTTATATATACCAATCATATATATATATTGAAAATATATAAATGTATGTACAAAATATATATATATATTAATATATACACTAATACTCATTATACATATTTGAAAATATACTAAGTATATATATATACAAAATATATATACATATACCAAACATTATATTTTATGTCAAAATACATGCACATATATATTAAAGGAAATACACATATACATATTCATTTAAATATGTATATATATATCTAAATCATATTAAATGTATATACTAAAATATATATATACTATGCTAATACATGTATTTAAAAATTTTATTTATAAATAATATACATGTACATACATTAAAATATACATTACTAAAGTATTTATATACTATACATATTCACATATTTAAAGCATTAATTAAATAATACTATTTATATACATATACGTTTATACGTATATGCATATACATATGTATCTACACATTAATTATATCCATACTAATACATATACAATAGTTATATACATTCATTAATACATATACTATACATTCTGTTTAATTATTAAACAATAGACATATACATATTCATTTACTAATTTATACTCCTACGTATAAATACGTATGTATATATACATATATATATATGTATATATATATATAGATATATATATATATACAGGAAGAAGAAGAAGGAAGAAGGAGAGAAGAGGCTTACTGGGCTGTCGGGGTGGCTGGCCGAGCAATGGCCGGAGTTGGCACTGGTGGTGGAGGAGTTTGGGAGCTCGGACACCGCAGCCGGCGGGTCGGGGCAGTCGCCGCGGGGTGCAGTGCACAGTGGGAGAGGGATGGCTGACGGGGCTGGAGCAGTGGCCGACAGGTCGGCGGGAATGGGGAGAGGAGCAGCGGCTGATGCTGGGCTTGATGTCGCCGGCCGCCGGACTGTCGGGCAGCGGACTTGATAGTGGTGGAGATGATAGGTGTGGTGGAGATATGGGAGTTGGGGGGAGCTCGGGTGGCTGACCGGGCCGCCGGAGGGAGCAGTGAAGTCGGGGTGATGAAGATAGGTGGTGGATGTTGGGTGCAGCGGCCGCCGGACTGAACGTCGGAGCATGGAATGGTCGGTGAGATGGAGGAAGGAGCAGGCCGTGCGGGTTGGAGCAGCCGGAGATCCGCCGGGGAGGAGCAGCGGGCTTCGGCGGGAGGAGGAGTTAGCAGCGGCCGCGGGCCGGAAGGATCTAGGCGAGTGCTCCGCCGGAGTTAGGCCGCCGCCGGAGTCGAGCAGCAGGCCAGGCTTGGCCGGCCGGAGTGTGGGAATGAACAGGATGTTTCCCTCCCCTTTGAAATTTGAATTTCAAACTCAAAAAAAATAAAAGAAGGAGAAGAAGAAAGGAAGAAGAAGAAGAAAAGAGAAGAAGGAGAGAAGAAATTTTACATACGTAGGAGAGGGGGAGGTGGAGGCTTGTGAGGTGGGGAAAAACCTAGGTTGTCTAGGGATTAGGGTTGATGTAGACATGATATTATATAGGGAGAGAGGGTGTGAAATAAAGGGTTAGGATGCACCCAATTAATTGAGTGGTCCAGATTGGACATGAGGATTTCTTCATGTAGGTGAGGGTGTTGACTAGTCAATGTTGGGCTTCTCCATTGATTTAAACAAATGGGTGTGATGACACCTACAATTGAATAATTGCAACTTAGCCCCTTAAATTTGGAAAATTGCACAAACACATAAAATGACGAAAATTTGGCGGGCGATTCGGTGTCCGGTATTTTGTAGGGTCAGGGGGTGCTGTAAGTTCGGTATGGGCTCAATTGTAGGGCACTGGAATTAAATTGGGATTTCAGAACCAGATAAAATGGTATCCTCAAATTAAATAGAATAAAATGCAAGTTGAGTTCAACAAATAATTAGGAGTACATGGGGCCAAAATCAGGTCAGGTCATCAATACCAATAATGAAGTAGACTCAGAACAGGATATTACCCTAATTTGGGCCGCACGAGAAATAGGTCAAGATTGCCTCCAATTTTCGATTGGAACGTACAACGAAGAAAAATAGGGATTTATTAAATAACGTCCGCGACGATTTTTGCGCGGCCAGAAATAATGCACAGGGAGCAAAATTATGAGTTACAAAAATAGCAGAATTGAAGGCGGGCATGTCTAGGGAAAGATTGTAAAATTTGTTGGAAGACAAAAGTCAGGATACTGCTCCAAATATCGAAGCAAAGGCAATGCACAATAATTAATAAATTACGGTAATTAATTACAATCTCCAAATATTAAATTCTAGATAAAATAATAAAATCCAGAATCCTATAATTCGGACAGGTGGTCATCTACTGGGCTTCTAGGTCTAGTCTGCTAGCTAAAAATAAATGGACACTGCATCTAGTACTATATTTAATTACACATCACACATAATTATTTAAATCAAATATACTATCATGCAATTAATTAATTGTAACTACAATAATACTAAATATTGTAAAAAGTCAAAAATACCCCTGTTTTCGGAATGTGGTAGTGACAAGTCTACCCACCTTAAAAGAATTTCGTCCTCAAAATTTAAAATCCTCAAAATAGCGTTTATTCATACACATTATTATTTCTCTCAATCTAAATTCATCAACCACGAATCAATTAATAGTCCACAAGGTCTTTTCATAATTTGTCAAAAATTCTGATATTATTTCATTCTTGAAAAATCCTCGAAATAGAATCAAAGTCCATTTTTTATCAAAAATTTCCTCGAAATTTTTTTTTTAGTTAATAATTCAGTACTCAGAATTTAATATCCACTCCTCAAATTTTGATTTTAATCAATGCACATATATAAAATGTAAATCAAATCCCACACAGTTTGAATTCAAACATTAGTCTATCAAAAATTTTATTCCTCGATTTTCTCTTTTCTCAAAATAATTAACAATGCGATACTTAAGGATTTTCCAAATGCAACATCCAAATATAACATTTTAAAATTTCCATAACTTGCAATCAAATAATTATAGTGATAATCTCTCTAAATTTCCTCAAATTCTAATGATAACCTCAATCATATCACATCCTTCCTGGAATTAATACATCATAAATTCCATCATGTTAAATTCTTGACCCTTTATTTAAATCAATGTTTATCCTCGAAAATTTTTTTTTTTTTTTTTAAAACCTCGATTGTTTTATGTATTTATTTACTACCATCAAAATTAAATTCATCAAATCATATAATCATGAACTACTCCATATTGTTATTTCACAATATTTTTTCAAAATTCTATAAATATCATATCCCTAAAATCTTTAAATATAAAATCAAATCCCATTCTTATCACAATATCCTCCAAAATTTTAAGTTAATAACGAAATACAAGAATTTAATATTCATCCTCTAATTGAAATCCAATCCATGCATATTTCTAAAATTGAATCTCATCCCAAAATTTGAATTCAACACTAATCCATTTGTGTTCTTATCCCTCGATTTTTTTCCCCACATAATATGCAACGATGTAATACTTATGCAACCTCCAATACAATATTCAAGATATAAGTTCATAACTTGCAGTCCAATAAATATATCGATGGCCTTCTTAAAGTCCTCAAATTCAATGATAAATTCAATCATTTCATAATCTTCTTAAAAATTAATGATTTAACAAACTTCAATTATGCCATATTAAATTCCCAACTATTTATTTAATTTACATTTTTCCTCAAAATTTAAGGCACCTTGTCTCTCTTTGTCAAGTCATAACCTCTTCGTTAATCTTTACTACAGTTAAATCCTCAACAATCAAAGTCTAAGAGAATTCTACCTACAACCATACAACATGCAACCTAAGGGAAATATGTATGATCATGGTGTCTTTTGTCATGGTATTGCAGTCTCTGTATCAGGGGTACTACTAACTACATTATAACAAAAAATCATGCATACAAGCTACGGTACTAAGGTATCAATCAATCAGAAGACAAAAGAACATGAGGAAAGAAAAGAAAGAACCTGCTAACATATTACTTGCAGTATCTTCTATCTCTAACATAATCATAGGTCAAATGATGCATGTAAAGTTTGATACCTCTATCTCTTTAGGTACCACACTCTACTACAAGCATACTCACTGCTAGCTTCCTTACCTACTGCAATAGTTGATACTAGTTATTCTTATCACTCAAGTGTATATCAATTGCAACACACTATACTAAGTACTGCTCTCTCTAATACCACCCTAGATTGACACCCAAGTCAGTTGGCAGTGAGATCTCAATCATACTCAAGTCATCAGATCCTTACACATGTATCTCATCTACTCACATATTAATATTCATCTCTTATCTACCATAAAATTAATCCTCAAAATAATCGTCAAGGTTTAACTTCTCGATCAACTTAAAAATAATTGCATATACCTCCTCAAAATCAAATACTCAAATATCGAAAAATTTAATCACTTTTAAAATCCTTATAGCTTTGACTATGTTTATTGAATTGAATTCGAATACTCAAAATTTAATAACATAAAATCTCATCTCCTCAAAAATTCTTTAAAAATTGAAATTTATTTCCACTCTACAAATTATGAATTTAAATCCACAAGCATACATATAGATACTCCCAGTCTCTAATACTCAAGGTCCACACAAATACACCAATTGTCTACAATCCTAAATTGTGTACTAAAATTTGTACTGCCCGAATTACTTGCACTATTACTTCCAAATGATCATCATTACTGATACTCTTACTCCTCTTTCTATAATACCAATACTAATTATAATAACACCTATCATAGAACTATTGCTACAAGGTACTATGCTATGGGTATCTCTAGATTAATGTCTAATGCTCCCATGTCCAACTAGGAAACACTTACAATTCACAGGCAACACTCAGTCAATACTAATACTCAAGACACAGACATAATTACAAGTCACTAATCATCATACTAACAAGGAATCCTCAAAGAAAATAAGCTTAAAAAGGAACTGGATCAAGGACGGAAGGTTTCTTTACTGCTAGTAAAGAAAAAGAAGCGATGGAACAAAGTCCTGAATAACAGAAATAGATAAGTCTTGAGATGATACTTTAAGAACCAATTTAAGATATGACCTGATAATCATACACGTCTGTCAGAAATTATGACACACAGAATCCTCGCCACGCCAGTAAGCATAGATGCGATAAACGACAGGTTCCGTAACTAAGGTATGCAACTCTATAATCATGTCATCTAGAATCCTCGCCACGCCAACCGGTATGGCTGCGAGAAACTCTAATCTCATAACTAAAGTATGTACATCCAAGTTAGATTCCTACGTTCTCGTCACGACAGCTAATATGGCTGCGATAGACTCTAGGTTCCATAACCAAAGTAGACATTTTACCTTTCTCACTGTCCTCATCAATATATATGTCATCAGATAATACCGTAAAGTTTAGTCCATAAAATTCATCTCGATATAAAATCAACTCAACAACGATACCAAGAATTTAAATTTAACAACTGGTCGACAAGAATCAAGCTCAATATCAACAAGTGAGAACGGACGAAAAAAGGGCGAAGGATTTAAATTGGAAATTATAATAAGATTCTCATGGGGTCATCCCAGGAATCTCTCAAGAATTTGTGATTGAGTATCCTCTCGCATCCTAGTATCCTATGTCCTATATTCTATAGCAGGCACGCAGTAGTACAACTAAGTTGTCGCACTACCACGACATCGCTCTAAATGCGAAGTCTGACCTGCATGGGCCACCACTAAAACGTGTCACGACCCGCACCCGGTTTAGGGGCACGAGTGCGTGGGTACGTCCAGCCTACGCCACAGCATCGGCGGTAGAACGCTGTATAGGTCTTGATTCTATCTAGCAAATCTCACACAAGCATCAAATCTCCATAAGGAGGCACGGATGACACAAATAAGATGAACACATACTCAATCACAGGATTACAGCATGATAAGATTTCAAACAGAAATTAAACACAACACAAGTCAAAGGTAATATTCTAATCTCAACAATATCCAAGTCTCAATAAAAATTGCCGGAGACAAATCCGGTACCAACAGTCTGCTAAAAGAACAAATCAGAAAACCAGAAGAATTAGTGATTCCTGCTAGACCTCCCAGAATCACAACTAACTACCAAGTCTGCAGTGACTCACCATATGTCCATAAAGTGTCGGACAGCGGTCCTCTAAGGCATAGTCTGGAAAAATATTTCCAGTCAGGAAGGAGCAAAGCAACACTCTCAAATAACAGTTCCATTAATTGATAATGTCTATAATACAATAAAACATGTCATGCTAGCTACTGAAAAGACAGTGAAATAAATGCAATGGCAATTTAAGAGAGACAGGCAATATAAAGAGACAGGCAATAGGCAATATGATACAGTCAGTGCATGTATGGAAATAAAAAGAACAAGGAACAGTATCATATACAGGTGATGTAGTATATGATTTAAAATAGGGAACTGTAATCTAGTCTAAGTGTTTGAAATAGTAGTTTCAATATGTGATCGGCTTGGGAATATGTACGATTGCTACAGTCTGGCTAATCATACGTGGGGGTATGATTAACACCAATAATATTTTAATTATACAATGGGTATTTGATCACATTTCTCGCTAGCAATTTCCCCGCCCCCAACTAGTACTGTGGATCCAATCATGACACGTCACGATACACGAGCAAGTCAAGTCTATCATGTACAATGTCTAATATCAATGTCTAATATCAATGTCTAATGTCAATGTCAATGTCGTGTATAATGTCAATACGATAATTAAGGTAACATCTCATGACTGCAGATCCAAGCTATACTAGTCCGTGTAGCACAGTGTTAAAGATTCAGTTGTAACATTTCATGATTGTTGAACTTATAGAAATTATCAAAGAATTGGAAATTATCAGAGAATATACTTGCCTTGGGTCCTTAGCTGGTAATTATGGATGTCCTGTTCCAGAGTATCCCCTGGGTGAAACAACAGTCCTAAAATCATATCACAAGCAAAACCATATTTGTATCAGATGCTACGCTAACACACAGTCTATAAACACTGAAATTGGGACTACTCTAGGTATGATACTGGCCACCTAGGATCATCTAGTAGATAGATACATAAATATATATATCTTAAATAACATATGTATTTACCATATATATATACCATTTAAACATACTGTTAATAATTAAACATAATACATATATATTGTTATTCCAAAGTATACAAAATAGGTATAACTGTATGTACATAGTGGAAGTATATATATTATTTGTTTATGAAAAATGTACATAAGTCCCATTATAAGAATATATATATATATTTATACATTTATACCAAAATACGTAATTGCATATTTATATATTTATACCAAAATATGTATTTTATTACATGTATTCTATATGAAATATACCAAAATACTACATATTTAATATACATAGCAGAACACGTATTTATATATACCAATCATATATATATATTGAAAATATATAAATGTATGTACAAAATATATATATATATTAATATATACACTAATACTCATTATACATATTTGAAAATATACTAAGTATATATATATACAAAATATATATACATATACCAAACATTATATTTTATGTCAAAATACATGCACATATATATTAAAGGAAATACACATATACATATTCATTTAAATATGTATATATATATCTAAATCATATTAAATGTATATACTAAAATATATATATACTATGCTAATACATGTATTTAAACATTTTATTTATAAATAATATACATGTACATACATTAAAATATACATTACTAAAGTATTTATATACTATACATATTCACATATTTAAAGCATTAATTAAATAATACTATTTATATACATATACGTTTATACGTATATGCATATACATATGTATCTACACATTAATTATATCCATACTAATACATATACAATAGTTATATACATTCATTAATACATATACTATACATTCTGTTTAATTATTAAACAATAGACATATACATATTCATTTACTAATTTATACTCCTACGTATAAATACGTATGTATATATACATATATATATATGTATATATATATATAGATATATATATATATACAGGAAGAAGAAGAAGGAAGAAGGAGAGAAGAGGCTTACTGGGCTGTCGGGGTGGCTGGCCGAGCAATGGCCGGAGTTGGCACTGGTGGTGGAGGAGTTTGGGAGCTCGGACACCGCAGCCGGCGGGTCAGGGCAGTCGCCGCGGGGTGCAGTGCACAGTGGGAGAGGGATGGCTGACGGGGCTGGAGCAGTGGCCGACAGGTCAGCGGGAATGAGGAGAGGAGCAGCGGCTGATGCTGGGCTTGATGTCGCCGGGCCGCCGGACTGTCGGGCAGCGGACTTGATGGTGGTGGAGATGATAGGTGTGGTAGAGATATGGGAGTTGGGGGGAGCTCGGGTGGCTGGCCGGGCCGCCGGAGGGAGCAGTGAAGTCGGGGTGATGAAGATAGGTGGTGGATGTTGGGTGCAGCGGCCGCCGGACTGAACGTCGGAGCATGGAATGGTCGGTGAGATGGAGGGAGGAGCAGGCCGTGCGGGTTGGAGCAGCCGGAGATCCGCCGGGGAGGAGCAGCGGGCTTCAGGGGGAGGAGGAGTTAGCAGCGGCCGCGGGCCGGAAGGATCTAGGCGAGTGCTCCGCCGGAGCTAGGCCGCCGCCGTAGTCGAGCAGCAGGCCAGGCTTGGCCGGCCGGAGTGTGGGAATGAACAGGATGTTTCCCTCCCCTTTGCAATTTGAATTTCAAACTCAAAAAAAATAAAAGAAGGAGAAGAAGAAAGGAAGAAGAAGAAGAAAAGAGAAGAAGGAGAGAAGAAATTTTACATACGTAGGAGAGGGGGAGGTGGAGGCTTGTGAGGTGGGGGAAAACCTAGGTTGTCTAGGGATTAGGGTTGATGTAGACATGATATTATATAGGGAGAGAGGGTGTGAAATGAAGGGTTAGGATGCACCCAATTAATTGAGTGGTCCAGATTGGACATGAGGATTTCTTCATGTGGGTGAGGGTGTTGACTAGTCAATGTTGGGCTTCTCCATTGATTTAAACAAATGGGTGTGATGACACCTACAATTGAATAATTGCAACTTAGCCCCTTAAATTTGGGAAATTGCACAAATACATAAAATGACGAAAATTTGGCGGGCGATTCAGTGTCCGGTATTTTGTAGGGTCAGGGGGTGCTGTAAGTTCGGTATGGGCTCAATTGCAGGGCACTGGAATTAAATTGGGATTTCAGAACCAGATAAAATGGTATCCTCAAATTAAATAGAATAAAATGCAAGTTGAGTTCAACTAATAATTAGGAGTACATGGGGCCAAAATCAAGTCAGGTCATCAATACCAATAATGAAGTAGACTCAGAACAGGATATTACCCTGATTTGGGCCGCACGAGAAATAGGTCAAGATTGCCTCCAATTTTCGATTGGAACGCACAACGAGGAAAAATAGGGATTTATTAAATAACGTCCGCGACGATTTTTGCGCGGTCAGAAATAATGCACAGGGAGCAAAATTATGAGTTGCAAAAATAGCAGAATTGAAGGCGGGCATGTCTAAGGCAAGATTGTGAAATTTGTTGGAAGACAAAAGTCAGGATACTGCTCCAAATATCGAAGCAAAGGCAATGCGCAATAATTAATAAATTACGGTAATTAATTACAATCTCCAAATATTAAATTCTAGATAAAATAATAAAATCCAGAATCCTATAATTCGGACAGGTGGTCATCTACTGGGCTTCTAGGTCTAGTCTGCTAGCTAAAAATAAATGGACACTGCATCTAGTACTATATTTAATTACACATCACACATAATTATTTAAATCAAATATACTATCATGCAATTAATTAATTGTAACTACAATAATACTAAATATTATAAAAAGTCAAAAATACCCCTGTTTTCAGAATGTGGTAGTGACAGCAGCAGCAGCAGTGCAGATTCCAACAGCAGCAGCGATGGTGGCTTCAGTGACAGCCAGAACTGTCACTAAAAGCTTGGTTTCAACGTATCAGTGTTTTTCAACACTCTTTTCAGCGAAAATTAGGCTGATTATTATATATTTGTGTTTATATACTATATTTATATATATATGTATATATATGTATTAATATTGAGATAACATATTATTATTGCTATATTCCTTATTTGTATAATATTAGTATATATTTATATATTATATATGAGGGTATTTAGTATATCAAGGTATTGAGTATTACCTTGTGGAAACCAAGGTAAGTGGGATACTCAAGATACGAGGTTTGGGTATCAAGATTGTGGTTATTGTTGGGAGACCAAGTTGGTTCAAAACCATGGTTCCTATTTGATGTGTAATTGATATTCTATATTATTATACAAAATTGTTTGATATATATGTATTATGATGTTTACCTTGGAATTTACGTATCCGGAGATACGGTATCCTAATATTTTAAAATGTGGTGTTTATGACTTAGATTTTAATATCTTGACCCAAGATTTTTGTATTAGACTTGTGCAACCTAGAAATAGATAGTAGACCATAGTTGACCATAGTTGACTTAGAGTTGACTATAGTTGACTTTTGACTTAGAATTGACTTATTGACCTAGAAGTTGACTAGTTTAACTTATTCTCTTTTCGGAACCTTGTATTGATATTGTATTCCATATCTAGGTCTTCGAGGCACCGAGTCAGACATCTGTGAGACTATTCATTGGACTTCAGGTGAGTACATTCTCTGATAGTTTTTCATTTATGATATCCTCTATATTTATTGTATCTAGTGTAGATATCCATGTTCTTTTGACACTATGGTTACACGGATTGGTATATCCGGATCTCGTCATGAGATATTATTCCTTGGTATATGGTGTATATGGTGCAAGTATTGTTTTATTGGTTATCTTGTACATATACAGACACCGATTCTCGGGAAGACTAACTATCTTCTTGGGGAATCTCGTGCCATAGCATACCGTGGTTGGATCTATTATACCAGTCAGGGGTGGGGAGTATTAGTATAGATATGTGATCAATATCCCTATTGTATCAAGTACTGATTACTGAATAGTGTTGATCATACACCGCACGTATGATTAGCCAGGCCGCATTGCATCTTGCCCAAGCCGATCACATGTTAAGCTAGTACTCACACACTTAGTCATTAGTATTCTTGTTTCATTGGCATATTGTTCATTATTGTATTTAATTCCAGTATTTCCTTATTGTATATATATCTCTTGTATCTATTGTGCATCTTGTTTATCCACAGCTATTTACTGTTACATAATTTTTATCATTGATTAGAACTACTATTAGAGATGTACTCTGCTCCTTTCCTGATTGGATATATTTTTTCAGATGATACTGAGGAGTGGTACCCTACCTATTATGGACCTCAGGATGTTGTGGGTTTAGATTCTGAGACCCTGGCTCAGGCAGGACTTATCCCAACTGAGACAGTTGACCCTGGAGTTGTAGCTTCATAGTATTCTTTGTACTGGATTTATCTTCAGCTTATTTCTGTACTTCTTTAGACTCATTAATGTATTATTTTAGACTCATGAGTTGTATTGTGATTATTCTATTCTTTATCTGATTCATGATCATTTCTATCTTAGTTCTGTGATTGAGTATATTATCATTATTGGTGGTTCATTATAATGATAGATAGATTATCCAGACATCGTTCTACCGCCGATTCTGCGGTGTAGGCTGGGCGTTATTTCCGACCAGTACCCTTACACCGGGTGCGGGGCATGACATATTTTTGGTGGTGGCCCATGCAGGTCAAGCTTCACAAAGTATGTGATATCGTGGTCGTGCGACGATTTAGTTGTACTACCACGAGCCTGCGACAGGATATAGGATATAGGCTGAGATACTCAATCACACCTAGGAAAATTCTTTTGATTCAACTATTCTCCTTTTATATTGATACTTGATCTCTTAAACTGTCCTTTCCTTGATGTCTTACATCTTGTGCCATTTTGATTCTTTCTTTCGCTTTGTCTCAGGATGCCGCCTAAGACTTGATCGCAGCAGGGGAGAGCAGTTTCTGAGAGGTCTGCGACATCCCGAGGGCCTTCACCAGTCACTTCTTCGGTGATTGGAGTGCCAGCTGCTTTCGGAGGTCCACCACCTACTTAGAGGACTGTACCAGCTGTATCTGATGGGCTTCTACCTCCACCTCCTGTGCCAGGAAAGGCATCACAGATGTTTACACTGTTTCGTGAGATGCTCAAGGCACAGAGGGCTCAGTCAGAGGCACATCAAAGGTAGACCGATGTTCTACAGCAGGACATCGAGAGTGCTCATCAGCTTGCTCGTGCTGTAGTTGAGAGAGGAGTTTCGGTCCAGCAGCAGGATGTTCCTCAAGTTGCTCAGCTTTGGCCAGGCAACATTCAGGACTTCAAGAAACTGGAGCCTAGGGTTTTCAAGGAGACGGAGGGCATCGTCTATGCTGATGATTGGCTCGAGGACATTGAGCGTCTTATGAGGGTATCCCATCTTTCTGAGGATCTGAAGGTTTAGGCGATAGGACTTTAACTGTTCGACGTCGCTCGTACTTGGTTCAGGAATGAGCCGGTTCTGGTTGACGCAGGACAATCTTGGGAGGTATTCAAGGACCTTTTCAAGAAGAAGTTTTTCGCCCGGGCAGACAGGCTAGACTTGGAGAGACAGTTTGAGGGTCTCATTCAGGGGAGCATGTCTATGGAGGAGTACGGTACGGAGTTTGGCATGTTGAGCCGATTTGCAGGGTATCTAGTGAGAGAGCCGAAGGTTCGAGCTATTCGTTTTCGTGAGGGTCTAAACTGGGAAGTGAAGATTCTTATTCTGTCTTTTTATGAGACATACTCGGAGATACTTGCGGAGGCACGCAAGGTTGAGCGGGAGTTGGGTTTGAAGCCCAAGAGAGACTGTGATTCTTTTCTGGGGGCCAACGGCAGTGCAGTATCTGCCAAACGTTCTTATTTCCAGTCCAGACCTTTCCAGCAGCCATAGCAGAACCAGACTCCAGCTAGGGCATCTTTTTACCAGGCACCTCAGCAGCAGAGAGAGTTATAGCAAGCTTTATGCAACTACTGCAAGAAGCCCGGCCATATCTGAGAAGTTTGTAGAAGGATCCTAGGAGTTTGTTTGTATCGTGGTACTGAAGGGCATCAATCGATAGTGGTGCTTCCTCAGGTTCTATTCTTCTTGATTTCATTCCAGCTTTAGCTTTATTTGATAGTGGTGCTTCCTATAGTTTTGTATCTATTTCGTTTGCTCTGAAGCATGGTTTGGTAGCTGAGTTTTGTTTAGGACTTGTAAGATCATGACCGAAGAGTTACTCTTGGAGGCCGGGAGTTGAGCGCGTGTCTACTTGTAATGCCACTTCCGAGCTACGACATTGTACTCGGGATGGATTGGTTGAGTAGGCACCATGCTAGCAAGATTATAGAGGAGGTAGAGTTTTATTTGGTCCGCTAGGAGAGCCGGAGTTTGAGGTTGCTAGAGGAGCAGCGGAGCAGGAAGAAAATATTATTTGTGGAGCTATGGTGGAGGACAAAGAGTTGCCATATCCGTTGATAGCAGAGTTCTTGGATGTGTTTCCTGAGGAATTACCAGGATTGCCGTCAGATCGAGATATTGAATTTTCTATAGACTTGGTGCCAGGTGCAAAACCAATTTCGTAGCATATTTATAGAGTAAACAATAGCGAGATGGTCGAGTTGAAGAAGCAGGTGGACGAATTGCAGGATAAAGGGTTTATCAGATCTAGTTCTTCACCATTTGGAGCCCCAGTATTGTTTGTACCGAAGAAGGATGGATTGGTGCACATGTGCATTGATTACAGGGCTTTGAATAATCTCACTATCAAGAATAAGTATCCTTTGCCACGTATTGATGATCTGTTTGATCAGTTGAGTGGTGCGAAGGTGTTTTCTAGGATAGATTTGAGATCAGGCTACCATCAGGTGAAGGTGAAGCCGGAGGACATACCGAAGAATTGTTTTAGAACTCGGTATGGTCAGTATGAGTTTATGGTGATGCCGTTTGGTTTGACTAATGCACCGGCAGTATTTATGAACTTGATGAACAAGGTGTTCCACCAGTACCTTGACAAGTTCATGGTGGTGTTCATCGATGACATACTCATATACTCGAGGATACCGGAGGAGCATGATGAGCATTTGAGGATTGTGTTGGATGTGCTGAGGAAGGAGAAGCTGTACGGGAAGTTATCCAAGTGTGAGTTTTTCTTGGACAAGGTAGAGTTCTTGGGGCATATTGTGACTGGTGATGGTATTTTAGTAGATCTAAAGAAGATTTCAGTAGTGGAATCTTGGAAGACTCCGAGTTCGGTAGCAGAGATCAGGAGTTTCTTGGGATTGGCAGGCTATTACAGGAAGTTTGTGCAAGATTTTTCGATGATTGTCGAGCCGATGACCAGACTCACAAAGAAGGATGTGGAGTTTGTTTGGACGGAGGATTGCCAGGTTGCTTTTGAGGAGTTAAAGAAGAGGTTAACATCTGCTCCTATTTTGACGATGCTATCAGGGTCCGGAGGTTTCACTATTTATAGTGATGCATCGGAGAAGGGTTTGGGTTGTGTTCTTCGGCAGCATGGGAAAGTGATTGCCTATACATCCAGGCAATTGCGTCCTCATAAAAAGAACTATCCTACCCATGATTTGGAGTTGGCAGCCGTCATCTTTGCTCTGAAGTTGTGGAAACATTATTTGTACGGAGAGCGTGTGAAGATCTTCACAGACCATAAAAGCTTGAAGTACGTTTTCACGCAGAAGGAGTTGAACATGAGGAAGCGTCGGTGGTTGGAACTGTTGAAGGATTTTGATATCTGTTTGCAATATCATCCTGGGAAACCTAATATAGTTGTTGATGCTTTGAGCAGGTATCCAGTAGCTATGTTCTAGACGCAGGATCGATATTTGTTGGAGGACTTGGAGAGCTTGGGAATTGAGGTGATTGATCCTGGTTGTGCTATGCAGATGTGGGGATTGCAAATACACTAAGATTTTTTGGCCAGGATTAAGGCAGCATAGTATGAGGATGTATCTCTGAGGAGTATCAGAGCTCAGGTGAGAGCAGGATTGGAAGATGATTTTACTATTGCAGATGATGGATCTTTGAGGCATGGAGATAGATTGTGTGTGCCTAGAGGAGAGCTGCGTGAGGAGGTGTTGCAGGAAGCACATCGCTCTCAGTATTTTATGCATCCAGGTGCTAACAAGATGTATCGGGATATACGAGAGAGTGTGTGGTGGTATGGCATAAAAAGGGAAGCGGCACAGTTTGTATCCAGATGCTTAGCGTGCCAGCAGGTAAAAGCCGAGAGGCAGAGGCCAGGAGGTTTACTTCAGCCATTATCCATTCCAGAGTGGAAGTGGGAACACATTACTATAGATTTTGTGTCCGAACTTCCACGATCTCGAGGAGGGAAAGACGCAATTTGGGTCATCGTTGATAGGTTGACCAAGTCGGCCAACTTCTTGCCTTTCAAGGTTGGTTTGTCTACGGAGAAGCTGGCAGAGGTGTATGTGAGGCAGATCGTTAGGATATATAGAGTTTCCATCAGCATAGTCTCAGATCGGGATAGTCGTTTTACTTCTCATTTCTGAAGGAGTTTGTAGGAGAGTTTGGGCACTCAGCTCAGGTTTAGTAGTGCATATCATCTCCAGATAGATGGACAGTCAGAGAGGACTATTCAGACTCTCAAGGATATGTTGCGCACTTGTGTACTAGATTTTGGGGGTTCTTGGGAGGACCATCTCTATTTGGTAGAGTTTGCTTACAACAACAGTTACCAGGCCAGTATAGAGATGTCACCTTTTGAAGCTCTGTATGGTCGAAGGTGTCATACTCCTTTGTCTTAGGACGATATTGGAGAGAGAGTTTTGCTTGGACCAGAGATGGTTGTGGATGCAGCAGAGAAGGTTCAGTTGATCAGAGATAGACTTCGAGTGGCGCAGGACAGACAACGACATTAGGCCGATAGCCATCGGAGACCTTTGAAGTTCGAGATATAGTTTAGATTTTGTTTTGTGTTTGTTCTTGGTTGTTATTATAGATTAAGTTCTTAAGGTGGTGTTTTATTCTAGGTGGGTGGTTTGGTGTTTCTGAGGATTTCTTCGACACGAGGCATGATTCGCTTCGGTGGAGGCGAAAAGCTTAGTCCGCGATTCATCGAACCTTTCACTATTCTAGAGAGGGTCGGTGCAGTTGCTTAGACTAGACTTGCCACCTGTATTGGAGGGAGTGCACAACGTATTTTACGTGTCACAGTTGAGACGATACGTGGCAGATCCTAGTCATGTATTGGATCACTCGGAGATAGAGGTGGGCCCTACTCTTAGCTATCCAGAGCAGCCAGTTAAAATTCTGGATCAGAGAGAGAAGGTGCTGAGGAACCAAAATATTCCTTTGGTGTGCGTTACATGGAGGCATCACTCTCCGGGGGAGTCTACCTGGGAGAGAGATGATGAAATGCGAGAGCGTTATCCATATTTGTTTGTGCCTTGAGGTATGTTATTCCTAGTTATGTTATGTTCTTTCATAGTTAGTTGTGATTCTTTAAGTTCTGTTATGTTATTTTCTGGGAGTAGTTTCCGTCCTTGAATTTCGAGGACAAAATTATTTTAAGGAGGGTAGACTTGTCACTACCATATTTTCTAAGAAAGGGTATTTTAGTAATTTTCTATTTAATTAATTATTGTGCTTGATAAATAATTATTTGTGGTATTATTTAATTATTGTTAGATATTATTTATTTAATTTGGACTTATGTTAGTGGACCTAACTAGTTTAGTTTGGACCTATGGACCAACATAAATTAATTAGTTAAACTTAGCCCATTTAGAAAGTCCATTGTTAAGGAGATGGATTAAATTAATTAAATCATTAGACTAGAAGCTTTCTTCCTTAATTATTTCTTCATGAGAGGCCCCAATGGGTATAATGGACAATACATGATTACTTGAGGGAGAGGAATAGGGGCCGGCCTATTTAAAAAGAGGGGGAAAATTCTCCCTCCTTTTTTTTATTCCAAATCTAGATCTATAATTTTCCACTACCAAATTTTCTTCATTCCCACTTCATTTCCCTACCAAATTTATTGAAATTCCTTCCCAAATCACTATTAGAGACTTAAGAAGCAAGGATCTAGAAGGAGGAAGCAAGGATCTATAAAGAGGAGCAAGGATCTACAATTTGGAAGCAATTTCATCTCAATTGGAGGTTTCATTAGGAATCCATCTCCCAATAGGTATAATTCAGTTTTTTCCCTTAAAATAGCTTCTAAATCTGAGATTTAATCATGAAAAATCAATCCATATATATGTACTACCCATAGGATTTGGTTTTGTGTTCATAGGAGGCATATTGAGAAAGTTATGGTGCTTTTTGTGTCAATTTTGGAAGAATTTTGAGATTGACATTTGTTGTGTGTGTCAATTGATCCTATAGATCAATTTGGCATGTGTTTATGTGTTAGTGGCTAGTGTCATATCCACAATTGGGTACGTGTAGGTCGTATCCCTATAATTTGGTGATACGTATTATTTTGGGAGGTTTTCCTCCGACACGGGACTTTGTACATGTTGTATTTTGACACGAACACATAGATCTATATTTGACACTTCGTATTGTTCATAAATATTATATGTGACTTGCTTGTGTCCTTTGGGGTGCAATTGGATGTGTGGTGGACTTGTGTCACATGCGTATCATAGATCTAGTCGGATACAGTGTGATACTCTCCATTTGTTGTGTATTTATGTGTAGATCTAATTATTTGTGCTTTAAATTCTTGAGTTATAATTATGTGTATATATATAGATATTATATATATATTATAGTGATTATTGTATCATAGATCTATGTATTATATATGTACTAATAGAATATATATTATGTATCTTTCTTCTACATGCATTAGTATATATGTTATAATATATGTTTGGGATATAAATATATGAATATATTTTTATAAAATATATGTGTATATTTAATTAAGTAATTAGATTATTTATAGTTATTATATGATTATTTATATATATATGTATAGGTGTAATTATAATATTTATGTATGTGTGCATATGGCTATGTTGTAATATGTACATAATAATAGGAGAGGGTGTGTATAGTTATTATATATGTAGATATATATATAATTATATTTAATTGGGTGATATATGTATATATATATATATATATATATATATATATATATATATATATATATATATATATATATATTTCATAGGTTTTCAGCGACGGAGTTTTGGCGATAGCAGCCGCTGTCACAGAACAACAACAGCCGCTGTAGCTAAGAGGCGGCGCCATTAATGACAGCAGCTGCTGTCATTAATGAGGGACAGCAGCGACGGAAAATATAGCAACAGCGACAACGGGAATGGTGACGGTTATAAACCGTCACCAAAGCAACAGCAGCAGTGCAGATTCTAACAGCAGCAGCGACGGTGGCTTCAATGACAGCCAGAACTGTCACTAAAAGCTTGGTTTCAGCGTATCAGTGTTTTTCAACACTGTTTTCAGCGACAATTAGGCAGATTATTATAAATTTGTGTTTATATACTATATATATATATATATGTATATATATATGTATTAATATTGAGATAACATATTATTATTGCTATATTCCTTATTTATATAATATTAGTATATATTTATATATTATATATGAGGGTATTTAGTATATCAAGGTATTGAATATTACCTTATGGAAACCAAGGTAAGTGGGATACTCAAGATACGGGATTTGGGTATCAAGATTGTGGTTATTGTTGGGATACCAAATTGGTTCAAAACCATGGTTCCTATTTAATGTGTAATTGATATTCTATATTATTATACATAATTGTTTCATATATATGTATTGTGATGTTTACCTTAGAATTTACGTATCCGGAGATACGATATCCTAATATTTTAAGATATGGTGTTTATGACTTAGATTTTAATATCTTGACCAAAGATTTTTGTATTAGACTTGTGCAACCTAGAAATAGATAGTTGACCATAGTTGACCATAGTTGACTTAGAGTTGACCAAAGTTGACTTTTGACTTAGAATTGACTTATTGACCTAGAAGTTGACTAGTTTAACTTATTCTCTTTTCGGAACCTTGTATTGATGTTGTATTCCATATTTAGGTCTTCGAGGTACCGAGTCAGACATCTGTGAGACTATATATTGAACTTCAGGCGTGTACATTCTCTGATAGTTTCTTATTTATGATATCATCTATGTTTATTGTATCTAATGTAGATATCCATGTTCTCTTGACACTATGGTTACATGGATTGGTATATCCGGATCTCGTCATGAGATATTATTCCTTGGTATATGGTGTATATGGTGCAAGTATTATTTAATTGGTTATCTTGTACATGTACAGACACCGATTCTCGGGAAGACTAGCTATATTCTTGGGGAAACTCGTGCCATAGCATATCGTGGTTGGATCTATTATACCAGTCGTGGGTGGAGAGTATTAGTATAAATATGTGATCAATATCCCTATTGTATCAAGTACTGATTACTGAATAGTGTTGATCATATACCGTACGTATGATTAGCCAGACTGCATTGCATCTTGCCCAAGCCGATCACATATTAAGCTAGTACTCACACACTTAGTCATTAGTATTCTTGTTTCATTGGCATATTGTTCATTATTGTATTTAATTCCAGTATTTCCTTATTGTATATATATCTCTTGTATCTATTGTGCATCTTGTTTATCCAAAGCTATTTACTGTTACATAGTTTTTATCATTGATTTGAACTGCTGTTAGAGATGTACTCTGCTCCTTTCCTGACTGGATATATTTTTCCAGATGATACTGATGAGTGGTACCCTACCTATTATGGACCTCAGGATGTTGTGGGTTTAGATTCTGAGACCCTGGCTCAGGAGGGACTTATCCCAACTGTAGACCCTGGAGTTGTAGCTTCATAGTATTCTTTGTACTGGATTTATCTCCAGCTTATTTCTGTACTTCTTTAGACTCATTGATGTATTATTTTAGACTCATGAGTTGTATTATGATTATTCTATTCTTTATCTGATTCGTGATCATTTCTATCTTAGTTCTGTGATTGAGTATATTATCATTATTGGTGGTTCATTATAATATTAGATAGATTATCCAAACAGCGTTCTACCGCCGATTCTGCGGCGTAGGCTGGGCGTTGTTTCCGACTAGTACCCTTACACCGGGTGTGGGTCGTGACACCAATCACAACATGCCCCAAAAACTCCACCTTGTCCAGGAAGAACTCACACTTGGACAACTTTTGATACAGCTTCTCCTTCCTCAGCACATCCAACACAATCTACAAATGCTCATCATGCTCCTCCGGTGTCTTCGAGTATATGAGAATGTCGTCGATGAACACCACCATGAACTTGTCAAGGTACTGATGGAACAGCTTGTCCATCAAGTTCATAAAGACCGTTGGGGCATTAGTCAACCCAAATGGCATCACCATAAACTTATACTGATCATACCGAGTTCTAAAAGCAGTCTTCGGTATGTCCTCCGGTGTCACTTTCACTTGGTGGTAGCCTAATCTCAAGTTTATCTTAGAAAACACCTTAGCACCACTCAACTGATCGAACAAGTCATTAATCCGTGACAAAGGGTACTTATTCTTGATAGTAAGATTATTCAATACCCTGTAATCAATGCACTTGCACACTGATCCATCCTTCTTCGGTACAAACAATACCGGGGCTTACCACGGTGAAGAACTCGATCTGATAAACCCCTTATCCTGCAACTCCTTGTCTTCCACCACAGATCCAAAAATAATGCCTTCTTCCTGCTCTGCAGCTCCTCTGGCAAACTCAAACTCTGGTTCTCCTAGCGGACCAAAAAAAAACTCTACCTCCTCTACAATCTATACTAGCATGGTTCCTACTCAACCAATCCATCCCGAGTACAATATTGTAGCTCGGAAGTGGCATTACAAGTAGACACGCACTCAATTCTTGGTCTCCCAGAATAACTCTTTGATCCTTACAAATATCATTAACCAGGATAATGCCTCCACCGGTCATGATCTTGCAAGTCCTAAGGAAAGACTCAGCTACCAAACTATGCTTCAGAGCAAAAGAAACAGATATAAAACTATGGGAAGTGCCACTATCAAACAAAGCTAAAGCTGGAATGGAATCAAGAAGAATAGAATATGCGATAACATCTCCACTGGGCTCGTCCTCCTCGACTATCATAGCAAATGCTCGTTCTTGACGTGCACCTCCCTGATGCTGATGTTGGACATAACGCTACTGCTGGGTTGAAAGCGGTCCCCTCGGCTGTACTGCAGGTGGTCCCGCATGTGTCCTCGGAGCTGAAGCTGCTCCCAGAACTGCACGACGAGGATTGGAAGGATACTCCCTCAGCTGATGCCCCTCAGTACTATAATACAAACAAACTCTCAACCTCTTCCTACAAACTTCCCAGATGTGGCCAGGCTTCTTGCAGAAGTGGCATAAATCTTACTGTAACTGTCTCTACTGTAGTAGTGCCTGGTGAAACAGCATCCTAACTGGAGTCTGGTGCTGTTGCGACTGCTGGAAAGGCCTGGATTGGAAATAAGGATGCTTGGAAGATAATGTACTGCTGTTGGCCCCAGAAAAGAATCATGATCTCTCTTGGGCTTTAAACCCAACCACTCAACCTTGCGTGCCTCCGTAAGTATCTCCGAGTATGTCTTATAAAAAGACAAAATGAGGATCTTCACTTTCCAGTTTAGACCCTCAAAAAAACGAATAGCCCAAACCTCCGACTCTCTCACCAAATACTCTACAAATTGACTCATCCTGCCGAACTCCGCATCATATTCCTCCACCGACATGCTCCCTTGAATGAGGCTCTCAAACTGCCTCTCCAAATCTAGCCTGTCTGCCCAAGCGAAGAACTTCTTCTTGAAGAGGTCCTTGAACACCTCCCAAGATTGTCCTGCGTCAACAAGAATCGGCTCATTCCTGAACCAAGAGCGGGCGACGTCGAACAGTTAAAGACCTACCGCCTCAACCTTGAGATCCTCAGAAAGATGGGACACCCTCATAAGATGCTCTATGTCCTCGAGCCAATCATTAACATAGACGATGCCCTCCTTCCCCTTGAAGACCCTAGGCTCCAACTTCTTAAAGTCCTGAATGTTGCCTGGCCGAAGCTGAGCAACCTGAGGAGCAACCTGCTGCTGGACCAAAACTTCTTTCTCTACTACGGCACGAGCAAGCTTATGATCACTCTCGATGCCCTGTTGCAAGACATCGGTCTGCCTCTGATGTGTCTCTGACTGAGCCCTCTACGCCTCCAATATCTCACAAAATATTGTAAACATCTGTGTCATATTTGCTGGCATGGGAGGTGGAGGTGGAAGTCCCTCAGATACAGCTGGCACAGTCCTCTGAGTAGGTGGTGGACCTCCGAAAGTAGCTGACACTCCAATCACCGAAGAAGTGACTAGTGCAGTCCCTCAGGACGTCGCAGACCTCTTAGAAGCTGCTATCCCTGCTGTGATCTAGTCTTAGGCGGCATCCTGAGATAAAGCAAAAGAAAGAATCAATATGGCATATGATGTAAGATACTCAAGAAAGGACAATTAAAAGATCAATATCAATATCAAGGAAGAATAGCTGAATGGATCAAAAGAATTTTTCCTAGATGTGATTGAGAATTCTCAGCTTATAGCCTATCTCCTATATCCTAAAATAGGCTCGTAATAGAACTCAATTCAAAGCACCACTACGAATCGCACTAATTATGACCTCGAAGACCTGAATGGGCCACCACTAAAAATATGTCATGACCCGCACCCGATGTAGGGATGTAAGTTGGGAACAACGCCCAGCCTACGCTGCAGAATCTACGGTAGAACGATGTTTGGATAATCTATCTACCAATATAATGAGCCACCAATAATATTAATATACTCAATCACAGATCTAAGATAGAAATAAGCACGAATATGATAAAGAATATAATAGTTACATACAACTCATGAGTCAAATAATAATATTAATAAGTCTGAAGAAAACTAAACAATAAGCTGGAGACAAATCCAGTAAAAGAGAAATCTAAGAAGCTATTAGTCCTGGATCATCTATCTCAGTCGGGATGAGTCCCTCCTGAGCCAGGATCTCTGACTCTGAGCCCACAACATCCTGAGGCCCATAATGTGTAAGGTACCACTCCTCAGTGTCATCTGGGAAAAATATATCCAATCAGGAAAGGAGCAGAGTACATCTCTAATAAAAGTTCTAATCAATGATAAAAACTATGTAACAGTAAATATATGTGAATATACAAGATGCAACAATAGATACAAAAGATATACAATAAGGAAATACTGTAAATAAATACTGAAATAAACAATATGACAATGTACAAGAATACTAATGACTAACTGTATGAGTACTAGCTTTAACATGTGATCGACTTAGGAACTTGTACAAGAGTAAAATAGCCTGGTTAATCATACGTGCGCTGTATGATCAACACTCACAAGGAAGAAGATATGCACAAGGAGGGTATAATCATATATCTACACTAAAATACTCTCCACCCCCGACTGGTATAGGGGATCCAACCATGGTACGCTATGGCACAGGATTCTCCAGGAAGATAGCGACTCTCCCCGTGAATCAGCGTTTGTACATGTACAAGATAATTACTGAAACAAGGCTTGCACAAGATACACAATATACCAAGGAATAACATCTCATAACGAGATCCGAATATACCAATTCATGCAACCATCGGGTCAAGAGAACACAGATAACTACACTAGATACAATGAACATAGAGGATATCATAAATAAGAAACTATCAGAGAATATACTCACCTGAAGTCCGGTATATAGTCTCACAGATGTCTGATACGGTGCCTCAAAGACCTAGATATGGAATACAAGATCAATACAAGATTTCAGAATAAAAATAAGTTAAACTAGTCAACATCTAGGTCAAAGAGCCATTTCTAAGTCAAAACAGTCAAACTAGGTCAACTCAAAGTCAAAATGGTCGAACTAGCTATTTCTAGGTTGTATGAATCTATCTCAATGATGTTGGATTTATACACTAAGAAACTAGGTCACACAAGCTAAATCTAGGATACTAAGATACCGTATCTCAGGATATGCAAACAAGAGATATGGATTATCATATATGCATATTCAAACAATAATATATATACTAATCCTAACTACCAAAAGCTATGTGGATACCTTAGTTTTTAACCAACTCGGTATCGTACCACTAAACCCCTATCTTGATACCCAAATCCAATACCTTGAGTATCGGCCAATACCTTAACATTTACCTTGGTATCTCAAGGAATGTCAAATCCTTATTTATAGCTAACACCCACTATTAACCATATGCGAATCAACTAACTACTAATTTATAACATACTAATACATAGATACTAACCTACAATACAATACTTATAAGATACATATAGTTTAAGAATCTAACTAATACCTATCTATCTAACTATCACATAACATACATATAGATACTATATCTACATATTTAACTAGAGATACATAAGAATATGTGATTATATCTAACTTACTATATAATACATAATACATACATATAGATAGCTTTATTAACTAGGTAACTAGCTAAACTATATTCATACACATCTATTTATAACTATCAACTAACTATCTAACTATTAACTAACTAACTAAACTACTAACTTACCTAGCTTTGCAACTCGGTACCTTGTTGTTAATACTAGAGGTTGCTGCTGCTACTGGTCTTCATGTTGTTGTCGCTACTGTTGTTCTTCATATTGTTGTCGCTGTTGTTGTTCATATTGTTGTTGTTGTTGTTGTTCTTCATATTGCTATCGCTGCTGCTGTTCATATTGTTGTTGTTGCTGCTATTCATATTGTTGTTCCCTGTACTCACTGACCGAGCTGCCCTCTCTCCCATCTACCTGACCACACATATAACCAAGCATACACATATATATAATACTCTTCTCAACTATACACATACAAACACATAAGCATTACTAGATAACATTACGTACATATATATATATAATATACATATATACATATACATAACATACATATATACATATATATAACCATTCTTATAACTATATATTGAGGTATATCTACATATATTTATACACATCATAGGTACATACATAGTTATATATATAATTAGTTATATGTAATTATGCATACCATATAATATAGATATACATAAATATCATTATACAAATAAACACACAATCATATAGCTATATACATATATAACAACCATATGTATATAGATACCTATACTCATATACTATGGATACACTTATGTATACATAGATATATATCCAATAGCATCTTATATATATCTATATACATATATATAATACTTACACATATACATATAACTACATATGCCACGCATAGCTAAGAATAATAGAATTCAGATCAAGAAATGCAACATAACAAACACATGGAGTGCATCGTACAATCACACTAGATCTATGATACGCTTGCGATACGAGTCCACCGTACAACCAAACATATCCGGAAGGATATGAGCAAGTATAAAATACTATATATGAATAATACGAAAAGTCAAATATACATCTACGTGTCCGTGAAAAATATGACATGCACAAAGCCCCATATCGGAAGAAAAACCCCCAAATTCACATGTATCACCAATTTATTGGGATACGACCTACACGTATCTAATTATGGATAGGAGACTAGCCACAAACACACAAATACATGTCTACATCTTCCTTAATTATTTTAATTATTATTATATATTATTGTATTTGTGTGTTTGTGGCTAGTGTCCTATCCATAATTGGATACGTGTAGGTCGTATCCCAATAAATTGGTGATACATGTGAATTTGGGAGTTTTTCTTCCGATATGGGGCTTTGTGCATGTCATATTTTTTCACGGACACGTAGATGTATATTTGACTTTTCGTATTATTCATATATAGTAATTTATACTTGCTCATATCCTTCCGGGTATGTTTGGTTGTACGGTGGACTCGTATCGCAAGCGTATCATAAATAGTTTAGACTCATGGAAAAATAGTTTAGTTTAGACTCCTAATTGGGCTCAATTCTAACAATTAATATATGTTGGTCCATGAGTCTAAACTAAACTATTTAGGTCCACTAATACAAGTCCAAAATAATAAAATAATATATAATAATAATTAAAATAATACAGTAAATAATTATACAACATGCATAATATTTAATTAATTATAAAATATCTAAAATACCATTTTCAAGAAAATATGGTAGTGACAGAAGGGGGGCGGCTAACTGGGGGGAGGGGGCTTTGACGGGGGGCTGACGGGGTTGGGGGTGGCGTTGATAAGGGTCGCTAACGGGGGGCACTGACCAGCGAGGCTGACAAGAGGGTGGTGCTGACAGGGGGAGAGGGGGTTATAAGAAGTAGGGGGCAGCTGACATGGGGAAGGGGGCGCTGACAGCGGGAGAGAGAGAAGACGGATCTAGGATTTGGGTTTATTTTGTGGAGGGAGATAGAGGAATGGCTCTGATACCATGTAAACATAGAATTATTGATTAACTTGATTTATGAGAAAGACTATATATATATATATATATATATATATATATATATATATATATATATATATGAGAGGCTAACCCCTCTCTCTATCACTCTACCCGATGTGGGACTAAAGTCCATTACTAAGACTATTACTTAACACCTTTAATAGGAATAACTCTAAATCGAAACCTACATCCTATCCTAGGTTCTTTATTTTTTCGAGACCTGCATGATCCACTTCTAAAAGACGTGTCATATCCTGATCCCAAAATACGATGAGTCGAATACGTAATAAATATCTCCAGGCTACGCGACATACGAATACCCTAGTACCCATATTCGCGATTGTCGCTTGTAGCATTCTAAAATAGGTTTATTATAGGCCATATATTACAGAAATTAATACATAATACTTCTGGATATATGACATTCTAAAACTATAAATTAGAAATGGGTTATTCTACCCAATTACAAGTTTTATCCCAATATGAATATAACCCATTTATACCTTTATACATTTTGTAAATAAATTCTAGTTCCAACTCAATCTTCTTCTTTTGTGACATATCATTCTTGTTCTCCATCTCCTTGTCAAGGTATAACAGTAGCTTCCTTAAAAATATTTCTACAAATCTAGTGAATAAAACTAGGAGGTCAAACGACAAGTAAACCCTCAATCAAGGACAAGAAAAATAAATAAAATAAAATAAGAATCAGAAAATGATTGGATTCTCAAAATATTATTGTGAAGGAATGGAATAATAAATTCCATAGACACATTTTAATATAATCATGAGACAAGGTATTCCAGCTCTAGTAATGTAAACATGAAACAAGGTATTTCAACTCTTATCAAACACTATTCTACTAGGTATCCAAATCAAAATCCACAATCACAATCACAATCACAATCACAATCACAAACAATTTTCCTATATACAAACGCAATTTAGAGAATACTTTTGGATCACAACATCACCTATTATCTCGATAATAATCCCATATATCCGGGATCCGATAAATTTTTTAGATGGACGTTGCTTAGATTCCAGTCCCATAGGTATTGTGATATGATTATATCACTATAATAAACATTAAATCACATTTAATGTGATAACACATGATATAAACAATTGTTGAATTTTTTTTTTTTAATTCAAGAATTCGGATCAAGTGATAATATAAACAATTGTTGAAATCTAGAACTTTTCTAAGAAATTATCGAACTTCTTGATCTTTTTTAAGAATTTGAATCCATTGACAAGTGTAGTGGGCTATGCTTGACAACTTCTTCTCAACTTGTTTTTCACTATTACTATTATAATAGAGTATACAATCTTTTATGCTTTTGATAATGCATGGGAACAGGGGAAAGGGGTAGTATAAGTATATAACTCACCAAGTTATTCTTTTTCTTCTTCCTAGAGTAGTCTATTATTTTTTTTGACAAGGTTTCTCTGACTACTTGAAGTCTTATAGGGCTTGGTGTATGAGCACTCGTGTTGACATCACATAAAGGCCACATCAAGAATAGCCCGTCTGCATCAGCTCAGAGCGTCAGTGAGAGGATAGGTCTATAAAGAGTTGGCAAGGTTGGTTTTACTCAGGCAACTCGATGAATGCCACAAGTCTCGACGGCCAGTCATGGCCCGGGATGGTATGTCATCAACTGCGGCATGCTATAGGTGTTTCAGGGAAGCATTCGATAAAAAATTTCCTTTCCCTTTTTTCTGAAAAAAAAGATTACATGAAAAATCTCACCTCGAACCATCACATAACTAAATCTAATTATCAAATATCTTATTCCTAAAATCATTGATTATTATATATATACATATAATAGAATTTCCTTAATTAATAATATGTACTTCCAAAACTTGGTAATACTTTGCTCTAAAACTTAAAATTTTCGTATTTCGGCAACTTTCAAAATACTAGAATCTTAAGACCACCATAGTAACTAAATCTAATTACTTATGTATACTAAATTAGAGTCATTATTCATCGCCTATGCTAAATTTTCTTATATTTTGGTCAAATCATCAAAATACCAATTTTTGGTTCAATTCAATAGTCCTATATTTAGACATATGTACTTAATCAAAAATTCTTAGGTTACTGACATCCAATAAAATCAATGTGCACTTCCAAAACATAGGTAAATGCTGAATTTCCTTATTAACATAAGATTTCTTGACTTTCAAGTCCAATCGGGACTCGATTGTCTAATTTCGATACTCAATGTTTATCTTGACATTCCATCGCATTTTGTTTTCCAAGAATCTCATAGATCAATAATTTTATTGCTCCATAGGTGATAGTAAACATTTTTATTTCCAAGATTATAAACATGGTCGATACGAAAATTTATATATCCAAAAATCAAACCTAAACCTACCAAAACCTCCATATTGTCTAATTTTACTTAAAAGACCAAAAATTAGACCAATAGCAATAATTTTAGGCTTAATTACATTTACAGACAGCACTCTATACAATATAATTTATAAAATTCTTAGTTTTCCAAGTGTTTTACAATCTTGGCTAAATTGGTTAAGTCCAAGTATAGGTAATATATATATATATATATATATATCCTCTAATAATTACAAGTTCAACAACCATTAAGCACCATAAGTGTCATGACTCGCACCCGGTGTAAAGGGCACTAGTACGTGAGTACGTCCAGCCTACGTCGCAACATCGATAGTAGAACGTTGTCTAGGTCAACTGTACTATCAACATCTCACACAATATATATATATATATAATCTGTCAACGATATCTCAACTCCATACGGAGGGCAATATGATGATATAATGATAATCAATACTCATTCATAATAAAACTAGAGAAAGATAATGACATGATATGTATTAGAAGAAATAGAATAACAAGTCATAATACAATCCAAATTCAAGTCTAATAGTCTAGCCACAACATAAATAGTCTCAAATATATATAATATGCTAAATATCTAAGCTGGAGACATATCCAGTATAATAAATGAAGTTGCTAAGTCTCCTCAATGGCTGGCACTAGATCATCCTGCCCTAAGGGTGCTACCTTAGACGGCTTACCATCATGTGGTCTGTAGTAAGTAGGACACCAATCTTCTAAATAATAATCTAAAAAATATATCCAGTTAGGATTGGAGCAAAGTACAAAACTCTGTAAGCAGTTCCAAATATATGGTAGAGAATATATAACAAGTAATAGAAAAGAATACAAGATGCACAAGTAACTAGGAAATAAAAATATAACTGAGATAAGCAGATAAATACTAAAAATAAAATATAGGCAATATGGAATAAACTGCAAGTGAGAAAAAATAGAATACTGACTAAGTGCCTTAGAGTATAAGTTCGTTATGTGATCGATTTAGGTTGACCACAATTATACTAAGGTAACTCGATTATACGTGAGGTGTATAATCGATATGTACATGAATATACTAGGGCTTTGATCACATAACCAACTTCTACTCTCCCGCCCCAACCAATACTCATGGATTCGATCACAACATGTTATGTACACGAATATAATATAAGTACACGGAGTACACGAATAAACACAAGCACAAGGGATACCTGATGCATACGATAAAGTACATGTGTAAGTACTCATTGTATATGATAAAGGGATAACATCTCCTGATAGGATCCATATAGGACCAGTTCATATAATAACGTATCAGAATCAAGTATAACAGTTCTAGAATATGTGATATATACACTATCATGCAAAAAAACTAATAAAAAGATATACTCGTCTATTGTCCTGAGCAAATGGTATAATTCGGTGTCCGAGCTAGTGTCACACAGACCTATATATGAAATATCATGTCATTTGGGTGTAATAAAGTGATAACAAGCTTAAATGAGTTAAAGTATGATTTCTAGGCCATTTCTAGGTCACATAAGTCAAACTAGGTCAGACTAGGCCAATACCTTAATTTTTGGGTCATACCTAGCTTCTAGGTTGATTACAGTTCCATACTAGTTGATACTAGGTGATACTACGATATACCTAGGTTTCTAGGTCCATAACTTAAGGATAGTAGCTATACTAGCTAATACTAGGTACTAAGATACCATATCTACCAAGTATCAATATATAACTTATATACATAAACTAGTTGATATTACTAAGTAATATATATATATATATATATATATATATATATATATATATATATATATATATATATATATCTTATAGCTATTATCTAATATTACCTTAGTATCACTACTAGCTGACCTAGCCTTGACAACCTATTCATTATTACCTTGGTATCAAACAATACCTTAATGCCTAACTCTCAATTAGTAATACTTATAATACCTTAATACCAATTACCTGATCTAAGTATCTCTTGATACTCTAACTCAAATACTTAGTATATAGAATTACCCAGCTATCCTTATTACCCCAAGTATCTTGATACCAAGTTTCTACCCCTGCCTTGGTACTTTCCCCTTTACCTAGACTCATACTCAATACCTAGTATTTTGGCCAATAGGATACCCATCATGATACTTGGTATCACACACCCTATTTGACACTACCCTCAAGTTATATGGCACTAACAGTGTAATACCCAAATACCAATACTCAAAACCTCAACACACCATACAGACATTATCTCACACAATACGAACCTATACTCCCTAGCTATCATAATACACCAAGTGCATTACCAAAGCTTAAGGCTCATCCTTGAGCTCACTGCACAAGGAAAATGCACCCAAACCATACACCCTATTGTCTGTGCTTTGCACAGCAACTGAATGCTTACCTGTGTTGTTCTTCCTCCTCAACCCCAATTCACCTGACTGCGTCACCCACCCAAATCGACTAACAGCTATTGTTGTTGCTGTTGCTGACCTGTTGTGGTCACACAGACCCGAGCACCAACTGTTTTGCAAAGATGTGCACAACATACCTCAAAGTCCCCCTCTTGTTGCTCTCGAATGTCTGCACATCAGTGCACTCCCCCACTGCTGTACGAATCTTTCCATATCCTCTCTAACACACATACACACTCTATAATTCAAATACCTCTAACATAATATATTATACACCCTATATGAGTGCACACAACACATGCACACAAGTATCAGACACACAACTCCCTCACTGCCACTGTAACACACAGACACAACACATATCCATCTATCTATATATAAGGCATACATAATTAAAATATATATACACAAATACTAATATATTATATATAAATATATCTATATGAACACCTAGCATGGCAATTAAACAAACACCTCAAATACAATATCTAGATACCCTTGATACTTATGATACACCCTCTAATATCCAATCTATTGTGATACCACCCCTCAAAATATATCAAACACATCCTAATATAGATATATAATATCATCTAATAATTATATAACTATATATCATGTAATTAAAGAAATTGACATGTGCATCTATAACTACCACTTTCGACCATAGGAGTATTTTGGTAATTTTGTTTGTTAAATTTTTTTATATATTATTTTATATTAGTGATTGCCTAGAATTATATTAGTGTTAGTTAGTGGCTAGCCAATTAGAATTTGCAAGTGTTAGTTAGTGCTAATTATTGAAGTCATGACTTTAGTAATTAGAATTAATTAAGTTTAGTTGTCATGAAAAGAATACTCCTCTTAGTTGTAGAGATTTCTTTCTTTAGTTAATTAGATTCTATTAATGATAAATGGAGAGGGACAAACTTAATATTTTGGCATGACCAAACCTCACTATAAGAGATATTCATTTTATTTTATTCTATAGCCTCCATCTTCTCCAAAGCTTCTTCTACCCCAAGCATACCAATTCCCCACCAAATTTTTTTAACCACTTTTATTTCCACTTATTCTCACCATTATGAAGGCCTAGAGAATTGGAGAGCACAAGAAGATCCATAGGAGATGAGTTTCCTAGGAGATTGTGTCCGACTCATCTCTTCCGTGTCCAAATTCAGAATTCTCCAAAGCGGCTACCAAAACACTAGGTAATTCTCTCAATTTTATCAAATTCATGGTTAAGAACACCCTTTGTCATGTAAGAACCTTTCCATAGTTCAATTTGACGTTCCAATGATAGATCTAGATACTAGGAGCCCTCAATTTGGTATATCTAAGTTAGTATCATAATTTTATGGCTCAATTTAGGGAAAATTTAAATTGTGTCCATTGAGTGTGTGTATTGTGTCCTAATGAGGACTATTGATGTTTATTTGATGGTGTGAATGTGTTCTTGTATCCAAAATTGGACATATTGAGTCCATATTATGATACACCATGTTACGTATAGGTGGATTTGGTAAATTGGATATATATACATGTGTTCTTTTATCTAAAATAGCCTAAATTCGTCATAGTATTCAACCTCATTTTTAACAGCCATAGCAACTTAGAAATGCTATAACTCCTAACTCAAGACTCTGATTAATCTTTTATTTTTTTTTAAAGAACCATATCTAAGTTAGATTTCTAAATATATAAATTAATAGGCCAAATTCGTTGGAAACTTTCTATAAAACTGTTTGAGTGTCAGGTGTCCGAAAGACGAACGTATTCGATATTTTTACCATTTTGGAAGCTTTCGGATACGAAAATACGATCTATTTAAAGTTTCAAAAAGCAAATATGAAGGGCTAAGACATACTTTAATCCTAGAATTTATTGAATAAATATAATAGGTGCAGTATTGGCTATAAGTAGAGAACTGACTACACGACATAGGCATTTTGTGTATCCTATGAGCCTAGGTAGTATGGATATCAAGTGAGTATAGGTATCATAGGTTGTCAAGTATATATATATATATATATATATATATATATATATATATATATATATATATATATATATATATATATATATATATATATATATATATATATATATATATATATATGTGTGTTAGGCAATAGGTGTTAGTTAGTGTGTGTGTTAGTATTGATACAAGTGGTTATCAAGCGAGCCAAGTATAGATAAGTTATGTATCAAGGTATTTGAGTTTGGGGCAAGGTACTAGTATGATACTAGGTACCATGAGGATATTGGTATCATGACACTCAAGTATCATGAGTGAGGGTAAGTGAGTATTAGGGCTTGAGTAAGGTATCCTATTTGGTATCAAGTATTAGTATTAGAGTTAGTTGGGTAAGTATATAGGAGGATAAGGTATTGATCAAGATACTAAGATATTGGGTATTAGAACTAGGTAATGGGTAATATCAAGATGTCAAGTACCAAGAGTAGGGTGAGTATCTTGGATGTAAGGTAAGTGTAGGTTATGGTTATGGGTTAGTATCTTGGGGGTTGGTATCATATGATATTAATATGGTACCATGGTACCATATGCAAACTAGTGGGATATGTGTGGTAAAAATTAGAGTGTGGTATCCTATGGTGTATCAAGGTATTTAGAATACCAATATACCAAAATATTAGAACTAGTATGAGGTAATACTAAGATACTAAGGTAAGGTTATGATATTAGGTATTGGATTAAGATACCATGGTATGGGTAGTGTCTAGCTTGGGTAATGGATTAGGTACCAAGGTATGAGTTAAGATATTGGGTATTGGTCAAGGTAATGGTATTAGCTAAGGTATTAGTCTAGAAACTAGGATACGGGATAATATATTAAGGTATTGGTTAAGGTAATAAGGTAATATTAAGGTAATAACTAGGTAATGAGGTAATACTAAGGTAATGGCTCGGTATTAAGTATTAGACTAAATTATTGTATATGTTAGTATATCTATATAGTATGTATAATATTATTATATTATAACTAACTAGTATAACTTTAAAACCTAGTATTAGCAAGGTATTGACCCATAGTTGAGGTATTGGTGATACAAATATGATATTAGTTGTGAAACTTGGATATTAGTAAGGTATTGACTAGTATGGATTAGAAAACCTAGTTTAACCAAGGTATTGACTCTATAACTAAGGTATTGACTAATAGTTAAGGTATTTGAGATACAGGCTAAGGTATTAGGTAAATGTGTGATACGAGTCAAGATACCGTGATACAGGGTAAGGTAAATAGCTATAGGCCAATGTATTGCTAGAAATTATAGGTAGAATTATATATATTAGGGTAATATATTCTAGGAACTTATTAGTATAGCCTAGAAACCTAGTATTGGCCTAGTATTAACTAGTATTTGTAAACTCCCTCACCCAAAATAGGTATTTTGTGTATATTTTATATTATTATATTTATTATAGATGTTGAAGTTATTTAGAGCATTCTCTTAGTTAATTAGAAAATAATTTTTTTAGTATATTTACTTATATAAATATTTATTTAAAATTATTTTTAGGCTATTTTAGATTATTGGGATTTTTCCTTAATTTTTAGTTAATTAAAAACTAGTAACACTAATTTTCTAGGACTTTGAAGAATTTATTTTATGTTCAAACTTAATTAAAAATATCCCAAACTTTTGTTTTAGGTTCTAAATAATAAAATATATTTTCTAGAATTTTTTGGAAATTTTCTGATTAATTTTAGCATTTATTTTGAGTTAATTATGAAAAACTGAATTAAAAACTAATTTCTGAAAAAGAAAACCCAAAAAGTAATTAATTCTGCCCAGTCAGCAAACAGGGGGCCCACCTGTCAGCCTCCAGCAGTGAACAGTGCCGGGCCCGCCTGTCAGTGACCGCTGAGTGGGTGCGAGCCGATCCGACCTCGAGCCGAGCCGAGTCAGAGTTCGACTCGGACTCAGCTGAGCCGAGCCGCGTCAGTGCCTGACCGTCCGATCTGAGCGGGCAGCCCTGGATTGCTGCCATGTGGCTCGCTGTGAGCCGCGGCTGCACTCTCTCTCTCCTCTATATATATAATAGTTTAGATATTAATTTCTAGGGTTTTTCTTCAGCCGATTTTTGGAGAATTGTCATCTAGGGTTCCTTCATCTTCCAGAAGCCATTGCGCATAGCTCCGGACTCTAATGGAGGCCTAGTTTCTTGTGTTAGAAAGATATTGAGGTTAGCTTTCTGATTATATAAATTGTTTTATGAAATTATGAGTATTAAATTCTGGAAAATTCGTAGAGCACAGCATATCCGAAAATAGACGTGTTTTAATGTTTTCACGATTTCGGGAGAATCAGGAATCAGAATCATGAACCGTTTAAAGTTTCGGAAAGCTAATGTCTAGATAATTGACATATGTTTTTACCAGAATTTAACTCGAAGTATTTATATACTGTTAATTATGTAGAACTTCTAGGTTAGAATTTAACCATCGGTGCACAATACAAAATTTGTATGTGCCATAATTTCCAAACGAATTTGAATTCGGACGAGCCGTAAATTCCAGCATGTTTTTGATGCTGAAATCTACAGAAAATCATGCATGAAATTTGAGTTTGTGTCGGTTGACTTTTCGGTCAACAGATCGCCTCGATTTGCGTGCCATGAGTCTCGAGTTGATAAAATTCAGTTTCTTTGGACAAAATTTAGGAATTAACATAAAAATCAGAATAATAAGATTAAAATAGGATTTTAGAGTAATTATTCCAGAATTAAATAAATTAAAATAAATTATCTTTTGACGTGATAAATTTGTAATACGTAGGCTATTTGGACTGTGACTTGGACTTTGATTCATACCAACAGCAGGACCCCAGGCAAGATACCTTGCCAAATTGTTTACAGTATTTTGTATGTTTAGTATATTTCTGTATATTTATTACATTTTTGTTTTTTTATTGCATGTGTAGTTCCTTTCAGTCATTACTATATATTAGATATATTGACACACACATCGCACTTAGTATCATCGAGGACAATCATTAGGCGTATGGGCTTTTAACCACTCTGGTAACACCGTAGTCACTAGCACGCACTATGGTGGGTCGTGTCCGATGGTCGCTACCCCCGCGGTATGTCGATTGATGGAGTCCGAGGGTCGCTACCCCCGCGGTATATCGGCTGATGATGTCCACTGACGAGCGTGAGGTTGTGAGGATTAGATCGAGTAGCCTATCCTTGCCCATACGTCGAAAAGTTGTCCTCATTTGCATTCATATAGATTGTCTTGTACAGCGTACTTATTTATTTTTAAATATGATGCATGTTTACTGTATTCAAATTGGCTCGTATTTTCTGTATCTTGTTACGTCCCTCTGAGGACCTGGTCCTCTGCCAGGTGTATCTGTTCTTGAGTAATTGCAGGAGCGCAGATTTGGATGATTACTTGTGTTGCGAGGATGTCTTCTCTTCGAGCCCATGGTCGTTAGCTGGTATTCCTATATTGTATTTGTTGTGTTGTACTTTTCCATTCGAGTTGGTAGTGGATTTGTTTCCATCCAACTATCATCCTTAGATATTTATGTTGAGATCTAGTTATATAGATGGTGGTTATTATTTATATCTGATTTTCGTGGATGAGATTTAGATTATACCCTGTGACTTGTGATAAATTTTATACCACTCGTGGATTATATATTCATATTACAACGTACGTGTGGTTTTGGTTTCCATATATTGGATTTGCCATATCCATCCGGCTGGCATGCTTACGTGTCCTAGTCCTACGTATTTTTGGGACTGGGGCGTGACATATTTTTGTGGTGGCCCATGCAGGTCGAGAGCATATTGTCTCGGTTACGTTACTGTACCGAACAAGTCTGCACCTAGGAATAGAGTATAGGATCTCATCCATAATTGACTATGATTAGCTTTCCTTCCAATCCATTCTATTTGAATAATTGTATCCTACTTGATTCCTGTACTTCCCTAATAGTTCTTTGAGTATAGCCTTCTGCTAGAATATAGGAACCCCTGTTATTAGGATGATAATTATGGTAGCACACCTATTAAGAATACAACGAGAATATAGATACCCCACTAAGTTTAGAATGTCTAGTGAACCCTAGAATTCCTTATCTCTAGAATTGGTTTACTATTACCCCCTGATGTGTTATGAGGACTTGAGAGTAGTATAGACACTAGTAGAGTTAGTTAGAAGTTTACCATTATGGTTGTCCCTGGCATTGAGAAACCAATAGAAAACCAAAGTGAATATTAGGACTGAACCTAACCCACGCCGTTAGATGAGTATTGGAGAACCATAAATTTAGATTCTTGTCTTGAGATAAGCAGACAGTACCTTAGAAAGCCAAGAGCAATGCATAGAATATTTTCCTAATCATACCTCAAACACAGAGACTAGCATACCCCTTTCCCTTGGAAAACCATGATGCTATCTAGAGCCCCTCTATTTTCATATATTGTTCCCCTGTGAACATAGCGCTCGCTAGTGTGCGACGACTGATTACGTTTTTCTCTTCATCTTTCAACTTGTGCCATCTGACACTTCTGATTATAGGCCAGGTGATTTTATTTTGTGTTAAGGAACATATAGTTGCTAGGATTATAGTTGTTAATGTTAAATTTTGAAGTTGTGTGCTTAGTAGTTAGAACTTGATAGTTTAAGTTGTTTTGTAGACTGTGACCCGATGATTAACCCTTAGTTTTTAAATCGCGTAATTTGTACCCTCACCTCGATACGAGTTATATTCTCTTCCCTTGAGACTAGTAACCTTTCTATTCTTGCTATTGACACTTGTTCTATAAGCACTATGACTAAGGCTTAAGATGACCATGACTTATGTAATGAAAGCAGATACCCTAATAGGTACTAAGACCCCTTTTCGTAAACCTTAATAGGAGCTTCTACGGTATCCTTAAGACAATTACAAATAGTAGTTCAATTGTTATAAGTTATGTAGTATACCTCACACCCTAGTATCACATAGTCTTCTGACCCATTATTGAAGTGTAACTGAATGACATTAATTGTATGCTAGCATAAGATGACAGTGTTTATTCAGACGATAGAATTTAGAGGTCCTTGTCCCTATTTGGTCGACTAGCGACTTAGACAAGGAGGTTGTATGATAACTGTAGAGATTGTAGAGTCTTTTATTATTGTTGCTTAGTTGTTTTGGTTTTGTGAACTTGAATTGTTATGTACCTTCTTTCATCATAATCTAGCGTATTTATATTTGCTGTACTACCTTGACTTATGCTGCTATTATAGCCTAGCTTTTGCAAGCTTATTCTTTATCGAGCTTGTTCATGATATGTATTATTGGAGCGCTACAATAATACATTTCAGAATCAGAGTACTACGGTCTGATCAACCATAGTGCACTTGATTCGCCCTTCGCAATACTACCTTACGTGGATTGAGATATATAGTTGACTAGTAAATACCTGTACTTGCCCCTAGATATGTCTGAGCGGATCGTATCGGTTATATAACTGTACTAATACGAGCATGCAAACAAAGAATTACCAAAATAGGATTTCAATCCACAACTGCTTTGACAATTCCCATTTGAATTCCTTAAACTCCTTGATCCCGATACTTTTATTCTATTACCTCACCCTTGAACTCTTTATTATTGGTCTCCGTCTTCCCTTATTTCAGAAAGACGAAACCTCGTGCTTGGTATAAGTTTAATACACAGAGAGTACTAGATATACCCCGTAGGCCGATCACATACTTGAGGATTATTCTTTTGTAATTAAGGACATATCATATATGATATAATCGGCGTTGAAGTTTTGAGGATTGAATGACATGAGTAAATAAATTAAGGAATATTTTTCTTAAAGTATATAGCCTTCTGTGATAGATGGGTAAATTCTAAGTTGGGTAGCAGTGCATTGCCAACTTGAGAGAAATTTCTTTTAGATTGTGATCAAGTAATATTAGATTGGGAGATTCAAGTCATTTTAATTTTGAGAAATTTTAAAAGAAGGATTAAGATAATGAGGATTTAACGAATTTTAAAATATTGATATTGCGGACCAAATATTTATACTTTGAGCACATGATTTAAATTTTGAATATTGAAGGATGAATCATCGATTTAAATTTTGAGGATAAATATAGAATTTTAGACTTGAACAATTGGTGAATTAGATTTAAATTTTACAATTTGATGATTTGAATTAAAAGTTCAATTTTGATTGTTGGGTCACCTATTTGAAATATTGAGGATATAAATTGAGTTTAAATATTTGAAGAGTACAAAATTCTTAATTCGAGAATAGGAATAAGATTTGATTATAATTGTTATTGTTCAAAGTCTAGAGGAGATTATGATAGTTGGAAATGGTGATATAAATTTTGATGTGGGATGTCATATAGACTTGAGTTAGATTTGGATGTTGATTATTTAAAAAATCGAGAAGAGATTACGACAGGTTAAATTTTGATTTAAACAGTGGTTATCTTAATTTTGAAGTGATCGCGATAGATTTGAATAGATTTTGTTATTAAATTTTTGGAAGAGATTACGATTGACGTACCTTATGTACGAATGTGAAGGATTTAACAAATTATGCCTTATTTTAATTTCGAGGACGAAATTGTTTTAAGTTGGGCAGATTGTAAACTCCCTCACCCAAAATAGGTATTTTGTGTATATTTTATATTATTATATTTATTATAGATGTTGAAGTTATTTAGAGCATTCTCTTAGTTAATTAGAAAATTTTTTTTTAGTATATTTACTTATATAAATATTTATTTAGAATTATTTTTAGGCTATTTTAGATTATTGAGATTTTTCCATAATTTTTAGTTAATTAAAAACTAGTAACACTAATTTTCTAGGACTTTGAAGAATTTATTTTATATTCAAACTTAATTAAAAATATCCCAAACTTTTATTTTAGGTTCTAAATAATAAAATATATTTTCTAGAATTTTTTGGGAATTTTCTGATTAATTTTAGCATTTATTTTGAGTTAATTATAAAAAACTGAATTAAAAACTAATTTCTAAAAAAAACCCAAAAAGTAATTAATTCTGCCCAATCAGCAAAGAGGGGGCCCACCTGTCCGCCTCCAGCAGTGAACAGTGCCGGGCTCGCCTGTCAGTGACCGCTGAGTGGGTGCGAGCCGAGCCGACCTCGAGCCGAGCCGAGTCAGAGCTCGACTCGGACTCAGCTGAGCCGAGCCGCGTCAATGCCTGACCGTCCGATCTGAGCGGGCAGCCCTGGATTGCTGCCATGTGGCGTGTTGTGAGCCGCGGTTGCACTCTCTCTCTCCTCTATATATATAATAGTTTAGATATTAATTTCTAGGGTTTTTCTTCAGCCGATTTTTGGAGAATTGTCATCTAGGATTCCTTCATCTTCCAAAAGCCATTGCGCATAGCTCCGGACTCCAAACGAGGCCTAGTTTCTTGCGTTAGAAAGATATTGAGGTTAGATTTCTGATTATATAAATTGTTTTATGAAATTATGAGTATTAAATTCTGGAAAATTCGTATAGCACAGCATGTCCGAAAATAGACGTGTTTCAATGTTTTTACGATTTCGGGAGAACCAGCAATCAGAATCATGAACCTTTTAAAGTTTCGGAAAGCTAATGTCTAGATAATTGACATATGTTTTTCCCAGAATTTAATTCGAAGAATTTTATACTATTAATTCTGTAGAACTTCTAGGTTAGAATTTAACCATCGGTGCACAATACAAAATTTGTATGTGCCATAATTCCCAAACGAAATTGAATTCGGATGAGTCATAAATTCTAGCATATTTTTAACGCTGAAATCTACAGGAAATCATACATGAAATTTGAGTTTGTGTCGGTTGACTTTTCGGTCAACAGATCGCCTCGATTTGCGTGCCATGAGTCTCGAGTTGATAAAATTCAGTTTCTTTGGACAAAATTTAGGAATTAACATAAAAATCAGAATAATAAGATTAAAATAGGATTTTAGAGTAATTATTCCAGAATTAAATAAATTAAAATAAATTATCTTTTGACGTGATAAATTTGTAATACATAGGCTATTTGGACTGTGACTTGGACTCTGATTCATACCAACAGCAGGACCCCAGGCAAGATACCTTGCCAAATTGTTTACAGTATTTTGCATGCTTAGTATATTTCTGTATATTTATTATATTTCTGTTTATTTATTGCATGTGTAGTTCCTTTCAGTCATTACTATATATTAGATATGTTGACACACACATGGCACTTAGTATCATCGAGGACAATCATTAGGCGTATGGGCTTTTAACCACTCTGGTAACACCGTAGTCACTAGCATGCACTATGGTGGGTCGTGTCCGATGGTCGCTACCCCCGCGGTATGTTGATTGATGGAGTCTGAGGGTTGCTACCCCCGCGGTATGTCGGCTGATGATGTCCACTGACGAGCGTGAGGTTGTGAGGATTAGATCGAGTAGCCTACCCTTGCCCATACGTCGAAAAGTTGTCCTCATTTGCATTCATATAGATTGTCTTGTACAGCGTACCTATTTATTTTTAAATATGATGCATGTTTACTGTATTCAAATTGGCTCGTATTTTCTGTATCTTGTTACGTTCCTCTGAGGACCTGGTCCTCTGCCAGGTGTATCTGTTCTTGAGTAATTGCAGGAGCGCAGATTTGGATAATTACTTGTGTTGCGAGGATGTCTTCTCTTCGAGCCCATGGTCGTTAGCTGGTATTCCTATATTGTATTTGTTGTGTTGTACTTTTCTATTCGAGTTGGTAGTGGATTTGTTTCCATCCAACTATCATCCTTAGATATTTATGTTGAGATCTAGTTATATAGATGCTGGTTATTATTTATATCTAATTTTTGCGGATGAGATTTAGATTATACCCTGTGACTTGTGATACATTTATACCACTCGTGGATTATATATTCATATTACAACGTACGTGTGGTTTTGGTTTCCATATATTGGAGTTGCCATATCCATGCGGCTGGCATGCTTACGTGTCCTAGTCCTACATATTTTTGGGACTGGGGCGTGACAGTATTGAATAGTTTGACCTAGTTAGCACCTAAAAATTAAATAGTGACTTGTTAAGACCTACTATAACTTTATAAACCTTGTAAATAGGTAAAATTAACCTAAAAACTAGAAAATGACCTAGCTTGATTGTGTTGGCCTAGATTTGATCTAGTTTGACCAAATTTGACCTAGTTTGACTTAATTGGACCTAGTTTGACTTAGAGACCTAGTTTCAAGCTAGTATAGCATGTTTATGATTCTAAAATATTATTTTGACTTGATATTTCATATATAGGTCAGTGTGACACCAGTTCGAACACCGATTTGCATTCATTTCTCTGGACCTCATGCGAGTATATTCTCTAATAGTTTCTATTATTTGATAATTACTATAATACAACTATTTAAAAATATTTTACTTGCCTCCTGACATGTTGGTACACGGGCTAGTGCACATATAGATCTTTAGTATTGAGATGTTATTCTTGTTTTGTTATTCTTCGTATTCTCGTATGATTATTAGACAATATTTAATATTATATAATATTTAATGTTTAATATTTTATAATGTCTTGAGTACCTTGCAGTGTAACGTATCATGGTTGGATCCATTGTACTAGTTGAAAAAAGAGGAAGTGCTAGTTAGATATGTGATAAAAGCCTAGACAATGTTAAATGTTCAATATTTAAGTTAGATAATGTTTATCCAATGTTTAAGTTAGACAATGTTTATCCAATATTTAAGTAGACAATGTTCAACCTAAGTCGATTACATATCTAACTAGTATTTCAAACACTTAGTGTAGTTACAGTTCTTTACTATATTCTATTTTATTGTCTTTGTTCTACTTTACTGTAATCAGTGTATACCATATTGCTCTAGATTAACTGTCTCTTTCCTATCATAGTATGATATTGTTCATTGTTTCTTGTCTTGTACTATATTCTCTATTTCTATTTATAGTCATTATTAATTATCTTAGAACTGCTATTGGGTTGTACTTGCTCCATCCTGATTGGATATATTTTTCAAAGTATTAGAAGGATTCGTGTATGACTTATTACGGATGCAGGAGATAGCAGCTGCCGCTTTGGACCCTTTAGTTCAAGAGGCCTAGCCGGTAACACTAGTTATTTTAGTTACCTCAATTCAGTATTATAGTAATATATTTGTTTCCATCATATTAGACTTTTATGATACAGTATCATTACTCCTAGACATATTTAGATTGATGTTGACGTTGAGGATTATCTAGTTGTGACTTGTAACTTCTTTGCTTTATCATATCGAGCCATTTATCCTCCTTATAGATTTTCTTGTGATTGAGTATTGATATTTACTTTATATTATCATCTTGTCTTCCTTTTGGAGTTGAGATAGCATGTTAGGTATATTATATATATTATATAAGATGTTTAGATAGTATTGTTGACCTAGACATCATTCTATGTTGTTATTATAATGTAGCCTGGGCGTTGTTCGAGTACTCGTGCCCTCACATCCAGGTAAGGTCCTGACAGTATCACATGTGTCCTGACAGTATCACAAGGGTCCTGATAGCATGTTAGGTATATTATATAAACTTCTCCTCAGTGAACTTAAAATGAGCCGCAAGGGGGTTACTCACTTTTTTTGACCCGTCCATCCTGAAATGCTAAAGTACCCGATGAATATACTTCTTTTGGGATAAATGTAGAAGCTTGGACTCTCTCTCTCTCTCTCTCTCTCTCTCTCTCTCTCTCTCTCTCTCTCTCTCTCTCTCTCTCTCGGCTGATCTCCATCCCAAGAATAGTCTTCGATGCGCCCAAATCCTTCATAGAGAAGGCCGTGCCCAGTTGACACTTTAACTCTGCTATCCTAGTAGCATTCTGACTCACCAACAGCACGTCATCAACATAAAGCACTAAAATAATAAAATCATCCTCGGCAAAGTACCTCATAAAAATATAATGATCTGACATCGTCCGTACATAGCCATGCTCTACCGTAAATAACTCAAACTTCCTGTACCACTACCTCAGAGCCTGTTTCAGACCATACAAGCTCTTCCTCAACTGGAAGACAAAATATGACTTGCCCTTCTCACATAATCCCTCTGGCTGCTCCATGTACAACTTATCCTCAAGATTATTGTGGAGGCATACCATCTTTACGTCCATTTGCTCGACCTCCAAGTCAAAACTAGATGCCAAAGCTAGCACAACCCGAATAGACGACTGCTTGACGACTAGTGAAAAGATCTTATCATTATCTATGCCTTTTTGCTGACCGTAGTCTTTAACTATTAGCCTCTTTTTGTATCGAGGGCGAGTAGCATCATCTATCTGCTTTACTCTGAACACCTATCAATTCTTCAAAGCCTTCTTGCCCTTTGATAACCGTACCAGATCATAAGTAGAGTTGGCCTCTAAGGAACTCATCTCCTCCTATATGGCCTCCATCCACTCTTGCCAGTGTTCTTCTTCTATAGCCTCTGCAAAACTTTTTGGTTCTCCACAGTTATTCAGTAGCATATTCTTACCCGGTGAGTATCTCGTAGATGGTCGACGCTCTCTATCGCTCCTCCTCAATGAAACAACTGGTGCTGGCTGTATATTTACAGCCTCCTTCCCTCCAGGAACTACATCCTCGGCATGTTCATCCTTCTGAGGGTCATCCTGACCACCATCAGCAGGCTGATGATCAAGGTTGGGAGCAACTCCATGTACTGTCTCCCCCATAACTGGATCCTTTGCGATATCCTATGGAAACTTCTCAAAGCAAAATGACTCTAACTTAGGCAATTTCTCAGCCTCAGAAGGCACCTCAAAATCCTGAGTGTTGGTCATGGTCTGATCCTCGACGAATACTACGTCCCTGCTTCGTAGAGCTTTTTTTCTACTGGATCGTAGAGTATATAGCTAAACTCATCCCGATCGTAGCTAACAAAGACGCACCGCCTCATCTTTGGCTCAAGTTTAGATCTCTTGTCCTTTGGTACATGTATGAAGGCCTTATAACCAAACACTCGCAGGTGATTGTATGATGGCTCTTTGTCGTACCATACTTTGTTAGGCATATCACCCTGCAAAGGAGCACTAGGGGATAAATTAATAACATAAGTAGCTGTGTAAAGTATCTCACCCCAATAGTTGTCTGACAGGTTTGCTTATGACAAAAAATATCGCACCCTCTCCATCAGCGTACTTTTTATATGCTCAACTACACCGTTGAGCTATGGTATCTTTGGTGGAGTCTTCTGGTATCGTATCCCTTGCTCTTTGTAATAAGCATTAAAGTTATCGATATACTCGCCGCTATTGTCCGACCGAACACAAAGCAGCTTCTTGCCCGTCTCCCTTTTAATAGAGGCCTGAAACTCCTTGAAAGTGGGCAGCACCTGATCCTTGGTCTTTATGGTATAGATACAAACCTTCCTGAAATAGTCATTAATAAATATTATAAAATAAGGAGCACCATCAATGGATTTTACCTTCATAGGATCGCAAACATCCGAGTGAATCAACTTGAGCAACACCGGCTTCTTTAAACTTGGGTGACTTTGGAAAGATATCCTATTTTGCTTTTTCGCCAAACAGTGCGTGCACCTCTCCAACTTTATAGAATTTAGCCCTGGAATCACCTTCATGTTCACCAAGTAGCTCATCCCCTTCTCACCGATATGGCTGAGTCGCTTGTGCCATAACTCAGTAGACGCATCAGTAGGTGCGTTAATCTCATATGCCCCATGTGCGCTATCTTTCATATAGTAGAGTCTTGACCTCTTGCTTCCTCTGAAAATTACCATCGAACCTCTGGAAAGCTTCCACTGACTATTTCCGAAGAGATAGAAGAAACCCTCATCATCCAATCTTTCAACCGACACTAGGTTGAAACGGATATCAGGGACATGACATACATCTTTGAGAATAAGAACTACACCCATCTTTGTCCATAAATGCACATCTCCAATGGCAACCGCCATTGACACGTCTCCATTGTCCATCTTTAATACACCACAGTCGTTTGTTGTATAAGTAGCAAATATTGGCCTGTTGTGAGATATGTGCGCTGAAGCACCTGAGTCCACCAGCCAAGAGTAATCATCGCAGGCGAGGTTCATAACTACCTCATCACCTACAATGATCATGTCACCTCCATGTATCGAGGTCGCTGCTGTAGTGTTCTCACTTTTCTTTCCCTTGTCGCCCTTCTTTTCTCTCTTCCAGGCGAAATAGTTCTGCATGATGTGGCCCTTCTTGACACAATAGAAATACTTCGAGTCCTCGTACCGACCCTTGGACCTTACCCTTTTTTTGTCTCTACCACCGCCTGGACCATACTTTTACCCCTTTCGCGGCTCTCTGAAATAAGGGCCTATGAGTGGGATGTAGATGAAGTACCCTGAGAACATCTATGTATCTCTTCATTTAGTACCCCGCTCTTGGCAAACTCCAGACTGACCATACCTTACGGAGCTGAAGCAATCATAGACACTCGTACGATCTCCCACAAGTCTGACAAGGTACACAACAGCCATAGTTCCTGAACCTCATCGTCGAACTTGACTCCCATCGAGAATAGCTAGTCAACCACACCCTGAAACTCACTCAAGTGATCCGTAATAGATGCCCCATCTTTGTACCGCAGACCCATCATCATCTGGATCAGAAATAATTTATTTACCCCAGTCTTCTTCGCATACAAAGATTCTAGCTTATCCTACAGTGTCCTCACGTGCTCAATACTAGCAACATGGTTGTATACGTTCTCGTTAACAAACTGTCTGATGTACCCACACACCTGTATATGCTCAAAATTCTAGTCCTTTTTAAATTTGTCACTGGGCCTGTTGGAAGCAAATATCGGGATGTAGCTTCTTGATAAATAGTGGATCCTTCATCTTGCTCTTTCAGTGATGATAGTTGGTACCGTTCAGGTTTACCATACGTACCGGCTTTGCGTCCATCTTTCCTCTCTGGTTTGTCTGTCAACTCCTGACACCCTTCTAAAAATTTCAAAACCTAGCTCTGATACCACACTGTTGGAGAAAAATCACCAAAACCTTTCCTAAAATCAGAGTACCTGCGAGAGAACCGAGTAATACAATGCACAAACCAAACACCAAACCATAGAAAATAATCCATGCAGATATAGAGAATTTTAACGTAGAAAACCCTTGCGAAAAAATCACAGAAAGATCGGAGTCCAACCCTGAAGAACCTCCACTAATGAAATAACTAGAATAAACCATCTATAAGCTCCTTCCGATCCAACACGGATCACCACAACACTTAGGACTAGAAAATAGATCACACAACGAAGATAGAAGACAATAAAAAATTATCCAAAGTTGATCTCCTCCTGTAAAACGGCCTCCAATCCTTCTTTCTCCTTCCCAAGATTGCAATGGCACTCTTGCCTCCTTTTTTTCTTTCTTGAGATAATATATTATTGTTATATTGGAATTAGGGTTAGAAAAATCTAATATATACCCCCTAATCTTGCAGCTAATCCTGGACCGTAGGATACGATCCAACGCTGTATAAAATACCTCTGAATTTTTGTCCAGCCCGTCGACCCAACTCGGACCGAATTCGACCGAGTCGATGATTTACGATTAAACGAAGATAGCATCTTTCTGGAGCTTTTAGAGCACCCTGACCGAACTCGGATCGAGTTTGGACCGAGTTTGGCCCTAGCTCTGTCCCCCCTGTACAGCAGCTGCTCCTCCTTCCTCCAAAGTTTTTTCGACCTCTTGAATGGCTCTCATCACCTCCCTGAGATTCTTTGACCACAGACGGCGCTCGTCGTACTCCAGTGTGTACTCCACATAGGTTGGGAACCCCACCTCCTCCAACAGGTCGGCCGGCCGAAGCAGCCGACGCTGGCGGTGCCGTGGCCGACGGTGGAAGGTACCAACTGGTGAGGAAAATAATGCTTCTTCAAAAAAAAATACCTCATCAATATGTTTATGTAGGAAATGTCCTATTTAACCTTAGTACACCATACATGTTGACACCTATGTAAGTTAGATGGCTGAAATTAATAGAAAATGACTAACTTACCCTTATTTGATCATGCATGAAGACACCAAGCCTTGCTAGGTGTCTTATACAATTTTTAATTGCATAAATAACCTAAGGACTTTAATTAGAAAATGAATTTCACAAGTTTGCTCTCTTTCTTTCTAGTTATTACAAAATTCATTTTTTTAAAGTAAAATTTATTAATAGAAAACTATTTGAAATTAATATAAAGAATTTTGACAAATATTATAAAATATGGTATTATAAAATACAGCTATGACAGTTTTATTTCAAAGCTTATCTAAAGATGGATTTAAAATTTTGAATTTTTTTGGAACAAGGGTTTACAGGAATATTCAAAGAGAAACCTCCGCTCCACGATCTTCGTCCCAATTGATTACGTGGGGAACATGCCTTAGCCACTAAGCCTATGATCGTCACCACTACGCTAGAAGTTCTATCTCAGTACATATATACATGGACAACTTTTTACAACTGTCGACTCACTCTCCTCTTCCATGATCTCGTCATGGAATAAAATAACTACAACCGCAAAGTCACCTGGTATCTTCAGAAGAACATGATTATGTCTATTGCTGGTAAATAGGGACACACTATTTCCATTAATAAGACACGATTTTCTATGGAAGCTCCCCACTCAGCGGCTTCTTCCTGCCAATAACTCGACGCTACAAGGAAGTCAAGTACGACCACCGATATGTCATTCTTCTATAAATATTCGGCTCTTTGCAAGTATCAAGGACGATTAACGCGACAACAGACATTAGCCTCGACACTAAGTTCCTGCTCGTCCAATATTTTTTATCCGACAGTTGTGTTTGATTGTCAACGAAGAAAAATAATCGCTCTGATCTGACCTCCATCGTCCCATCTTCCCAGAATCTTAACTTGTCTCAAACTGTTGTATTTATCAACTTGTGTAATCCAATATTGAGTTTAAAATAAGTTAAAAAAAATTTAACCGAGATGAAGTTTTATGGGTCCTTTTCTATACAAAAGTAGGCACGGAGGATTAAAATTTCAGAGAAAAGAGATAGAGAGAGAGAGAGAGGGAGAGAGAGAGAGAGCTGGATCGGGCTAATATAAAATATGTAATGACGCCAATAAGATATGACTAAACGTCTAAGATATTGCGAAGTATCACAATAAAGTTGCTAGACATCGCTGATTCTGCTTCATTCAAGAACAAATAGCAACACCAAGTTTAAATGTAAACTTGTGACGTGTTAGCAACAATTTTTGCGACTCATAGCTATGCATGACACATTACTAATTTGTCATTGGTTATGTGCATACACTCTCTTTCATTGACCCGATGGGATATTTCACATAATGAGTCTAAATACTTTCAAAAGTGCATGTGAATGATATGATTGCTTGTACAAAATTATGATGCGAAGGCCTTTGTGCCGACCTGTGTTAGGCTTTGTGGGAATAGACTCGTGATAGAATTTGCAAGTTATGTGCAAACCTGAATACCTATACATGATTTTCCAGCTGGTTAGAGTGCAGAATAGAATATCATTCGAACGGTTAGCTATGCACACAGCCTTTCGCCTAAGTTGTGTTGAGTATCGTATGCCAAGACCCTTTTGGTGTAAGCTAATTGCAAGCGAGAGTGGGATATCGTTCGGATAAAAGACAAGTCAGATTTAGAATGTCAACCGAGAGAAACTTTATCAGTTTATCGCTAAGGCGAACATAGGGAATCGTGCTTTGATTTTTAAAATAGTTCGAACATTATTTCGTATTTGGAAGATACAAATCAAATATGGTTTACTTGGATGACTATCAACGTGAATTTATACGAGACTAAGATTTATCAGGTGATGTTAGGTATCGTACAAAAATTTTAAGGAACGACTTGGTAAATATGCTAGCGATTGATGTGAACCCGATTGAGGATTTGATTGGATGACTCGATTCCTGAGTGGTGTATGGTTTATTTTGGAAATGTTCAAACAGATTCATAGGTCTCGTGCGATAGTTGGATTGAATGATTGAGTATGTCTAGAACAAGTGATAAGGCTTATATCGAATAGGGATTCATGGAAATGGAAATAAAAATCTTGGTTAAGAAAACTTGTTGAAAACTTGATGGATCATGCGAGCAATTTTAAATTGAATCAAACAGATTAAAACTTGAATAGAGTATTTCTCGAATAGAAGTTAGCCCGAGAATAAATATTGTGGTTCGATGATAGAGGTAAGCGATAACGAATTTGACATGGAGTTTGGAAGAACGATCTTGAATCTAATTCGAAAGGATAACCTTCAAAATCAGTCCCAACGAGAACGATTATCCCGTGGGAGCGTTGGCGTGGTGATTTCACGTATGGCGGGGATGATCGAACTCACGGGAACATGTTCGGTAATATTTCCAAACGAACTCGATGAATAGAACGCATCAAAAGTAGATGGACTTTGGCTTGAATATTTGAACCTTAGTTATTTGAGGAATGTTAGAAGTAGAATATGGATTTATCAAATGTTAACATTGAAGTTGGATGATTTTGCTAGACGGTGAACGAATATGAATTGGTGGATTAATATATATAACTTGGATGGAGTAAAATAAAATAATAAGATATCTCGATCATTTCGATGATAACCATAATGTTCGACGTTCTTGCATGCCTTGTACGAGCATAACTTTATGCTCATGCATACGTCACGCCCTAATTCGGATGATTATCCAGTGGGAGCGTTGACGTAGTAATTTTACGTCCAACGAGGATGATCGAACTTGTGGGAGACCACAGCGTAACAACTGATGGATCGTCTTGACTTTTGGTTCGACATGATAAGACAAATTTGAGAATACAAGTGAATCAGAAGTATTTTATAGATAAGTTAGCCTAGAATCTTGAGTAAATCATACTTGATAATTTCGTGAACGGATACATAAATCTGGTTGGACGACTTGGAGTAATAATCAAAAGTTTAGAACTGAATAATGGCTTGGTGGTCTAGACTTAGAATGGTTAGATGGATTCTATCAAACATACTTAAGGAGATAGACTATGCGATTTGCTAGGCTTGTCCTGCAACTTGGATATATCATGGATTGCCTGAACGGACTCGAACCCTGTGCGAACGAACATGTTAAGAGAGAAGGATAATATGTGCTCAATGTTTAGAAATCTGAATAAAATGAGCTTAGGTAGAATATCCCGTGCAAATGAACGATCGTTCACCTTAGGAATTTAGGCAATCATCATGCGATAAATTTGCACAATGAATCGTGTGCTTGAACTTGTACCTATAACCTAGTGAGCTGACCTAGTAATTAGGCAGACGATCCTGTGCCGAGTGAAAGAACCTGTGTGACCAATTTTAGAATATTTCCTGAACAAGCCATAGAACTCGGACAACAAGACTTAGTGTTAGACTTGGAAGGTAAGTGTGTGCTATGTTGGACCCTAACGGATGGACGCTAGTCGATTGTATCGGATAGATCATGTTTAACGGTAGTACAATGCTTGATTTAAGTCAGATTGGAAATTACTTGGATTTTGATTGACCCTGTTGGAGTATCCTTGTGATTCTTAAGACGGGAACCCTTGAGATTTTCGTAAGTAGCTTGTCCGATTTAACTATTGCTAAGTTTGGTTGAATGCATATGCTTGAGGGACGCCTTGAACGTGTGCACGATCCAAGACTCAATCATACATGAAACTCGAGTGTAAATACTTCGCTATCGCTAAGTTGGTTGACATACATATGTTTGAAGGATGCTTTGAATATGTGCATGATCCAGACTCACGATATGCTGATCTCGAATGCTAGTGCAAGTAAATATGTTAGATTTGCATGGACAAGTATAACGACTTGTATAAGTTTGCCTCAGCCTTAGAAACGTTATTCAAGATGGATTATAACGGACCCCGTGTTAAGCAATATGTTCTGCGCTACAGCACAAAAAAGACAGAGTCAGACCGTGGATCGAATGATAGAGTCATTCAATGAGATCGACCCAGCATACGCGCGACACAGTATAAGGTACGAGTAGAAAAATGTGTTTGAACGGATCTAGTGGTACCGATTGCTACACTTGGGATAGATTCGATAGTGCGATAAATCGACTTACGCTCAGGAAGTCTTGAGGACGAGACTTTTTCTGAGTGGTGTATAATGTAACGACCCGTTTCGTTCAAGAGGACAGCTGATTCAAACGGCACAAGTGCAACGACCCAACCATTTTGCTAAAATACTCGTTTGAGGCAAATGATTTCCAGACTTGGTCCTTCGGGAGGTCAGACTTAGACTTTCAAAAGCTCGCTCGGAGTATCGCTCGACCGAGGCGAATCATCGCTAAGGTGGGTGGCTACGATGAACTTGTCTTTGCTTAGCCAGCACACTTAAAATATGGACGATACATGCTAGTCGCTAGGTGAATCATCCCCTGCATGCTAATAAAGAATACAATGCACCTAGCTAAGAGAATAATCCCAACTTGTATTGCTTATGTTAGAACATGAAAATAAATCTTTTCTTATAAATGGACCCTCGCATGCTACCTTTGCCTTGTGCAACTAGATCCTGCTATGCCTCGAGTAGATCGTTATATACTCTTCGTAGTGCACTACCTCACTTATTATACTGCTTGTCCCATAGATAATGTTTCTCGATATGTCCCTTTACGGTAACACTCCTCGCACTACCCCTTGACCGTGCCAAAGTAAATGCTTATATTCTATATGAATGCAATACTTTCCCGCTTATATGTTAACTTGTACTCGTTGTCTCATTTCAATGCTTGCCACATAAATCATGTCACAATCAAGTAATACTATCTGTATCATGCATGCATATAGTTAGCCGAAAGACTATCGAATAGTTCTTCTGTGTAATATGAACCTGCAAGTATACGGGACCGTTGGTTCGCCAAGGCAGTTCCCGAACTAGAAAATTTGAATCAAGTCAAGTTAAACACTGAACGAGAATCATGTCAAGTAAAGCAAGAATCACAGCTCGTGGAGCAATGCTCGTTCAAAAGAAGAATCATGGATTATCATGTCAAGTTGTGAATATGGAAGACCCAAGACTTACATGTTGCGAACAACTTGGAAACAAGGGGGATCTTCGAATCTCGTTCTACGGATGGTCTCCGGGGCACCGGGGCCGATCCGATCCGGATGAAACTTCACGATAGTCTCACGTGCAGGAAAGAATGGCTTGCAGCGCCTCATGTGCTTTCATTGCAGACCATCCTCGTTCAAGACTATAACTCGTCCTTTATAGCTATGCCAGCGACTCATATTCATATAAATAAGTCATCCTCGCTTAGCGGCAATCCACGTGTGAGCCATTACATCACATCCAGTAAGCTGAAACACCTGAACGATTATGAGTATAAGTCATCTATACAAATTGAGTAACCTGAGCGATCTATTGAACACTTGAACATCCAATGCAATACACCTGAGTAACTCGTATGACTTGTGTTTCCGAAATAGAACCTCGCTCACGACACTTGGGTTTGCTTATTCAATTGCCCTTGGATTTCATTATAAATGCTTGTGCTTGATTTTAACTTGGTTTGCTTTGGACAGGGAAGGACGAATGGTAAGTTGGTAAGTCTTGCCGTGTTCCTTTGTATATCATACGGCGCACTGCCACACGAGTTAGGCTTTATATCATTGCCATGAAACTGATCCTAAGACAAGACTAGAAAGATAACTTAATATATGGTGCACGTAACCTTTATAACGTGTTTGAATTTGTTGAGCGGGCGAGAAGCCTCCCACCAGTGCACTAATGTACTGATAACCCACCAGATTGCTTGCAGGGTGCGGGAGAATCTCGTACAGTACGGATGCTCCCTTCGTGCGTGTTAAGGCGCGAAGTTCACTCTGAAGCCTTGGAGCGTTGCATCCGGAACTGAAGCACATATACAAGACATAATATTGGAACATCGTCTATGTATCATTCCACAAATGTAGCCACTTGGCACGCTTTTATCGTTTCAGCGAGAGAGAGGCTTGAGCAACTTGTAATCTCGGCTTAGCGCCGCTTGCAACACTTGTTCAATATCAATAAAGAACTTGTTTTAATTCTATACTTGTGTTATGCAATGCTTCCGCTATTGACGACTCTGTGAACTTGTTACCAATCGTCTGTGCGTTTCTTTTCTGCTGCACTCGGACAATCTGTACGACTCTGTGGCTTAAACCTCTTACCGTCTGTTCAGATCATGGCCTTATACGGACGCGGCTTACGCTCATGCGGCATCACGTCCAGATGGAAATGATCGTCCCGCGGGAGCACTGACACGGTAATTTTCTACCAGCAGAGACGACCGATTATCAGCGAAAGATCGAAACCCACTAAGAAGGATATCAACGATGGGCTATTCGTCGTCCGTCTTCTCGTGGGGAGCCTGCGCTTTCAACCAATGAACCCAGCGAAAAAGCAGCTATGTTAAACTTATGTTAAGGTTGGTCGCCAATCCGATTCTGTTGGTTGCTGGACAGTGACTAAAATCCAAATGCATTGTCATTTATTAGTAGTATTTTTTGTAGTATTAAATGCCGTAGAAAAAAAATCATAAAAAGTATGAATTAATTATCTAAACCTTATTCAATTTACTGGCCATCTCACGTGAGGACCTTTCACGAACCGAGAGCAGTTTTGTCCGCAACGTACGGAAAGTGACCTCCCCGGCTGCACTGCACTGCACTGCACTGCAATGCATTTTCCTAAAACTGAAGGGAGCATAAGCAAATAACAGAGGCATGCCCCTATGCTGAATCCGACCATTCCTATAAATGGAACTCGTGTAAATTAATCTATTTCCATGCCTTTTTTCAACGCTTCAAGAACCAACACTATTTCCCTCTCTGACTTGTTTCTGAAGCCTTCAAATTTTTTTTTTGTTTTTTACATGTAAGCTTCTTGTAACATTAATTATTATTTGGAAACTCCATTACAATTGTATGTAATTTGCAGTGACTGAGATTGACTAAAAAATTTTGGGAGGACAAGTTAAATTTTTAGAGAAACAAATTATATTTTTGAGGACCTAAATTATATTTTTGAAGGTTCTAATATCTAAAATTTTAATTTTTGTAAGAAAAAAGTAATTTGGGGAACATTGTTCTTCTCGAACATCCTACAAATTAGAGTTAACAAAAGTTCGCATATAACATAGATTCATATAAACATGCATTCTATAAAAAGTATATTTTTATCTATCTTATTATCAAAAGAATAATATTATTCAGCAATTTAAATTATTCTTTCTTATATGACAGCTAAGGTGACAGATAATATAATAATAACAAATTATAAAATTAAAACTAAAATAAAAATATATATATATATATATATGAATAATTAAATTTTTTGATTAAAATTTGTCTTATCATCTATCATGTTAGATGTCACATAGCTATTTAATATGTCACCTTAGCTGTCACATAAGAATGCATGAATTTGAGAGACTTTCGAGGAATGAATAGCGTTACTCATCGAATAACCAACTTTTTGTTACTAATCTAAATCAAATTAAATTTAAAATAAATAAAAGATAATTATTATTAAAAAAAAATCATCTTATTATATATATTTTAAAAAAATCAACGATAACGCTATGCTTTAAGTTTCTAACTGAAGAAATGGTAATCGTTAGTTGAATAAACTTGACAGTGATGTACCCATCTACCGTATATTTTTTGCATTTTAGTCCCTTTCTATCTCATTATTAATATAATTCTCACACACAACGGAACAAGAACCACCTATTTTTTTCAACAACTCTGCTATTTGGTACGCGTGCGTGCACAGCCGGTGTACATGCGTGGCCAAGAACGACGAAGCGGTAGGAGAAGGAAGGACAAAGCGGTAGGGGAGGATGGGGGAGTCGTCGACGGAGAAGCCGAAGGCAGCGACGACGACGGAGTAGACGTCGGAGGACGTTGGAGCAGTAGAGGGGGAAGACGTTCGCGTCGACATAGAACGCGACGGTGACGGCGACGACGGAGTAGAAAATTAAAAAAAATGCAGCAGAGGAGAGTTGGTGGTTGCGCTCTGACGATCTCGACCGCGGTCGTGCATTAGCTGCACACGCACACGTGTCAAACAACATTTTTATTTTTTCAATAGCATAATTTGTGCATGTGAAGTAAAGGGCTGTTTCACATAACAGCCATTTGGTCACCGCCACTACTCTCTGCCAGCAAATCCATAGTGGCAGAAGCGTAAATATCACTAAAACAGTAACGCCATTACCAGGATTATAAATACCTCTATATATTTCTTGTCTTGTCTTCCTAAACACGAGGGGGAGTGTGCGAGTAAGGACTGAAGGGAGAGAAAACCCTAATTAGGGAGAGAGAAAACCTAATTCTAGAGAGAGTAGAAGGAGATAAAGCTGCCAAAACCTTAATCTTTCGCACGGATTCCGAAGCCGATCGCTCGTTCCTTCCCCGTGTGCGCGAGCCAGAGGTTTGTTCCTTCCTCTCTCTCTCTCTCTCTCACCTCTCTCTCTCTCTCTCTCTCTCTCTTTCTCTCTCTCTCTCTCTCTCGTTCGATCTTTTCTTTGGATTCGTCGAGGAATTTTGATCAGTGAGTGGTGTTTGTTCCCGCTTCCCGATGTTGTTCCATTGTCATGGTGACAAGCCCTCGAGAGGGTTTGTACTCTGGATTTCCAGAAATGGCAAATGCCTCGATTGGGGAGAGGGTCTCTGACTTCTCTTTCGGCGATTATAGGACTGTGTTTCGGTCAGAGCCGGTCGACCTCCATTGGCCGTTCGCGTGATCATCTACGTTCGCCTCGTGGATCGAGTCCCCATTGGAGTCTAACTTTCACTCTTTCTCGCTATATAGCCATTTGCTCTCAATTTCTTTTCTTCTCTGCAGGTTTTTGGTTTCTTCTGCTCCTCCGGAGAGGTTATGGTTTCTTGAGTCGGAAGATCGGAGCTAGGGTTAGGGTTTCGGAGCTTCTTTTTAATTCTTTTGTCACCATTGGGAGTGTACGTACGATGGGAGGAACTTCTCTGCAGGTCGCTGCGTGCATGGTGCTACTTTTCCTGACGGTGACGGCCTTCTCCCTATGCTCTTTTGGTACGTTCATCATCGAAACACTGCTTTCTCTCTCTACTCTCTAGACTCTCCATTAAAATCATATACTGTTGTTTCCCACAAACTTACTAGAAAGAGGACTCTTATTAAATAAATATTCCTTTGTTTTTATTTTAGTGGAATTATTTAATCACAAAAGTTGCTTATTTTTTATTTTCTTGATGAAAGAAAGTGACCAACAATAATTAATTTATAACCACTATTTTATCTCCCCTTTTCCGTTTGAAGGAGACAAGAGGAGCCCATATGCAATTTTTTACATTACAAAATAGCAATTTTTTTAATTTGCTGTTGTCGCTTTTAAAAAAATGAAGGAATACTTGTAATAAAGTTGTTTTTATTTTTGGTATCGTTAGGTTTCTCTCCGCATCTGTTTCTTGATGTTCCGGTGGGATCGGAACAGTCCATCATTTCCAGTCGCAAGCTGCTGCAAGAAGAAGGTAACGGTTCTCATTCTCCAGACATTCATGATCCGACGATCAGCATCCACTCAGTGGTCCCCTATGTAATAGGAAGATTCGCACGTGGTCCCCACGTGCGTATTTGGGCCGATACGGCACACGATTCCCACGAACGAAACGAGCTATCGCGAAAACAAGATCGGAATGTTATTTCGTCCTCTTCTCCTTCAAATTTGTCCCCTTGTCCTTGTTTTCCACTTTTAGCATGAATATTTTGCACATTAGTTTATTAAATCTGCATTAATTTTAAAATGAGGCAATTTTCGTGAACTTTAAACACTATCATTCTTCTAAATAACGATTGCTTCTTAAAGCTTATTTCTATTCTTAAAGCTTATTTTTATGCAAAATTCTTCTTATAGCCTCTTTTAAATCGATTTGTTGTTTTATGTGCAAAAATAGAATAAACTGTATCATTTTTTTCCCGTCGAAAAGATGAAAGGTCTAGTTCTATTCTAAGAATTAAGTAATTAACGATTGCTTGTAAAAAAAAAAATTCTACTTTCGTGCTTCACATAAGCGTGTCTGAATATTTATGCACATTGGCCTGGTTTTATATATATTTGTTTTTTTCATGAAAAAAATAGAAAAGTTGTCTGTGAGTTTTATTTGTGTGAAAAATGAAGTGACGGTGGTTCAATTTGACAGGGGCGAAGAGGACGCAGCCGAACCGGATCGGATCATCGTGCTCGAAGGATGACATTGTTGTGTACCAGGGAGCTACGACGCCACTGCCGAGCGGTATCCCGACGTACACCGTCCAGATACTGAACGAGTGCGTGGAGGAGGGGTGCTCCATCGGGCGGATCCACCTCTCCTGCGGCTGGTTCAGCTCGGCGCGGCTGGTGAACCCGCGGGTGTTCCGTCGCCTCGGCTACAACGATTGTCTGGTCAACGACGGGCGTCCGCTGGCCAACGGGGCGTCGCTGTCGTTCCAGTACGCAAACTCCTTCCGTTATCCCCTCTCTGTCTCCGCCGCTTCCTGCATGAACTAGTACTACACTTGGCTCTGTTTTTGCTGTATATAGTAGTATATAGAACTAATAGTCTGATGATGATATTAAAATGTAGAGAGAGAGAGAGAGAGAGAGATTAATCCTGATTGGTTCCTTACTCTGGATTTGTGGGTTATACACAACAACACACGTGTAGTAGTATTAAGTACATTATATCATTAGATGCTAGCTACTCTTGTTGTGTCGCTGTTCTGGGTCCGTTAATTGTGAAGTTCATTATTAATTGCTGTGTACGTACGTTTGTTTGATTCTTCAGTTCGTTCCTCGTCGTTTGTCTCTTACTGGCAAAGGTTGGTGGTGTTAATAAGCAAGGTGGGTTGTGTTTCCCAAATATTTCTTTTCTCAACTAAACTGCTCGTTCGTGCATGGAGGGTGCATTAAATGTATTTAGGTGCTTTTGCTGGTTTAGGCTTATTGATGGAGATGGGTAGTCTGTGAATGTTTAAGCTTTTAAGGCTCCTCTGTGATGGCTTAATTTGGTTTGGTTTGGTTTGAAGAGAGACTCCGGTTTTCTGTTGTTGGTGGTGGTTCATAGTTCAATTGCATGTTTCAAAAAACTATTTTTTTATATTTTTATATAGAGTTATTTCTATTTATTCTTCATTTATTAATCATAATTCTATTACCTTTCACTTTTAATTTTATTAATTCTATCCCTATTTAGTGTTAAATAATGGAGGATAAATATAAATAATACTTATTTAATGCATGAAATAGAAGGTTTTAGGAATTAATTTAAGAATGAGATAATAGAATTATAAATATTAAATTTGAGTAAATATAAATAACTTATTTTATATATTATACATACCTGTCAGTTTTATTATTTTGATAAATAATTAGATAGATAAAAGGCAATAGAATCAGTGTTCCAGGACCATGTATTTATCCAAATTAATCTTAATTTTTACAGAGAGTGTAAGATAGAATGAAGCACTTCCTTTTTTTTGAATTAATACTCTTATTTGTTTATAATATAACATATATAAAGAATCAGGTTTGTTGAGCTTCGCTATTTACCGGAGCAAGTCGTGTCGGTCACTATGTGTGTAGCGACTGCAGCCGCTAGCTGCTGCTGTAGACTGATCCAGGCCGTCCGGATGTCTTGTCATACAAATAAACTGAAGGATCAATTTGATCCAATTCTGCTGTAGCCATGAACTGGGCCCACCTAACGTCTCTTTAACTATCTGTGCCACATAAACTGGTAGAATAAAAGAAATTACAAAGCGGATGAAATGGTTAATGGGATGGGATGGAGATTGTTTAACGTCTTGTCAAGCACACTGTGATGTGCTAGCTGTAGCCAAAACTTCACACCTCCTTTGCTGCCGGCACTCCTTAGCAGTTTGACAGACTGACCCCGTCCTCGTGTCTGTCTCGCCCTGTACGGTCTGTTTTGTTGGGTGGAAGTAAAGTACAAAGTTTATTCAGCCTGGACTACTTGTAAAAAACAGTTTGGTTTTTTTTGTTTCCCTGAAGTGAGCTATGAAAAAAAAATATATATGATCTCCATTTCGTATAGTTACCATCAAAATTCAAACAACCATTGTATCAACAACCGGAGACATGAATAAAAATTCATTAAACTATTTCTCAATATATGAAAGCCAAATCTGAATTACACAAGAAAAATGGTGCTGGTCCGACCGTCCGCATGGCTGTCACGATCTGCATTTGATATAGGAGCACGAATACGTGGGTACGTCCAGCCTACGCCGTAGTACCGGCGGTATAACGCTATCTAGGTCATGTTAGCTATGCTTGAGCAAAAGCTCAACTTCCCTCTTTCTTTAGTCCTACATCGGCTGGACCAACCCCTCCTTGCTTGTATATATTAGTTCTTCTCCTTTGCTTTCTTAAAGATGTTGTGTGGGGACCCCTTGGGCCACAAGTGCGCGCCGCCGCCGCCGTCCGGCTTGGTTCAGTTCGGCGTGTAACGGGTGCGGGTACGTGCCCACACCTGCGGACGTCGAATGCCGATCCAATTTACTCTTCGGGTTCGGGCTGTGATCCAAAAATCTTTTTGCTCCCCTTTATTTTTTGAACCTATTTGACTTATTCAAAATTTTGAATATTGAGGCACTACGTCCAGGTTCATTGAACCATTGTGACAGCCTCTGTAACAGCTATTTTTGACAGCCATTCCTCCACGTTTTCTTTTCCTTTATTATCGCTCTTTAATGGATAGTTTTATGAGCCATTTAATCTCTTGTCGGTTGGCTGTGTTTTTGATCTGCCTATATATTAAGATCACCTCCTCCTTCTTTCGGGATAGAAAATTCTCCTACGTGAAATCTCTCTCTCTCAAACCATATTCTGTTCTCTGAATCCTTGCTCTGGGCAGAGCTAAGTTCGGTCTCTCTCTCCGAGTTGTGTGCAACGAAGAGAACCCGGTAGTCAGGGAGTTTTACCACTAGAAAATTCCGAGAAACGTCTGCACATAGATCTCAAATCAACTCTTAGTTACCAAATCACTTGAGATATTTAACCAATACCTCAAGATATCATAATATATCTTAGTTACCCAACTATACGTTACTAATACCTTAACTAATACTTTAAATACTTACCCCTTATCTACATACATGTATACTTGGTATCCTAACTATGACACTCTCATACAAACCCCGAATGCATAGCTTACCCTTACACCTGTACGTATACTTGCATGCTCACTTGGCAACCCTGCACTCAGTACTCACAAAACACAACTTTACATTCTTATACCGCTGATACTTAACACTACAAGAAAAATGACATTTCTTGACGGTTTATTTCATGACGGTCGTGCTAAACCATCAAAAAAAATCATTATCTTGACGATTTTAGACATAGGTCAAGAAAACACCATTTTTTGTGTCATTTAACAAAATTTTACCATAATACTTGACGGTTTTAGAGGAACCGTCAAGAAAACCTATTGTATTTATTAACGGTTTGTTGACATCAAGTAATATATGTGCGAGAAAATTACCACGCACATTTTAACTGTCATTTTTGTAATTTTTTTTAAAATAATTTTATTGTATCATCTACGTTGATGGTTGTGTGAAACCACAGAAACTACTCATATATGTGAAACCCCCTCATCCCTTAAAAAAACCCTCTAAGAGTTCTTTCATCTCCCTCTCCACCAGCTCCTCCCTCTTCGACTACTCCTCCTCCCATGACCTCCAGCTCCCCACCCACTCTGTCTTGCTCTAGAGATCCTCCCCAAAACCTAACTCTCCTTCCATGTCCTCGTCCTTCCATGGTTAATACTAGTTCTAGGAAGATGCCTCCCTCCATGGAAGCATCATCACCGTAGAATCTCAGGACTCGACGGCCGGAAGAGCAGTCGTAACCATAACCCTCGTCTTCCTCCTCCGTTCTTGGTGTCGCTATCTTTTAAAAAAAAATCGAGGAGGATTTCGTCCAGATGAAGGGGAGGAAACCCTATCAGCGGCCCAAGAAGTGGGCAAGGATCATCCAGATGAAGATTGGCGTGAGTTTGTAGAAACATTGTTGGAAAAGTTTGATTTTTTAGTTTAATTTTTAGGTTAATTTATTTTTCCCTTATAAAATCCTACGAAACTCAAAATTTTTTATTCGCCCCTCCTCTTTGGTGGCAAACCCCCTCTGGTGGTGTAATCCTCAGGCGCCGCAATCCCCAGGCTGTACGAGCCCTAACCTCCACTCGCCTCTTCTACCACAAACCCCCATATATCACTGCGATTCAAAGGGGGTTTCCACTGAGGGGGGTTTGCCCAATTCTCCGTCACCGAGGTCACAGACAGCTTCCCTCACCGATAAGGAAAGCGACACAAGAAATAGCCCAATGTTCCACGACAATGATGTAGAAAGGTGAGGGTGGTAATGGTAACAACGACACGCGGATGAGAGTCGAACTCACGAAGGGGGAGTGGCTGGAGCTTCAGATGATGAAGGAAAAGCTTGTTAACATGCTTGATGATGTAAGATTTTTTGGTCATTCAATTTTTTGTTTTAGAATCAATACCAAACAATGGAGTGACAGTAAAGTGAAGAATTTTGTTTAATTCTAATAGGTAAGTTGGAAGTTCAGTTTTGATGGATTTTTGGGTAATTAAAGTTTAGCATTTTTTTCATGAATTTTATATTTATACTTGAATTTGGTTGATATAATTTTGAAACTGTCATGAAAGCAAGTGTCACTACCACATTTCCAGATTAGGGCATTTGTGTAATTTCCCTATTTTGAATAATTATGTATTTAATTTATCTGACGAGTTTTATAAATTAATTATATGTTGATTTTGATGTTTGGTTTTAGGTCAAACCCTAGAACTCATTTAGGACTAACCCTAATGACTAAACCCTAATTTGAAACCCAGTTTCTAGAGAAACCCTAAATTCCAATTTTAGTTTTAGAATCAAACCCTAGAAATGACTAAATCCTAGTTAATTGATTTCTTCATGACTTAACATGGAGGATTAACCTAATCTTTTGCATTTGAAACCCTAAACCTAGCCTTTGTTATAAAAGGGATGCCTCCCTCAACCATTCTTCATGAAGAAAGAAACTAAACCCTAGCCTCCATTTGAAAACCTTTACCCCACCCCCAAATTCGGAATCCAGACCTAGGGATTCCATCTTCCTCCTCCAAAGCAAGGGAAACAAGGAGCTTGGGTCAAGGAGCCTTGGGGAAGAAGAACCTTCATTGGAGAAACCATCTCCCATAGGTAAATCCGATTTTAAATCCTGCTAATTTCTGTTTTTTTCTAGTTGAGGTTGGTTTTAGGAACCCTTGCTGTGTAGATTTTGATTTAGGAACCCTAACCTTAGGTATTTGAGTGTAGGCTGATTTCACCTCACGTATGAGAGTAGATTTCGATTTTAGGGTTTCGATTTGGGGGAATTTTCTGTGTCTGTGTGTAAATGTAGTGTGGGTCTTGTGTCCCCGTGTCTTGGGATGTCAGACACGGTAGAGTGCACTGTGTGCACAGTCGGGCCTGTGTCCATGTGTCACTGAGGAGTGAGTTGGGCAATTTTCTTATGTATCAGTAACTAGTTTACTGTGTCTGTGTACAGACTGTGTCTGTGTCTCAGAGTGTGTGTCGGGTTATGATCAAATATCTGAGATATGTAGTTCTGTGAGTGTGTGTGTGGATGCTGAATTCAGTGAGTGAATTATCCCAGGTTCAATGTGGATTCTGTGTGTTTGTAGGTATTTGAATTTCAGTGTGTGCAGGATTCAGTTCTGTGAGTGAAAATAGGGTGTGTATTCTCAGTGTTTAGAATCAGTGTGTGTTAGGGCTTGTGCAGTGTAGGTTTTTAATGTTCTGTGTATACCTGTGTGTTAAGTGTGTAGCTATGTATCTAACTAGTGTGTGTGCAGCTGTGCAGATTGTGAGTGTGAGAAGAGAGAGTGTAGTGTGAGATAACCTATGTGTCAATGAGAACCAATGTGTAGCTGTGTATTAGCTAGGTGTAAGATAATACCTGTGTGTGTATTAGAGTGTCTTTGAGTATAGTATGTTAGTGTTAACTGTGTGTGAGTAAAATTCCCAGTGTATGTGTATCAGTTAGGTGAGAGTATAACTGTGTGTGAGTGAAATTCCCAGTGTATGTGTATCAGTTAGGTGAGAGTATAACTGTGTGTGTGTCCTAGGTTCCTTTCAGATTTCAGTATACCTGTGTGTTGGTTAGATAAGCCTGTGTGTAGGTATTTGAGTGGCTGTGTATAATTCTGAGAGGGAATGCTGTGTGAGTGTGAGACAGAGCAGTGTGACCGTGTGTTAGCTGTGTGTCTAGTGTGTGTGTCTCATAAATTCCCAGGTCAGTGTGTCTCAGTGTATTAATTTATGTGTGTGTGCCATAGAGTCTAGTAACTAGTGTGTGTATCCCAGGACTTAAATGTGTATCAGTATGTAGACTGTGAAGTATACCTGTGTGTTTGTGTAACTGTGTTGAGCAACCAATGTGACTGTGTGCAGTGAGTAGTACTAAGTATCACTAAGTTCAGTGATAAATTCATGAACATGTGTCAGGTGTGACTGTGTGTGAGTATCAGTGTGTGTGAGTGAGCTTAAGTGCCTGTGTACCCAGAACAGTATACCTGTGTGTGCAGTGAGTTAATTAGTTTGTGTAGGTGTCTAGTGTGTGTTTACCTGAGTGTGAGAGTGGACTGTGTGAGCCTAGCTAGTAACTAGTGTATGTAGGTATCAGAACCATGTGTATCAGCCATCCGTTTTGGGAGTTGAGATCTGAGATATGTATATATACATATGTAAGTTATATGTATTGGTAGTATCTAGTATAGCTCAATATTAACCTAGTTAGTAGTAATAACTAGTATTGTCTTGTATTGTCTAGATTGGCCAGATATGCCCTAGTAAACCTAGCATAGCCTGAGCCATGACCTAGAAGCCTCATTTCTTAATTAGTTAAACATGTTATTTCCTTTAAATTCAGTACCTGACATTTATATTCCACAAATAGGTCATTGTGATCCCACTTTGGACATCGATCCTCACACTTTGCTCAGGACCACAGGCGAGTACATTCTCTGACAGTTTTCGTTTTTGTTGATTACTTCTATAAATTTAGTTGTAGTACATACTTGATTCCGACACTATGGATATACGGGTTAGCACCCTAGATCCCCATCATGAGGAGTCATGATTGGAATTCATCGTGCTAGCTGGGGATGGAGAACTATTAGTAGATTATGTGATCATATCCAACCATTTACATGCATCATAGCTCACCCAACTTCTCACGTCGGGTGCGGCCTGACCATTTACATGCTTCATAGTTGTTATATATGATTAGCCTGACCACTACACGCATCATAGCTAACCATATGGTTAGCCTGACCTACAAGAATCATAGTTAATCATATATAACCAGCCTGATCTAGTCCCAAGCCGATCACATAATAAACTGATATTTCAAACACTTAGCTAGATGTCTATTCTTTATTCAGATTTACTTGTTCTAGCATTCACTGGTTATTGTTCATTGCTAGATGCTCTATTGCCTATTTCATTTCTCCAGTACTTTACATTTCCTGTATTTATTCTCATCTTGTATTCTTACACTGTTTATAATTTTTGTCAACATTAAATGAAACTGCTGTTAGTGTTTGTGCTTCGCTCCAATCCTGACTGGATAACATTTTTCAGAGGACCTGGAGAACTTTTGCCCCACTCATTACGGTCCAGGATTAGAGGAAAATTTCACTCCGGAAGTCCCAGAGGAGTTGCCTATCCTAGAGGAGATCCTACCTGTCTGCACTTAGCTTACTTTTTTGTATTATTGTTTAGACTGAGACTGAGTTGTATTTATTTCTGGACTTTGTGAGGTCATCTAGACTCAGGACTTGTGTTGTACTTATTTGTGGTTGGTTTATAATAGAACTCTTTTCCATTCTCATCGTGCCCATTATTTCTTATAGCTTGTGATTGAGTATATTATAGAACTATGGATTATTATCATTGTCCTCCGTACGGAGTTGAGACTATTGACAGGATATATTTTATGTTGAGACCTAGACAGCGTTCTACCGCCGATGCTGCGGCGTAGGCTGGACGTACACACGACTCATGCCCAAATTTCGGGTGCGGGTCATGACAGCAAGTTATCTTCTCATCTTAATTTGATCTGTTCTTGTTTATACAGTCAAGTGATGACTATAACATTACTTTCTTTATTTCTCCTGTATGGAATTGTAAGTAGAGTAGAGGTATAGATTGTACCACCACCAGATGTAGATTATGGTATCTTCCTTCAAGGTTGTTGCCGAATTCGGGTCGACAAGGAACTATACCATGTTTGCCATGCTGATGATGTTACGCCCCGCTCCCAAAATACTGGATAAATACGGGGACTGACATAGCCAACCATACCTTGTAGAATATGAAGTAAGCCGTAATGTGTTAAGGTTGTCTAGAAAACAAATGGGTGAACTCTACCATGCTATGACGTCAGTCTTAAGGCCGAAAAATCATATTATCTCAATCCAACAACACAAGTACACGACTATATCATACATGAAAGTAAAGAAGCGTCCCAAATTATATGTCACATATAATCATGAATCTAGTGAATACAAAATATTGTACTAGCATAGTTTAATAATACATAATCAAAATATACCAGCCATGGTCTAATATATATATCATGTTGACCGCAGTATCAAAAAATATAAGGAGCTAACTTTACCCCTTGCTAAACACTATAG